>PVIU01001060.1:0-240957 GCA_004026605.1 Ondatra zibethicus | reverse complement strand
GGTTGCACTGTTGATCCCCCCCCCCACTTCGCCCTTGCTTACTGGGAAGTGTTGAGCAGTGGTTGCACTGTTGATGCCCTTCCCCCACACACACCTTTTTTTCTTTTGTAAAAGCTTGGTCCTGTTAGCACAAAGACATGCTTTAGTTTCTCCTGCTGTTTTCCTTCACCCATCTCCAGCTGATGATAATCATCTTGATCCAGCCTTCCAAATGCTGGGATTATGGGTACAAGGGGCCACCCTTGTAATTCCTATTATCTTAAAACAGTAAATCCCCACATGCCATCTCTGATGTCACCCCATTCGTTTTCTTCCAACACTTGTGCATGCTTGAATTTTAATTCTCTCTCTTCATTCTAGTTGGTAGTCCGTCCCCCCCTCCCCCCTGCTGTTGTGCATCTCAGGAGTTCACAGAAGAATCTTAGAAAACCCAGTGGTCGTTTGTTTTCATCTAATGAGCAGCGGTCTTCGGTTGTTGAGAGCCTTCTGGGGTTATTCATCTTTTAGGATCATCACTGCTGTGGAGGATTTTATATATTGGTTAGAAGGACCGAGTTGAAAGATAGTGATGGAACAAGTCCTAGAGGCGTGATAGTTGCTGGTTTAGCCTCCGATAAGAAGAGAAAGCATTGCGAGGAGTCCAGGAGACAGGGTGAAGTCAACTAGGTTTTCTGAGTTTATCCCAGTAGCTTCAGATTTCTCTGACTTGGGAGAGAGTAGCTTCCGATACATGTCAGCTTTTAGGAGCATCAGCTGCTCCTCTGTTCTTTCAGGGCTCAGGCTGATGTCAGCTGACTATTCGATTGTCATGTTTCTTGTTTGTTTGTTTTCAGAGGATTGGGGTTGGGGTGGAGGTGCCTCTTTTCCTAAGCTGTGAGTTCCTGGTAGTTGTAGCTCATAATCTCACCTTCCCTTTTGAGGATTGTGTAGGTTTGTATGTAGGAGGCATACAAGCACCGAATTTCATTTTTATCATCGATATTTAATTTCCTAATAGGACAGTAATGATGACACTGAAGACGTCTCACTGTTTGATGCAGAAGAGGAGACAACCAATAGACCAAGAAAATCTAAAATCAGGTACAAGGTTAAGTTAGAGCTGTGTTTCGGTCTAATCTGTTGTGTCCACTGTTGGCGTCAACCTGTGGGATTTGTGTTGACTTTTGTTTGTTTGTTTTTTTGTATGTTTGTTTTTTGACACAGCCTCACTATGTAGTCTTGGCTGTGCTTATCAGGGCTGAGAGGTGTGCCCGCCTCTGCCTCTCTATTGGTGGGATTAAAGGTGTGTGCTACCACACCCAGCGCTCTGACCCACTTTTTGATGTGAGAAAACATTTGACAGAACCAAAGAGAAAAGAAAAATACTTTTAAATGTATTGGGAGGATTTCAGTGCATGGGCACTGTTATTGTTTGGCTCTGTTTCTGGGCCCATGGTGATGCAGGACATTTTGGCAGAAGGGTGTAATGGAAAAACACGGCTCACCTCATGGCAGACTAGACACAGAACCATAACCTGCCCTAAGTGGCCCACTCCATCTAGATAGGCCCACCTCCTAAGGTCTCCAGCACCTCTCACCCCAGTTCTGCCATCTTGGGGCTTGGTCTTCAAAAGAAGCCCATGGCAGAGTAGGCTAGGCGTGTTGTTGATTTGACGTAGCACGAGACAGAGGTAACATGAGATTTTCCTAAGAGTAGTTGGCGTGTCGAATCTTGTTCAACACTGAGCTTTAAAATTAGCAAACTTGACAAATCAGTTATGTGAGCACTGATGTTTTAAAGTCTGTGCTGATTGCTGTTTTCTGAGAATGCACCATCTCTTTATATATTTTCTATAGGGGGTTTAGCTCAGTGGTAGAACAGAAAGCCCTGGGTTCAGTTCTCAGTTAAAAAAAAAAAAAGGCAAAAATCACAAAAACCAAGGAAACTATTATTTCTGTAGATACATTTTGATTTTATTTGTAAATTTCAGAATTGTATCTTGTATAAGTAATAAAATTCAATGTAGTTGTAAATATAATCTCTCTAAAGAAATTCACTTAATAAAGGAAAATTCTGTTTGAACCTTGAAAACACTGTGCAAAGTGAAAGGTGCTGATCACAGGAGACAAAGTGTTCTGTGATTTTACTAACACAGAATGTCCACAGTGGGTAAATCTATAGAGACAGGAAGGTGATTGGCTGCTTAGGGCTGAAAGGGTTGGGAGCAAGAGAGGGATGATTGCCCGTAGGTACAGACTTGTTGTAAAATTGATTATGGTGATGGTCACACAACTGACTATATTAAAAAAATGTTAATTTGTAGACAAATTGTGTGGTATTTGAATCAATGTCAATAAAGCTGTTTTACAAAAAGCATACATACTTACATGTATGATGATGCATGTAATTTAATTTCAGAGGTGAGGACTGGAAGATTATGAATTTGAGGGCAGCCTGAGCTACCTAGTAAGACCCTATCTTAAAAAAAGGAAGAGGAGAAAAAGGAGGAGGAGGAGGGAAGGAAGAGATAAAACTCCCTTCTTAGTTTGGGCTCTTGTGATGTGATTAGATTATCTAAGCTGGTGTGGTTCCAGTTAGGTGCTTCGAAAGTTTATACTCAGTGAGGAGTCAGAGTCAACTCATGTAATATATGTCCTTGCAACAATAGAACCTAGTTAAGTGGTGGGGACTTAAGAAAAAGGTAAACTGCTTTCTCCTCCCAGGACACCCCTGATTGCATGGTTATGGGTCTGCTAGTACTTGCCATAATGCTGCTTATTGTGTCTTGATTTCCAGACACCCAGTGGCATCCTTCTTCCATCTGTTCTTTCGAGTCACTGCGATTGTAGTCTATCTCCTGTGTGAGCTGCTCAGCAGCAGCTTCATTGCCTGTATGGTGACGATTATCTTGTTGCTGTCATGTGACTTTTGGGCGGTGAAGGTAGGTTCCATTGGTGTTAATTTTCTGTTACTTTAGGCCTCCCGTTGTTGAAGTGCTGGGTGTGTTTGATTGCATGAACTCTGCTCAGTGGTGGTGCCGTGGGCAAAGCTACAAAGATGTCACTAGCAGCCATAGATTCTACATATTTTATTCCAGTGTCATTTAAATATTCTGGGTATAATTTCTATGTGAAGGTCCAATATAGTTTGCTTACAAGTGTTTAGGAAATATCCTTTTATTTTATTTTATTTTTTTTATTTGCAAAAACTGCAGGGTACTTGGGGGGTCAGTCTTTCTCAACCAGGGTCGAGTTTGCCTCCATAGGATTTTTTTTTCTGTTTTTTGTTTGTTTGTTTTGTTTTGTTTTATTTTTGTTTTTCCTGTGAAGTTCTGGCTGTCCTGGAACTCACTCTGTAGACCAGTCTGGCCTCAAACCAGAGATTCTCCTGCCTCTGCCTCCCAAGTGCTGGAATTAAAGGTGTGCACCAACACCACCCAGAAAGGTTTGTGTATGTGTGTATTTTTCAATGTCTGAAGCATTTTTGGTGCTTACAGGTGGGGTTGGAAGTAAGGGCACTTTTGTTTCAGTAGTAAATATTATACTTTTAAGGAAATAAATATTGATTAAAATCCCATTCTAAAGATAATTCTGAGATTGGACCTAGAATAAAGCTGGACCAAAAGGATTAGACTGAAACAGTGTCGTCATAAAATAAAAGCGGCACAGATAACATCGGACCAATTCAAATGTAGCGGACTCTCTTTTGCATCGCCAACCAGCTCCCCAATCATTACACAGAGACTTATTATTAGTCAGGAATACTTGACCTTAGTTTAGGCTTATTTCTGGCTAGTTTTTTTAAGCTTATATTAACCCGTTTCTCTTCATCTGTGTTTTGCCTCGGGGTCTTCTACCTTTCTTTCCTAATGTACGTCCTACTTCCCTACTCCCTCTGTGTCTGTCTGGCTGGGCCCAGGTGTCTCACTCTCTTTCTCCCTTGTTCTCTCTTCTACTTACTCTCTCTGCCTGTCAGCCCCACCTATCCCTCTACTACTTAGCTTTTTATTAGACTAATCAGGTGCCTTAGGCAGGCAAAGCAACATATCTTTACATCATTAAACAAATGTAGCATAAATAAATGCAACACACCTTTACACAGTTAAAGTAATAGTCCACAATAAAGAAACTTGATAGTGTAAATTAGAAGCAATAGGGGCCTAGGATGGGTATGGTATTGCATATCTATTATCTTAGCACTTGGGAGGCGTGAGCAGAATGCTCAAGGCCAACCTGGTCTACATAGTGAGTTCCAGGTCAGCGAGGGCTATGATATGAGACCCTGTATGCCATGGCTAGTTTTATGGCAACTTGACACTAGAGTCATCAGAGAGGAGGGATCCTCAGTTGGGAATATACTTTTTAAAATATTGGGCTGTAGGCAAGCCTATGGAGAATTTTCTTAATTAGTAATTTATCAGGGAGGGCCCAGCCCATTATGAGTGGTGCCTTCCCTCGTCTAGTGGTCCTGGGGTCTATAAGAAAGCAGGCTGAGGAAGCCATGGAGAGCAAGCCAGTAAGCAGCACTGCTCCATGGCCTCTGCATCAGCTCCTGTCTCCAGGTTCCTGCCCTAACTTCCTTTGATGATGAACTGTGATGTGGAAGTGTAAGCTGAATAAACCCTGTCTTCCTTGAATTGCTTTGGCCATAGGTTTTATTACAAAAATAGTAAGACAGACCCCATCTTAAAAATTAAAAATAGAAAGAAGGAAGGGAAGACCTAGGAAGGAATTAGAGATTTAGAGGAAGGACAGATCCTCCATCTTAGGGAGAAGAAAGGATAGCGCTTCTGGGTATGCCTGCTGCTTATCCTGTGAGCTCCACGCACCCTGGCCTTGGCATGACCACTTGGTTTAGTCTTTAGCCAGGACTGGTACATAGGGGTTAATTGGCTATTCTGGGGGAGAGCTGAAGGATTTTGTGAAATAGTACACTAAGATGGGATTTATAATGCTTTAAATAATGCTTTAAAATGTGTGTTCATATTTATCTTTCCCAGAATGTCACTGGCAGACTGATGGTTGGCCTACGTTGGTGGAATCATATTGATGAGGATGGGAAGAGCCACTGGGTGTTTGAGTCCAGAAAGGTAAACTGATAAAGAATGTGCAGGGTCTTTTGAGTACTGAAGGAGGAGGGGTCAAGATTGACAGCACCACTGCAGATCTCTTGCCCTGTTAGTACTAAGTCAGACAGCCTCCAAGCATAATGTGCGTCTGTCTGGTAATAGGCATACACAGGCAGGATTCTAAGAGCAGGCCACGCTAAGCTGCCTGTGTGCCTGCTGATGAAAGTCTTCTGCGTGATCCCCAGCTTTGTTGCCTTGTTGGCCATCACCCTGGATCCTTCTGTGTCCAGTAGACACTTCCTCCCATGTCTTTGCTCCCATTGTCATTCCCTGTTTGTCAGGAAGATTGCAGCTGGGTACAGGGTCAGAATGATTGGTTCATTCTTTAAGCTGGTGCCCTCAGGAGCCAGGGGGAGTCTGTTTGTTTTGGGTCACCCTGCTTCCTAATAGTGAACATTCTACTTCCTTGTGGAAATTTTTGGGAGACAGAGAATAAGAGTCTTGGCAACACTACCAGTCAAATTGCTTGTGTATCACTTGGCAGAGCCTTTGCAAGCAATACTTCTCTGAAAGCAGCACTGTGCTCAGTGAGCTCGTGTTCCCGACGTCAAATCTGCCGTGGAGACTACTCATCACCCTAGTCAGCTCCTGGGTTTGGCCGAGACATGAAATCTAGATGATGCTTGGATTTCCTTAACTCTTACCTAGAAAAGCTTCAAGGCTTTCTTATGAGTAAACGGTGCTAGTGCAAGGCCGTGTCTTCCTGTCCTGCCGCAAACAGACAGCAAAGTAGAGAATTCATTTATTAAGGCTGTCATGGTGGTAGAGCCACTAGCTTGTGTTTTTGGTTCCAACAAGAGGGACGTGGATCGTCTCTATTAATCTTTGAATTTGAGCACAGTGTGTTTGCTGTTTAAAAAGAAACTTTTACTGATAAACCTGATATTAGTGGTTGAATTGACTTTTATATTAATTGTTTTTGTAGTCAACTCCACAAGACAACAAAACTATTTCTGAAGCTGAGTCAAGAATCTTTTGGTTGGGACTCATCGCCTGTCCAATCCTGTGGGTGATCTTTGCCTTTAGTGCGCTCTTCTCCTTCAAAGTGAAGTGGCTGGTGAGTAACGAGTCCGAGGGTGACTGCAGTTAGTCATCACATGACGTGCATCGGGCCGTCCTGAGTGGGCGGCTTCATCTTGTGTTTCTGAGTTTCAGCCCTCAACTCTGCTTTTCCCTGAGTATCTGGGCACAGCCGCTTGCCAGTTTCTGTGGTGTCAGTGGTTGTTGTGGTCTTTTAAGGAAACTGTGGTTGGTACCTGTTGTGCTTACTCATTGCTAGGCTTGTTGATCATCCCAGACTTCAGGAGCTTAGAACAACTGTCAGCTGTGTGTTGACCTCACGGCAATGGGCAACCCTTGGGGTGGTCCAGCTCATGGGCTGAATTACCGGTTGAACTCATTGTCACTGTTGCTGTCACTCACCATGCTCAAGGCATTGGAAATCGGGATCTCTCTTCTGGGAATTAGGAGGATATGGAAGAGCATCTGAAACAAATATAGTTGCTGCTGCGTTTGAAAGATGCAGTCTGTCACCTGAGTCAAACTGTGAGTCTAGTCTCTGTAACAGTTGAACTCATTGCATTTGATGCACACTGGTTTTATGTATTTTGGTTTTCACTAGACCCCTGTTCTCCAGACTTTATAGCTCCTGTCCCTGGCTTGCTGTGAAAACCTGGTTTTGTGTGTTGTACACTAGTATTTTCCTGTTAGGATGTGAATGCTGTTGGTTTTTACTTTAGTAACCATCTTTATATATTTGTATCATAATCTCCTTTCACAAATTAGAAGATGTATTCAGTGTCTATGGATTTGCTGCTGTGGTGGAGTCAGCAATTATGGCTCTCCCTTGTGGATCTTGGTGTGTTGTTTTATTTTAGGTGTAGTGCTTCTCTTTATCTCGCTGAATGCTATACTTAGATGTGTTTATTGTGTAGATGAAAAGAAGCATCCCGTGTCTCTGTAGTTTTTCCATTTTTGTTTGTTCTTGTGCTATTTTGTTTGATAGACTTGATAATAATTTCCTCTTAAATACTTCTCTGATTTTTTTGTTCTTGATCTGCTTGTGGGTATGCATGTGTTTGTGTGAAAATAGCACACGGGTGTGTGCACATGTGCATGTGGAAGATAGAGCACAGCCTCAGGTGGCCGCTTTGTTTTTCACCCAGGCTTGCAGCTTGGAGCTCACTGAGTAGGCCTGGCAGGCCAGTGGACCTCGGTTCTGCCAGGCTCTGCTCTCAGCACCTGATTACAGTGTGTGCCACTGCACAGGGGTTTGAACTCAGCTCCTTATGTGTGCTTGGCAAGTACTTTCCTGACTGTTTTTACACGCATCGCTTCACATGTCCTTTTACTGTAGCTTCTTGTGTTGCTTGGTTGGCTACATTCTACTGTGGAGTGAAATTTAAAAAACAACCTATCGGTTTATTCTCCTTTAATTTTTCATGCCAAAGAATATGTCTCTGACTTTCCATGAAGGATGACTGATTATGTTATTCCAGTTTGTTTTGAGCTAGTGAGTCTTCAAGAGAAAAAAAACCTAGCCTCCATGTGAATAATGAGTCATTTTTCTCTCTTTGATATCTCTCTCTTTCTCTCTTTTCCTCCTCTCTCCCTCCTTCCTTCTCCCCTTCTCTCCCCCAGTGTTAAAGCATCACAGGCAGGACATGTCTGTATTTATTGTGTATGAGTCTTTCTGGAACCCTGGGCCCATTCTTTGCAAGATTATGTTTTACTTTAACAGGAAAATTGGCTCTTGTTAAACCTTTAAATTTAAATTTATTTTGTTTTGTTTTTGTGATTGTCTAATTCTGAGACACTACTTGTCTCTCCGTCTTGGGTCATTTATATGTGTTTTTATTGCTGTCTTCTACTTGCTCCACTCTTTCATATTTTTTCTGCTTATTCGGTCAGCAAATGTTTTAAGAGTTCTTGGTCTGTCGGCTGCTTGGGGACATGAACATTACAATTAGACAAGCAAGGTAACTGTCCTGTAGAGCGTGTGTTCTAGTGGAGTGGTTGACAGGCACTAAAAAGTAGAGTTGGGGATGTTACGTGGTGATGTCAGGAGTGGTGGAAAGCACTGGAGACAGGCGGCAGCAGCCGAAGCATGGTGTGCCTCCTGACTGTCAGCCTCCTCTCTTGCTCTTAGCTTACTTCATGGGCCTTGACTCTCTGCTTCAGGTCTTCTAGAGGGTGGCTTCTGCCCTTCCAGCATGGATTCTGCCCTGTTGCTGGCAGTGTGCTGCTTTGTTGTCTCCTTCTGTGGTTTGGTGGAGTGTCCATTTTACTGTGGCTCACACTGGCAGCTCTTGTGTAGACCATCTTGCCTGTGCTGTCATTTACTGAGGCTCATGGTCACTGCCATGAGGCTGGGTTGGACTGCTGTGATTGATGGTCTGCACACACAGGCGTGAGGAGGAGCACAGCCAGGCTCCGCTGCCTTGACTAGCTTCTGTGAGTCTTGCCTTCTCCCAGGGAGTGGCATTTCTGTCTTCTGGTAGGCTGCGAACACTTGTCTGCGCCTCTGGTCCTGCAATGGTCTCAGCTCTGGGAGAGTCAGTCCAGTCTCACATTTTCACATTTTTCCTTACAGCTGTGTATGCCTTTGGCCTTGTGCTTCTCTGAGTTTGTGAGGTGGCAGTTTTTAGTTTATTTCCCTGGGGGCCTCTTGCAGAGTGGCACCAGGTTGGCTCTTTCTCTGACTAGCAGCTCTTCTCTGTGCATGCTGGCTTATTTGCTTTTTCTAAAAATCTACCTGTGGGCTGGGGGACAAGACAGCTCAGGACAGCTCAGGTGGTGAAGTGCTTGCTGCTCAAGCATGAGGATTTGAGCCAGACCCCGAGCTTCCTCATAAAAGGCTGGTGCAGCAGTGCGTGCCTGTAATCCCAGTCCTGGGGAGGTAGAGACGGGAGGCTCCCTAGGGCTTATTGCTCAGCCAGTCTTCACGACTCAGCAAATTCTGGATTCAGTGAGAGACTCTGTTTAAAATAAGGTGTGGAATGAGGGAAAAATACCCAGTGTCGACATAAGTCTTTACATGCATATATGCCCACACACATGCACACAGACACATGAACATGTACATACATGTACCATGCACACACATATACACACAGAATTATAATAATTTTAAAACCCTTCTTGTTGCCTCTCAAGGGGAGGGAGATTGTGATGTGTGACTTCACTGTCCATCCTCAACTTAGAAATACGTTTTAAAATTTGTTTTCATTTAACACAGTTGATGTCTCAGCAGGATCCATGCTCCATTTGCAAGTGGATTTGCTCCATGGCATGCTGGTATGCATACCTAATGCCCAGGAGCATCCCATGTGCACTTGGAAGTTGGGAAGTTGCTGGAGGCCAGTGAAGTAGACATGAGGTTTTAAGTTTATTTAGGCATCTGGCAATTGTCTCTATTCTATGCATTTCATGAAACGTAAGTATAAGAGTATAAGCTCTGCATTTTTATTTCATTTTAATAAAGATATTTGAGGTAATAAGGTCATTTTGCAGCGTTTCCCAATTTGGCTGATTATTTTCAGGTTTATATACATACTGCTTTTTAAAAAAATTTAACTGACTGGTTTATATTCATTGTATAGTGATAAGTTTCATAAAGACATTTTAATTCAAATATATCTTGTACTTTAATAGAGTCTCTGCTCATGCCCTCCCTTTTGGAGGCCCCCTCCTTCCTTTCACTCCTTGTGCTAGTCTTCGAACCAGTTCTTTAGTTAAACATTTAAATCTTACTTTAAAGCAGTTATTCAGCTTGTCTTGGGTTAAGGGAAGTATGAGCAGGAGATCAGCATCTGTCTAGCTGTTCCATTTTTCACAGCAGTAAGTGTTTCCTGCGTGGACTTGTTGATAGTAGGATTGTAGAGCAGGGGCTGACCCACTGGGTTTCAGGCCCGCTGAGCCCAAGTTTGTTCTTGTACAGTGCTATTGAAGCACAGCGTGGTCTGTTTGTTTGCATGTTGCCTGTGACTACTTTGGGACTGAAAGTGGTAAAACTGAGAAACAGACCTTGATTTATGGCCCATGGGATCTAAACCATCGTGTTGTTTCCAGAAATTGTTCGCCGATTTTTGTAGCATGTTTAATTGCAGGACATCCTTTTCTTAGTTCTTTAGTAATCATGTTTAAAGAGTGGCCATGAGTCTCCTCTCTCAGTTCTAGGTGTCTGGGGTGTCTCCAGGGCCAAGCAGCTTTGCACAGAGCATTCCTCCTGCCTTGGGAGAGCAGCTTGTTCTAGTTTCATCAGCCAGCAACACGTGCTTGTCAGTGTGCTACATAACCCCATCTGCTCACTGTGCTCAACCTAAGAATATGAGAGTGAATATGGATAGTGCAGTGGTTTAAATGAGATGTTCCAGGCATTCGAATGCTTGGTCCCAAGTTGGTGGTGCTGTTTGGCAAGGCTCCAGAGTTGTGACCTGCTGGAGGAAGTATGCCACTGGACAGACTTGGAGAGCTTAAGGCCTCACCCTGCTCCCAGTTTGCTCTCAGCTCTATGCTTGTGGCTTAAGATGTGAGTCCTCAGCCTATGCTCCAGCTGCTATGCCTGCCTGAGCCCCTGCCCTGCTGTTATGAGCTCTAACCCTCTGTTAGAAAATAAGCCCTGTGTCTTGGTCATGTTGTTTCATTACAGCAATAGAAAGCAACTAAAACAAATATGAATGAAAATGATGCCAGTGTCTTCTCCAGAGTAGCATCAGTGAGGTCCCTTCTGCAGGCTGAGGAGTCTCATTGCTTCAGCCTCTGACTTTGAGCGCTTCCTTTTCTCCACCCTCTACCTCTTCTCATTTAGTGGTGTAGAGAAAAGTCAGTTTGGGCTAGTAACTATTGATTGTCTCCCCCTCTCCCAGGCTGTGGTAATCATGGGTGTGGTGCTGCAAGGTGCCAACCTTTATGGTTATATCCGGTGTAAAGTGGGCAGTAGGAAGAACTTAACCAGCATGGCTACCTCATATCTTGGAAAGCAGTTCCTAAGACAAGTAAGTGTTTTTAAATGTGATCTATGACTGCTACAATAATGTCTGACTCCTGTGGAGTTTATTTTTTAACATGTGCTTGTTTTTAAATTACTTTAAACTTTTTTATGTGTGGCTGTTTGCCTGTATACCACATGTGTGCAGTGCCCCAGAGAGGCCAGAAGAGGGCATTGATTGGATCGCATGAAACTGGCCTTAGCGTTGGTTATGAGCCACCATTTGGGTGCTGGAACACCCTGTCCTCTTGAAGAATAATGAGTGCTTTTAACCACGGAGCTGTCTCCTCAGTCCACTGAATGCTTTGTAATTAGTTACATGACTATTTCAGCAAGAGACAACAGACATACTCTACTGGCTCTTTGGAGGCTTGTAGGACATTTCAGAAATACATCGTTCATTATTAAAATTATTTTGAAACCAAGAGAAATAAACTATCATTGACAATCACTCATATCTCATAGATTACTCAAGTTCAGTTGCTTTTCATTAATTATGATTGCTTTAAATGAAAGTTCTTGAAGAATGTATATTGTGTATGGTTTCGGGATTTATAAGAACAAACAAATTCAAAAGGCTTTATCATTAGTGTTGCTTTAAAGTACTTCAATTCCCCCACTTAGAACACAGGGTTTATTTATATTTGGAATTATCCTTATTTTATTTTGTATGTATATAAGTGTTTTGCCTACATGTGTGTCTCTGTGTGTGCCACATTTGTGCCTGGTGCCTGCAGAAGCTGAGGGCGTTAGGTCCTGAGACTGGAGCTATAGATGGTTGTGAGTCAATATCTAGGTGTAGGAATCAAGCTCTGACTCTCTGCAAGAGCAGCCAGTGTTCTTATCCAGTGAGTCATCTTTCCAGCCCCTTTAGAGTTCTCCAATATGATGGTTGAAATCAAGGTGTTCAGTGGGATAATGAAGTAGTTATGGTTACAGGTTTGGTTAAATGTGTTGGAAAAGTCCACTAGGCCTCTATGTGAATCCCCTCAGTGAGGTTTAGTTTAGTAGCAATGTTAGAAAGGACAGTGGATCTCAAACTCCAACATGTCACAGCTTAAGATGCTTGGGCTTCACCCGTGAAGCTTCTTATTCAGCAGATGTGGGCGTGGTGCCATGGTTAGCAGTTCTAAAAAATGTTGTCTGAGAGTTACACTGAGTAACTAAATGGAGAGATGGCATGATGTGCTCAAGAGTGGAAAGCCTGCTGGCTGCCTCTGTTCCAGAAATTCCTTCTTTTCTTCATTTTACTTCGGTTTCCCATTACAGAAGATAAGAAGTAGGGGAAACAAATAGTCTTTTTAAATGACACTTGTTTATTGGTGTACACGCACATACACGGGACGGGGGGCATGAGTGTGTAAGGGCATGCATGTGAAAGTCAGAGGATAACTCTGGTTCTCTCCTTTCCTCATGTGGGTCATGGAGATCAAGCTGAGAACATCCAATGTGGTGACAAAGCACCTTTCCATGCTGAACCATCTTATAGGGACTTGATTCACTGTTGGAGTTTTGCGTGGTTCCATGCTATGGTCCACTTGTTGTGTATACTTTACTATTGTAGGGTTTTCTTCCTTCCTTCCTTCCTTCCTTCCTTCCTTCCTTCCTTCCTTCCTTCCTTCCTTCCGTCCGTCCGTCCGTCCGTCTTTTTGAGACATGTCTCACTATGTACCTGGAACTTGCTGTGTAGACCAAGCTGGCCTTGAACTCACAGAGATCTGCTTGCTTATACCTTCTGAGTGCTGGGATTAGAGGTGTGTGTGTCACTACACCCTACTGTGATGGCTTTTAGTTTTACTGTATAAGTCTCTCCCCTTATGATTTTCAGTGTTTTAAGTTAGGAGGGACTTTGCTATTAAACCTTGGACCTGGTATGATATTAACGTTATATCTCAGGAAATCTGGTGACACCTTGCTTAATATGATGAGCTGGATGTCGGGGTGGCTGATGGAATCCACAGGTTTTCTTCTAATTTTTGTCCATGATTTTAGCATGAAAGTAATAACAATAAGATGTTGGAAACAGCCGGAGCTGGCACTGCTGCAAGTGGAGTGTCCCCAGCTCTGGTCCTGTGAGTTCCACTGCTAGGTGAAGTGAAGTAATGTTGCTGTTAAGGAGTTGTTTTTCTCTGTTGCAGAATGCTGGGGATGGTCAGACATCGTGAGTGAAGATGGAGCCTATGTGCCATGGACCCTGGGGACAGCGGACAAGATTCTTGATCTTCAGAACTCAGTCTGTGTTGCAGTGGGATGTTGTGTTAATTTTCTCTTTTAAAAGCGTAATTTAAAAGAAGGAAACCTGGCTTCATCTTAAGCCGTATGGGGCTAGAAAGTTTGGTGTTGCTGGAGACAGAGTTTGCTGGAAGTGGTGTTTGTATCTAGACAGTCCTGTGACAGCAACATGTCCCAAGTTCATGTGTCCGCCACCTGATGGATCTTTGCATTTTGATCCATAGAATGTAGGAAGAGGCCTTCAGTCTGTCTCGTCTCTGTTTGCAGAGTATTTCTGTACATTGTTCTCAGAGGTAAGTTTTGATTTAGTGTAAGGGTGAACATGTTAGTTTATGTATGAATTAGAAAGTTATTAATTTTTTGTGGTTTTTCGAGACAGGGTTTCTTTGTGTTCTTTATGGTAAAATTCCTTATCTTAGACGTATATAAGCAAGTAAAAGCTAAATTAGGACAGTTGTATTAACTGATTTCTAAAATTTTGTTTTTACTTGGTAATAAGTCATTTATTCAAGGTCTGTTTGATGTAAATGGATATTTGTAGCTGTGTGGTGGATCCCCCAGGGGTTACTGCTGCTGTGTTTCTTTTGTGGCCACAGTTCACTCTAGAACCATCTAAAATCTCTTAGTGGTCGGTGGGTTAATGAAATATTGCCTTTTAATAAGAATATTATTCTTATGTAATAATGGGAGTAATTGTTTAAATACTTGGCATAATAAATGCCTATGAAACATTGTATGAATCTATTTTTTCTTGTTATAATGGGAATATTGTAAATCACACATTTGTATTAAAGATATCTCCTAAGACAAAGCAATATAATATAGAGTAAACCAAATGTAAACTATTGTAGGCAGCTGAATTCTTTTGTAGCTACTGTGAATTTTGTTGGAATCTTTAGATTATGTTTTGAAAACATTTGTCCATTGTTGACATTTTTTAAATGTCTGTTTATTAAATAAGGGTCTTTATTAAGAGTGTAGCTAGGCAGGTGCATAACTTTATATTTATATAAAATTGCAGTTTACAAAGCATTAGGTGTGTGGTCCCGTTTAATCATGGCATTTGTGACACCTTTGGATGTTGACTTGCTTAAGGAGACACTTGACCACGGGAGCATCTGGAGACTCTAAAGCAGGACAAGGCTGTTTGGGGAAGAAACACTTACTCCAAAGGCTGCTGCTGCTTTGAATGAGGTCATTAAGTGCTCGTTATCCGTTTGACTTTCCTTCATCTGTTGATTCACCTGGTGAGGCAGGAGGGTACTTACTAGAGATAGGTTTATACTTGATCAGAAAGATATAAAGCTTGAGGATTGGGAGGCTGACCTGTTCTGTTGGGGGTAACCATGTCATTTTTGCCTGAAATTCTAAACAAATACGGATTTGATTTTGGATTATGCACGTGGCAGGATCTACCACCTGCCTCTCTTTAGTATGGCAACCACCCAAATTTCATCAGTGAGACTTGGTGTGACCATGCAACCAGGTTCTGTCCAGTGGATACAGGACAAAGGGTAGCAAAAGGAAAGGGTACAGACATTCTCATCCTCTCCTCATTTTCATCCCACTGCCTGATGGACGATGGGAGCAGATGCCTGCTTCCTCCTTTGAGGGTCCCAATGGCAAACTAGAGGGTTCCACCTGAGTCCAGGGTGGTGAGCCAGGGAGTTTATTGAACTTACTTACACAGCATGCCTGTCAAAGTGCTGCACTTAATCATTGCATTACAGTTGAAAATGGCCCCGGAGAGATTGCAGGTGAGTGGTGTTTTCTTTGTACCTTTCCCATCCGCGTAGGGCCCGCTGATGGAGTGGATGGTGCTGTAGAAATGAAGACTTGACTCCCATGTGAATAAAGGGATGGCGTGCACATACAAGTGAAGGCACATTGACTCCACTGCAGTGTATGTCCTGCAGTCACTTTAACCTTGCCTTCTCAAGTGTTTAGTGATGTTCCTGTGTGAATTCTTTCACTTGCTTTTCCCCATAACCCCAAGAGGGAGGAGGACCATTGTGTACCATGTAACTTCCTGTTACAGATTCACAACCAAGGTTAAGCAAAGAAACAATGCACTCGAGGTTACTTGTGGTAGAGACACAGCATCCACCAAGTTCCCCAGGCTGCTTAATTAGTTGAGGTCATGTCATTGTGGCTAATGAAATTGGGGTGAAAGTGAGTATTGGATGTGACTGATTCTCCAGTCTTTTGCCCCTCACCATGGCACCTAGTAGTATTCAAGGTGGTGGGGCCTCAGGCAGCTCCGGAGATGTGGACAGCAAAGTCCCTCTGCCTGGTCCGGTTTGGCCAGACTGCAAGTGAGAAATAAACCTGTGGAAAACGAACACATTGGCTTCCTGGTGAATTGGCTACTACAACATGGCAAAAAAAAATTGCATGGCAGAGCAGCCTGCTTAAGCAGCACAGAGGTACAGCCAATAAGCTGTAGCCAGAAAACTTTAAAAGTGCTAATTATTCTATTTGGTGTTTGCATGCACACCTGCGGAAGTCAGTGACAACTTGCAGGTTTTCTTCTTCTACCCTGTGTGTCCTGTGAATCAAATTCAGGCCTTTCAGACTTGGTAGTAAGCACCTCTCTCTACCCACTGAACCGACTCTATGGCCCCAGAAAACATTTTCTACAATTCTCAGCTTGGTTACTTTTTCATTGTTTGATGCTGTTTCCTATTGCAAAGAAAGCTGGAATCCTTGTCCGTTAGTGCAGGTGCAGGCTACAAAGACTTTCATGACTGAGGCCAGTCAGGTAAGAGCTGTTAAGTCCATGTCCCATCTAAGTGGACAAGAAGCTTTGATTTCTAGCCTTTCGTTGTCACTCTCAGGTGTGGGACCATGCTGCCAAGCCTTTCAGGTTTTTAAGAGAAATGGAGAATTTATATGAAATCTGACCTTTAAATACATATAAGTTAAAAGGGAGAAAACTATGTATGAAATCAAATTAAATATACTTGCAGGCCAAATACAGCTGTGCTAACTTTGGCATAGTGTAATGATTTTCATAGCTTCACACTGGTGGGACTCCCCTGTGTCAAAGCCTGGTGGCATTAATAAAGCAGAGTGG
Organism: Ondatra zibethicus; assembly: GCA_004026605.1. Taxonomy (NCBI): domain Eukaryota; kingdom Metazoa; phylum Chordata; class Mammalia; order Rodentia; family Cricetidae; genus Ondatra; species Ondatra zibethicus. Next base: position 224,552 of record PVIU01001060.1, on the reverse strand, counting down.
CTCTTGTAAAGTTCGGGTTGGAGGTTCTGGGGCCACCTGTCAGCCCTTTCTACAGTTTTCAAACAGCATCCTGGGTTGTTTGGAAGGGCAGGGAAACCAGTTTATTCTGAGCTTCGAGGAAGACATTGATGACCAGTATGTTCAACTTTTCAGAGTAAAGCCCAGATTTTAGTATTTTCTTTTGAGAAACAAGAAACACTCCTTAAAAATAATTATTTTGTCCTTAGTAAGAAAAGAAGAGGATGCCGGGCGGTGGTGGTGCATGCAGAGGCAGGCGGATCTCTGTGAGTTTGAGACCAACCTGGTCTACAAGAGCTAGTTCCAGGACAGGCTTCAAAGCCACAGAGAAACCCTGTCTTGAAAAACAAAACAAAAAAAAAACAAAAACAAAAAAAAAAAAAAAAAGAAGAGGAAACATTTCCTCAATGCTTTCTAGAGGATGACATCACACATATAATTTCTTCCTCCTAGGGGCACTGTCCCCATGGTTTTCTGACAGCCCCCAAATCACAGTTATAGCTAAAAATGACATTTGTTTTTAAGTTTGGAAAGAGGATAGGCATTCAAGTCCTATTGAAAAGAGGGCTCAGATGGGCTGGAGAGATGGCTCAGAGGTTAAGAGCACTAGCTGCTCTTCCTGAGATCCTGAGTTCAATTCCCAGCAACCACATGGTGGCTCACAACCATCTATAATGAAATCTGGTACCATCTTCGGGCCTGCAAACATACAGACAGACAGAACACTGTATACATAATAAATAAATAAATCAAAAAAAGAAGACCCTGTTTCCAAAAATAAATTAAAAAAAAAAAGAGGGCTCAGAAATCACTGCTGACGTGGCTTCTACTGGATGAACATGCTATCTGTCAGCCAGCTGCAAGGCAGTCTGGGAAAACAGCTATTTAGTAGGCATACCAATGCCTTTAATGAGAGCTGTTAATAAGGAGGAAGTGGGCCAGGGTAGCAACAGCTAATGTGGCCATATTCCTCGTGTGGATCTTTATGTAGAAGATGTCCAACACTTGGTGGCTCTTAGCATCGTTCCTATAACAAATAGGCCAAATAGCCTTTTATCCTGACAGTTTTTTTTTTTTTAAGGGACGAAGTTAATTCATTTAAGTACAAGCTGGGTAGATGATTCTGTGAGGGCGAAGGCTGCTTCATTCTTAGTGTGCATCTCTGTTCTAACCTGGCTCCGGGGGGTCTCATTAGCTGGTGCCCCCTAGACAGGGTAAGAGCTACAGGTACTAGTTGCCTATAGGACAGTTTTGTGCAACAATGAATTATGCGTCTCATAACTTTCTAATACTTATATCTCTGGAAATCCTGTTATAATGAGGGCTGATGCTGACCTGGCCCTAACACTGGACTGCCATTTTGACATGCTACTTTGTCACTGATGGATTAGGATGAGAACAAGAACAGCCCCTACTCAGAGCATGGATCCAGGCTGCTATGCAAACCACAGATGGTGACTAAATGTCCCCTCTCCTAGGTCATAAGGCTGATGCTGCTGCATTAACAGTCACATCTTTAGAGCACTTGGTTCTTCCTGCTTTCTAGATTAAAATTAACATCTTGACCCAGAATTGCCCATGCTCCCTGGAGGCATCCAGCCTGAGCAAAAACTGCTTCCCAGAGCCCTCCTCTGACCATGGTGTAGGTAAGTGGAAAGTCAGCAGCAGAAGTGAGGGAGGAAATTCATGGATGTGGAAATGGAAACACATTCTGCTAAATGATTAGTGGGTGAAAGGAAAAGCCACAGGAGGATTAGAAAATCCCGAGACTTGAAAAGAGGGTCACAGCAAACCAAGACTCAGAGAAAGTACTGAGAGCAGTGCGCTTAAATGAAGGACAGAAAAACAGAACGATGAAACCCAGCGAAATGGATCGATAGAGTTGATAGTCTTTAGCTAGACTGGTAAGAACAAAAAGGAAGACTATGATTAAAATTGGTAGAACATGCGATTCTTAATCCCAGGGTTGTGGGTTTGAGCCCCATGTTGGGTGCCAAATGCAGCACGAATAATAGAAACCCAGAGACAGAAATTGGGGTTCAACCCCAAAACCAAAAAAGCAAAGCAGCCAAGCCACTAGAAAAGTCTTACCTCTACCAAGGCTGGGCAACCACAAACTAAAACAAACTAAGCCTTTCTCTCCTCCCATTTTATATTCCTTCTAGTTTTGGGATTAAAGGTGTGACTCCCTAATACTGTGATTAAAAGTGTAGGCCACCACCACCACCTCCTGGATTTGTTTCTGCATTAGTCTTTGTAGCCCAGGGTAGCCTTGAACTCACAGAGATCCATCTGCCTCTGTTTCCCAAATCCTGAAATTAAAGGTGTGTGTCACCATTACCTGACCTCTTGCAGCTTTAACTTTGCCTCTGGTCTTCAGGCAAGATCGATTTATTTATTTATTTATTTATTTATTTAATTTTTAAATATTTATTTATTGTGTATACAGTATGTATATATATGCTTGCAGGCCAGAAGAGGGCACCAGATCTCACTACAGATGGTTGTGAGCCACCATATGGTTGCTGGGAATTGAACTCAGGACCTCTGGAAGAGCAGTCAGTAATCTTAACCACTGAGCCATCTCTCCAGCCCCGCAAGATTTATTTATTAAAAATACAAATAATATACCACTATAAGAGGCAGTGTCCCTGGTGACAGGACTGAGCTACGGTGATTACTGAATACTGTTTATATCTGGCTGGAGTGTTAACCTGCCTGAGTGCATCTGCCTTGGTGTTAACCTGAGACTTAACGACTTAACTAGCCTTGTGCTTTCCCCGGCCTGTTTCTCATCAGTGATTTCCCCCACTCAGCATTCTTAGCAAGCTGGGACTGTTGTATTAGTAACATGTAATCCTGAGGACTGGATCCCTGTGTCCATCCTAGGTGTGATTACAGAGAGGCAAGAGGTTGAGAGTTACTCCGGATGGGAATAGTTCATGGGGATTAAATGAGAGGATCCCTATAAAATGTTCAGTGTATTTCCAAGCCCACAGCGATCACTGTGGTCGTATAAACAGAATGGAAAACCATCCCGCAGATAGCTAAAGACCAGAGCCTAGGAAATAAACCCCTAGGTGAGTAGCTCCCCTTACATTCTGGTTCTAACCCAGAGCAAGGCACGGAGGCTCCAAATGGAGCAGAGCAGAAAAAGATGTGAATATTAGGTCTTAGTTTGCTTAATTAAAACAAAGTAGAGATGGTAAAAAGTGAACAAAACACAGTGTCCTGAACAAATGAATTGGGCAGCCTTCGTGATGAGAAGAGGTTCAGTGCACTCTACTGCTAACAAGCGCATGGAACACTTGGTAGGAGGAAAACAGGAAGAACGAAGATTGGTTGTAGAGTGAACGTCTGCCGCCTAAAGGGATTTCTTAATTCCCCTGTTTTCTCAGAGGGTCGGAGCTATGCTTGGCTTGGTGGTGTGGAACTTTGACACAAGGCACTCTGATTTAATTATTTTCTTTTAAAGTTTAGCGCAGAGCTCAGTCCAAATCAATGGCCCCCATAAAGGTCTTGATAGGTCCTAAGATATGAACTGGTAGTTCACTATATTGTTTGCTTCTAATTTTATAGTTGAAACACATTCAGTTGAGACCACTCTAGGATGCCTTTCTCTGCCTGCAGGTCCCTCTTTGTGTAACTTGCATGTGGTTCACTAGATGGCAGTATACCAACGTATGCATGCTGTATACGGACCTGCTAGGTACTGCAGTAGCCAATTGCAGGGCTTACATGGGAAATGGTGGGATTCTGGTTTGCCTTTTCGGGAGCCAGGGCTAAATCCACCCCCTCCTGTTCGCCAATTAATTGAAATCGTTGCTAATGAATGGATAGATGCTGAGTGACTAAGTGTGGTGAGAGAGTACTTATGCTTGGTTAAGTATAACAAAACACCTGTGTGTAGTGAGTATAGCAAAACACCTCCATGTAGTGTCTGTTTAGCAAAGTGCTTCAGACGGAGGCACAGGGACCTGCATGACGGTGTCTTCCTTCCTGATGGTGTCAAGTCCCCGGCTGGAAAGTGAGAAGACTGGCTGGAGGGTCTTCACCTTTCCCAGGGTCGAGTAAATGGAGACAGGTGAAGCTGGGGCTTGCAGAAGCTAAGGGAAAGGTGCCTAGCCTGGGAAGTTTAGGAAATGCTGACTTGGAAGTCAATGCGTCACCACCAAGCAGAATGGAACCTTGGGACTGAGCCAAGGCTACACAGTTAAAAGATATTTCTGTTATCTTGCAGAAAAATATAACAATGTATAGTGTCTGTAACAAAAGTGTTAAGGAACATTTCGAGAGCTAAGGAGCATGAAGATGCATGGATGGAGCTGAGGTTAAACACAGGGTTCCTAACTACCAGCTGTGTATTCGGGAGCAAATCACTTACCTCTTTGACCCTCTGGCAGCAACTGAAGGAGGGAGATAGCAATCTACATTTTACAGTGGAAGAAACAGGCTTAGAGGTGTAGGACTTGATCAAAGGTCATGGAGCAGTTAGAACAAATGGCTCTAAGATTTGGATCTGAATAAGTCTGCCCTAGGCTTACACTGTTAAGCACTACGTACAGATCTCCTCAACCCGTAGCACCCCCTGCCTGTGCTGTCTTCTCACGTTAGTCTAGTTCTCCAGAGAAGCACATGTGCGAACACAAAGAGGTTTAGATCAAGGCTTTGACTTTAATGATTGTGGAAGTTGGCAATATCAAAACCTGTAGGTGGAAGACCGGAAACTTGCCTGTTGCAGCCTCAAGGACAAGTCTCCCTCAGGAAAAGAAGTCTCTTGCCTTTAAGGCCTTCAGCTGGCCAGACCTAGCCATACACTGGGATAACATTAGAGACAGGTTTTCACTCTGTAGCCCGAGTTGCTCTTAAGTTTGTGGCAAGCCTGCCTCAGCCTCCCAAGTTCTAGGATTACAAGTATGAAGTACTATACCCGGTGGGGGTCCTCTTTCCCTCTTGGCCTGTTGACCATCAGCCTGAGAGGAAAGAGGCAGAAGGGATGACTGAAAGCTTTGTATGTGGCTCAAGAGCATGCACGGACACAGATGCCGGTGAATCAACTCAATTTTATTTCAGAGTATGAGGGATAGATAGGATTGGGGAGCCTGGGGACAAACCCTAATTTGCATTAAGTGGCACACTCCTATCACAAGGCTTAGTATGTGGCAGTCAGGTCCCATAGCATAGCCCCTAGCACAAGTCTTAGCAGGGATCTGTGCCAAGGGTCAAACTAAAGATGAATCAGGCATCTATCTGGTTTATAGACAGCTTTAGATAAGACCAGTCTTTCAGACCCAGGGACATTCTCCAGATAAGGACAGGTAAAGAGCAGGAAATCTGGGGAGGGAGGGAGTTTCCATAGTTGATCTTAGAGAAAGCTGCCAGGTTGTGGCAGACAGTGACCTCTAACCAGCCAGCAATGTATTCCAACGACACCTAGCAGGATATAGTCTTTTCGATGATGTTAACTGTGTACATAATACCTTCACGGTAGTGCCTATTATTGACGGGGATAGCTAAATGGCACACCCTTCCAGGTGTCTGTAAGCATTGTCAGCAGGGGTCTCCCTGGTTATCTCTGCATCAGAGATAACACTGCACCCATTCAGCAAACAGGAGGTGTGTGCCACCCAATACCAACCTTGGTGAAGGCAAATGTGTTCTCACCTGGTTTAGGCGCAGAGCCTCAGTGTGTCTAACTCATGCATTGTTTTCTCTTGGGCCTCACAGCACATCAGGACTTCTGTAGAAGCAATTGGGTGAATATCCGTGGTTATCCTTGCCTCTTGTGATGAAAGCGTGAAAGTTTCAAACAACAGAATTAGCTGAGGTTAGGCCAGCATGTGTAATGACGGATCTGAGAGTGCCTGTAGCTGTGGTGTGCATCCTTCTGAGGCCGGGCTGTCCCTCCTGAGACAACAGATAGGGTTGTGGACAGCACCCACTTGGTAGAAGTATACCTTGGAGAGCCTTCTGTCTTAGCGTTCTGTTGCTGTGAAGAGACACCATGGCCAAGGCAAGTCTTAGGAAAGAAAGCATTTAACGAGGGGGGAGGGGCTTGCTTACAGTTTCAGAGGGTCAGTCCATCATCATCATGGCAAGAAATAGACAAGCATGGTGCTGGAGCAGTAGCTGAGAGCTTTATGTCCTGATCAACAGGTGGTGGTGGGGGCATGCTGGGCCTGTAGGCTTCTGAAACCTCAAACTTTGTTACCAGTGACACACTTCCTCCAGCAAGTCCTTTCCACTTAATCCTTCCCAAACAGTTCCACTTACTAGAGACAAAGCATTCAAATATATGAGCCTATGGGGACCATTCTTATTCAAACCACCATACTGTCCTAGGCATTGAAAGAGCCAGAATTAACCTGCAGGCCCCACATGCCCAAGAACCAGATAGCTTTCTGGAATGCTGGGAGTTGTAGTTCTTTGAAAATAATGATGCCATGCAGGGAATATGATGACCATGTGGTTCTGTCCTTAAAAAGTCCCTCCAACACGTGTCTCGTTACCACTTGCTGAGATTCTAGTGAGTGGACCTGGTCAAAGTCCGTCTACCTGGCCAGTATTTAATACTTAATTTTAAATACTTACTCAAATTGAGTCAAAACTGTGGAACTCTGTTTTCTCTTGCAAATCTCAGGATTAACAGCACTTAATTACACCTCCTCTGCATCAAAGAGAGAGACATCCCTTGTAGTTGAATTATGTAAACACTGTGTCCTTTCTCCTCTTTCTGTTTTTATATCATATCATAGCCTCCTAGAAAGCCATCTCTCATTCCTTTCTTTAGATTATATTCACACATATCCTTTGGGAACCACTTATCCGTGTCCAGTAGTATAACCCAGGACAGAGCTAGGCCTGTGTCTGATGCAGCTTGCCTGGTACATTAGAGAGAGCTCGTGTTGAGAGTAAGGCATTGTGGGAGGGTACTCCTGTTCATAAGAAGTGCCATCTTATGAAACATGTCCAGTAGATTGTGAAATAAGCCAGAGAGCCGGGCAGTGGTGGCGCCTGCTTTTAATTCCCACATTTAGGAATCAGAGACAGGCAGAATTTGAGGTCAGCCTGGTCTACAGAGCAAGTTCCACAACAGCCAGGGCTACACAGAGAAACCCTGTCTTGAAAAAAACAATACAGCAACAACCCCCCCACCCTGGAAAAAAAAAACCCAACAAACAAAAAAAGAAAGAAGCCAGAGAAGCATCTAGGAAGGTGATGCATTTTTTCAGGGAAATTTTTGCTATCTCTAGGAGTAAAATGGAGAAAGGGCATACTAAGTTACAGGAGCCGTGTCTGCAAAGTGTGGGGTTCACAGGTACACGTACTCCTGTGCACAGATGCACATGTCCCCACTCCTGCTTCAACAAAAGGAAACAGCTGGATGTTCTCAGCAAGTGAGGGGCTCACTTCTGTGTGCCTTCCCCTTTACCCCCGTATGGGACATGTCACAAGAATTCAAAATACTTCTGCTCTGTAACTTCGCTTTTAACTTTGTTCAGGATTGTTCAGGATGCCTTTAGATTTTTTGTATTACATATGAATCAATTAACTCTGTGTGTGTGCATAAGAGAGAGAGAGAGAGGGAGGGAGGGAGGAGCCTGTGTGAGTAAGTTTACCAGTGTGCATGTGTGGACGTCAGAGGACGGTGGTCAGGAGTCGGTTCTCTCCTTCTATTGTGTGTGTTCCAGGGGTTGAACTCAGGTCATTAGGCTTGATTGACAAGTGCCTTTATCTACTGAGCCCTATCACCTGCCCTGGGTGCCTTAAGTAAGTTTTTAGAATGTAACAAAATTTTGGACTTTTTCTTCTGGCTTATTAATTTAAAACACTTTCCTAGATAATTATGATACACTACAGTTTCTTCCAAGTTACAAAATGATATTTTTCACATATTCAACTTTTAAAATGGTCTAGACTTTACATAAGCCTGAAGCAGGGATCTCCTTTAATCTTTCCCCACATGCAGCTGTCTTAATATGTTGTATGAATAGTGGACATTACTAATTTGTGAGGTCATTCTGATAATTTCCCAGTGTGTACAGGTCCATTTTTTCTTATTTATTTAGAGGGACAGTTTATAAATTCTAATATTAATTCTTCGCTGTTGATATATAGTGCAAATGTCACTTTGAACTAGTGAGAACATTGAGATGATCAGTCTCGTATATTTTCTTCTTATCTGTCCTGTCCGGGCATCTCTAACCCTAAGGATATATTTTTCTACATGGTGCCCAAAAGCTTCCAGCTCCTGCCTGTGAACCTACCTGAGCTGATTTGCTTTGGTTAACAGGAAGGGAAGAGATGCAATGTATGGTCCACATTCAATGACTGCCTGGTTTATCCTTAGATTCTTTATCTGCAACATAAAAAGTGCTTGCCCCGGGTGGCCACTGAAGCTCCGAATGTGAAAGATGCTGGGCGTGGTGCTGCACACCTTTAATCCCAGCACCAGGGAGGCAAAGACAGACCTCTGAGAGTTTGCCACTGGCCTGTTCTCCATAGTGGGTTCTAGGACAGTCAGGACAGTCAGGGCTACTGAGAGAGACCATTACTTAAAAAAATAATAATATGAAGACACAGAGTGGACCTGGATGTAACCCTAAATATGTCAGTTGACTTTGTTGAGATTTTGGAGATGCTTGTTGCGTAGCATCATGGCAGTACATGGCTGACTAACACAATATCTAGTTTCTTTTCATTTTTCATAAGGATAGTCAGTTATTGGTGCGCCCATTCTTCCCACATTGGTGGTCTACTTTGACTCCGTCGCACATTTCCTGTTTATATGGGTGTCTGTTTCTGGACTCACTTTTTCGTTCTGTTTCTCTGTTGAAACATCCAATATCAATGTAAATCAGCGTACATTTCTTTTAATTAAGTTTTTTTCAGACTTTTTTAAGAAAGGATTTCTCTGTGTAACTCAGGCTATACTGGAACTCACTCTGTAAATCATGCTGGCCTCAAACTCACAGAGATCCACCTGCCTCTGCCTCCCAAGTGCTGGGATTAATGGTATGAGCCACCATGCCCTGGAGGATTATTATTGAGTATAGATATGTTTGTTTCTTCATTTCCAATATTTATGTATTTATTTACCCTTTGCTATACTAGCTTGGAATTTCAATTATTTGAGAGTAGATATTTTTGTTTTTCAGTTCTGATACTTGTCTATTTATCCTTTGCTACACTAGCTTGGAATTTCAGTATCTAATAGTGTAAGAACATGTTGGTGTCAAGCACCCTTGTTCGTTATCAGTGTTTGGGAGATTTTAAACAATAATATCACATTTAATGATAAGCATTTGGAAACACAGATTTAAAGTGCTGTTCACTTCCCACCTCGATGTGGTAAAGGGGAGGCCTAGCTGGCGAGGAAGCTGGACGGGCTGCATGGCCCTCCACCACGCATGGGACAAGAGGGCATGCGAGCCTGTGATCCAGAGGAAAGGGTGAGTCGACGAAGGAGTGCCAGGGAGGAGATGGAGAATGGTCCAAAGATCGAGATCAGGGTAGGTTGGGCTATTGGAAACCGTGTGGTTTAAACTGTTGTGCTGGGCATGTGTCCTGGGAGACAGCTTGGGAATTAGAGAAGAAAATCTCGGCTGAACTCCAGCTTTCTAACCGGCGCAGTAGATGAGGCTGAAGAGACCTGCTTCCTTGCTTCCTTGGCCAATGAAGGAATTGACTGAACATGCAGGGTGATGTTGGTCAGATGAGCTCAGTTTGCCAGGGACCCATTCATACTGATTTTTTTTTTATGGCACGATGTTTATAGCTTAGCCTCTGGAACCAAACTCATTATCATATTCTGAACAGTTTCGGTCAGTTTTGCACGCCCTGCATTTATAGTTGAACACCTAACCCTCAGTGCCTCATAATGGGACTATGTTTAGCAGTAAGGCCTTTAAAGAGACGATGAAGATAAAATGACACCCTGGGAGTACTCTAGTCCAATGTAACTGGTGTCTTTGTAAGAAGAGGTTTTTATCCATGCACACGGAGGGGAGCCGCAGGAAAATACAGCAAGAAGGTGACCACTGACAAAACAAGGAGAGCAGCCACGGGCACCACCCTACTGATACTTGGGTCTCAGGCTTGCAGTCCCTAGAACTGTGAGACGGGAATTTATCTTAAGCCCTGCAGTTGTGCTGCGTGCTACAATAGGTCTCACACTAATAATCTGAGCATCTTTATCCCGACTCTCACATCTGGATACTCTTATGGCAATCACCAGCATCTTACCTCTGTTCCTGCTGTTGTTTCCGGCTGTGCACTGCTGCAGTGACCGTAACCCCTATAGGGCCTTGAATTCATACTGCTAAGGCTTTCAGGCCAACTCAGTCGATGATCAGAGATGTGTGTGTGTGTGGTGGGGTGTGTGGTGGGGTGTGTGTGGGGGTGTGTGGGTGTTGGTGAGGAGGTATGTGAAAGCTGAGTTTTAGGGTAACTGTAGTACTGGCTCCTTGAGCTCATATTCAGAGGCTTGAAATCTCTTTCCTGGGTTTACAGTTCTGGTTTTTCACAAGCAAAAACAATGAAAAACTTGATGCCTTTTCCCATTCCTGTCTGAATCCTAACGGCTTTGGTGACATCTCAGCATGAAACACTTTCCCATTGTGGTTTCAGCCTTCTACTCAGGCCTCTGCTTTCTGAGGAGCCGGTCTTGTTCCCATGGATGGTAAATTCCTCAGCAGTACCTGGCAGGGTGGCCCACATCACACAAGTGTTTGTCATGGGTCACCTCCAGGAGCAGCCACTGAGCTGAGCGTTCTTGTGCAAACTGAGGTAATATGCTTTTAACACTGAAGAGTGTGCCCACTGCTACACTGGTGGTCTACCTTAACTTTAGGGCCCAGCATCTCTGACCCTAGCAGTTAGTTGAAGGCAAATGACTGCTCTTCATTCACAGCGAAAGAAAGTTCTCTTGGTTCGGAGTAGTCTGTTGCTTGATGCTGTGGTCTCCTGGCTGGTGGCAGGCTGTGGGTGTGATGGTTTGAATGTGGTGTGACCCCTGGTGGCAGGCTTTGGGTGTTATGGTTCAAATGCAGTGTGACCCCTGGTGACAGGCTTTGGGTGTTATGGTTTGAATGTGATGTGTCCCCCTGGTGACAGGCTTTGAGTGTTATGATTTGAATGTGGTGTGTCCCCCTAGTGACAAGCCTTGGGTGTGATGGCTTGAATGTGGTTTGTCCCCCTGGTGACAGACCCTGGATGTTATGGTTTGAATGTGGTGTGTCCACAGGATCAGGTATTGAAGGCTTGGTTCCCTCTTGATGGTCCTAGAAACTTTATTAGTTATTTTATCTCCGACCCCCACCTAGCTGGAGGAATGGGGAATGGGTCTCTTGCCTGTCTCTCTGTTCCTTGTCCACCATGATATTAAATGGCTTTTACACATGATCCTCCCACCATGGGCTACATATCAAGATACTGTCAATAAAGCTAAGTCAAACCAAACCACCCCCACCAAAGCTAACAACCACACAGGGTTATGGTCACAGTACTTAGAAGGGCTGGCTTGCCTCCCTTACCACTGCCCTTGGCCTCAGGGCTCATTTGAGAAAACCACTGCAGACACCCGTGTGAACCCAACTCCTCCCTTACTCTGAGAGTCCATCTTAATTTGCTATAAAGGATGTTTGCTGTCTTTGTGCCTGCAAGGGCACATGAGTGGGGACCAGGGGCAGTTGCTCTCCTGGTGTCCTTGCTCCCTGAGAAAGGCAGCTCTGAGGAAGAGCTCATTTCCGCTCACAGTTCCAGGGTGTGACTCATCACAGTGGGGAAATCAAGGCAGCAGGGATTCAAAGCAGCTATCGCATCCACAGTCAAGAGCAGAGAGGAGAAAGGCTGGACACACACAGTCTCAGCTCTCTTTCCACAGTCTTAACAGCCGAGGACCCAAACCCTGGGAGTGGCGACACCCACTTTTAAACTGGGTCTCTCCTGAAAACGACGGTAGTCAAAAGCCCCACAGGCCAACCTGGTGTAGACAGCCCCTCACCAAGCCCCTTTTCCCAGTGACTGTGGACTGTGTCAAGTAATGGTTAAAAATAGCTGCGTAGAGTTATGACCACGGTGGTAACACCGAGTTTTCCATTTTACTAGAAATGTTTCAGACCACTGAGGAGCCCACGGTTTGTGTCTTGCTTTGGAAAGTCAAGCAGTCCCAGACACTAAGTACTTGGCAGACACAAATTTGGCTCCTGGTTGAAAATGTCTATGCCCTTTGTCCTGCTGTTTGACAATGTGAAAGAGAACCTTCAAATTTTCAGATGGACGAGAACAACACTGTGCTCATTGCTTTGAGAGTGCAAGTAATTTAAGCGATTTAAACTTTAATGTTTCTGTCTCCTGTTATGGGATCTAGGAGAAAAAACCTTTTGGGTCATGGTGTTCACCCCGTCCCTGTCTGAGGCTTGCGTGATTCCAGTGACCACTGAAAGGAAGGAAATGGGTAACTCTCAAGGAAGAAGCACTTGATTGTTTCCACAAAGAAGATTTTTTAAAGCATAGTTTAAAATTCAGTTCACTTTTGGGGATATTTTTAGCCTCTTGAGAATGTTCCAGATTGCTGACTCAGTAAGCCCAGGCTCTTAAAAATGCCTGTTTTTAAGCACCACAATGCAACATTGTCTAAGTTTCTTACCATCTGAGACTGACTGTATATTCTGAAGTCTGCCTGGGTTGCCTAGGGACTGTTCACAGCCTTTCCCAGCCCCAGACATCCCTCCTCCCCAAATGTGATGAGAGGGCACGTTCCCAGCATAGTACAGAGAAGGGGGACCCAGGAGCGGCATGCGGAAGAACAGAAAGTTACTGTGCTTCTGGCTCAGGGCTGAAAGGGCGTCTCATCTAATGAAATTTAGCATCCTAGCTTTGGATAGAAAGAGAAAAAGGCCCTGGGAGGAGAGGAACATGTCCATTGGATCCTGCTGATCCAATTTGCTCCCTCTCCTTCAGCCTTACAGCAGGGAGGGTGCTGTGGAGTGCCTGGACCACTTCCCTTCTGATTTGATGTGGTCACGACGTGGGTATCCTTCTATGGGCCACTTAGGTTTGTTCACAAACAGTAAGCCCAAAACACAGTGGCCACTTCAAGAGCTGGAAGCAGGAGGTGTAACTCAGTGTTCCCTAGTCTGAGCTACAGAACAGTAATAGAAATGTATTCCTTGCCTTCTCCGGGCTGTTTAAAATTTACATGACTCCATAGACATGGAAAAACAAATGTTTCGACATCGTGATGATACAAAAGCTAACCCACAAAACCATTCATGTCCAACGTAGTGTCTGTGCTGGCTAGTCTTACGTCAACTCGACATACAAACTATCTGAAAGGAGGGAAACTCAACTGAGATCTGGGTTAAGGATGCATTTTCTTAATTAGTGATTGATGCGGGAGGGCCCAGCCTATTGTGGGTGGTTTCCATCTCTGGGCAGGTGCTCCCCATGGCTTGCTCAGTAAGCCATGTAAGCAGCTCCCTGCCATGGCCTCTGCATCAGCTCCTGCCTCCAGGTTCCTGTCCTGTCTGAGTTCCTGTCCCGACTTCCTTCAGTGATAAGAAGAGATATGGAAGTGTAAGTAAGCTGAATGAACCCTTTCCTTGCCAACTTGCTTTTTGGTCATGGTGTTTCATTGCAGCACTAGAAACCCTCACTGAAGTGTTCAACAAGAACGGTTTTCCAGTTCTAGGACCCTGCAGTGCCCTGGCACACAGAAGGTAGGCAAGGCTCAGCTACGATGTTTAGGAGGTTAGGTATATTAAATGCAGCTTTGATTTAGGATATTTAAAATATACTATGGGTCTATCAGGATACAAACTGAGGACCGCCTATCTTTCTACCTAGTTTCTCCCAGCATCAGCGGCACAGCAGAGACAATGACCCCCGGTAGTTTGGGGACCAAGAAACCAATTATTTTCCACCATCTTGCAGTACAACAAAACCCTTCCTGTGAACCCCTAAACATTGCATCGTTTGGGGGGGGTTAGCTGGTATTGTATTCTCCCGGTAGCCTTGGTCCCATAGAATTCTCTCAGGGGAAGCCCCATGCAATCCCAGGGTTATATGGAGACAGAGCAAGGGACCCAGGTCTCATGATTCCTAGGTCAGCAGCAGAGCCTGCCAGGGTGTGACTGAAGTCTGTTTAAGGACATGTCATGGTTTGAATGAGAAATGTCCCGCATATAGGCTCAGGTATTTGAGCCCTTGGTTCACAGTGAGTGGTGCTATTTGGACTTTTAGGAGGTGGAGCCTTGTTGGAGGAAATGTGTCTCTGTCACTGAGGGTGAGCTCTGAAGGTTTACAGCCCTACCCCACTTCCAATTCACTCTCCCTGCTTTCTGCGGTTGAAGCTGTGATGTCAGCTTCCTCCGCTGGTTACCTGATGCTATGCCTTCTTCGCCATTGTGAACTGTTCCTCTGGAACTGTAAGCCAGAATAAACTCTTCCTGAAGAGTCTTTTGTCATGGTGTCTTTTAACCACAGCAACACAAGGTAACTAATGCAGGAAGGGTACCTGACAAAGATTTTACAGGTGCTTGCTGTCAGCCTTCTCCACGCTCCGTTGCCTGAGTCCAGTCTCTTCTAGACCCTCCGCTCAGCATGTCTCTAGAGAAAAAGGAGAGGAAGCTTTTGGGGTTTGTCTTTGCTGACTCTCCCAATAGTTGTCTCAATGAGTAATTCTCAAGTGGCTTCCCTGGACCAGTAGTTTCAGCATCACCTGGGGACATTCCTAGAGATGCAAATGGCACTGTCCAGCCCACCTCCCTAGGTCAGCAGCTCTGGGGAGGAGGCACAGTGGGCTGTGTTTGAACAGGAAGTTCAAGTGGACTTCTGAGAATCACTGTTCTAAATAAGCACGGGTTAAGCCATAATCTATAACCACAAGTCTTCTTGGCTCTTCTGTAATTTAAGCATGATATTGCAAGATAAAGATATCAGATTAACTTTTACAAATTAGACATTAAAGAGTCTAATATGATATCAATACTTAATAATATCATTCTACACACCGGAAGTATCTATCAGTTTTCCCAGAGAGTTTTAATACGCTGTTTAAAATGGTTAATAAAGACTGTAACAGTGGTGTTTTTGCCGTTAGAGCAAGTGCATTAATATAGCAGCGCAGGGCCATTCCGATTTGGGGAAGGAGAGAAATGGCAACAGTTTTCTGATGATAGCAGACAGATGGGGAGCATTTTTTAAAAAAGCCCTCTACAGTCTGGCTTATTTACTGTGTGGACATTTTCATGGCAGAACTACAGCTACATATCTGACTGCTTTGTATATCTTTCATGTGCACCAGGACTCTAGATGAGCTTGTTTGGATTTCTGGAAACGAGAAACCTAATGAGTTCAATTTTCAGCATTCCCCAAGCTAGAACAGCAGGACAAAGTTCACGTCTTTAGATCAAGGACACTGTCTTCCAAGACCACACAGGGAAACAGGATGACGAGTCCTGGTGGGTCTGGGCTGCCGCTGCCCACAGGTCTCTGCCTCAGTAGTTTTCTAAACTCTTTATGGGCATTTGCTCTTCTATTTTCCCATCATAAAAAGGTCCTCAAGGTGAACCAAGCTTGGTTTCCATGACCCTGTTTCTTTGGTTATGAGATGCAGGAAGCTGCAGGTTGAGGTCTGATGAGCTGTGGGCATTGCCTGTCTCATCCTTGGAAAATAAAAACATCCAGTGATTCAGTAGTTTCATTTTTCAGGAAGATACATAAATCTGTAATAAACAAAGCAAAGTGAAAACCATAAAATCACTGAGTGTTGCTTGAAGTTGGTGAACGGGAGTGAGCATTATCTTATCACTTCATCTGGGGACTCTCAGAGGAGGGACTCAACTTTTGGTGGCACACAGGCCATTTGCAGGTGGAAAGGCAACTTTCTAACTTCAGACTCCTTTCCTTCATCCGGAGGAAGCAGAGGGCAGCACATCTGACCTCCCCTTACACTCCGGCCCTGGTCTTTGGTCCCTGATCTTATCAAACCTGCATTTGTTCCTCTACCTCCTTCTCAGAACTCTGCGCTAGAATCTTTCCTAAAGCAGGGTGTGTAGGAAGGCCAAGAGAGTGCCACATGTCACTCATTCTAAAGAGCATTTTTGCCTTTTAAGCTGGCTATGGAAGTTCAGGCCTATATTCTCAGCACTCAGGAAGCTGAGGAAGTAGGATTGTGAGTTTTAAGACATTAAGCTAGCCACATAGTGAGATCTTGTCTCAAGATGAAATAAAGAATGTGAAAAAACAATATAATAATTTCAACATCTCTGAATTGAGGAATGTCTTAGTGTTTTGTATATGACAGGGATCAGTTATTTTATTGCTGTGGGAAAACACCGTGACCAAAAGTGATTGATGGAAGAGTTTATTTTGATTTTGGCTTTTGGTGTGTGTGTGTGTGTGTGTGTGTGTGTGTGTGTGAGAGAGAGAGAGAGAGAGAGAGAGAGAGAGAGAGAGAAGTGGCCAGAGCAGGAAGCTGAGAGCTCACCCCTCGACAACACAAAGGAAGCAGAAAGAGTGAACTGGAAGTGGGGCGGGGCTATAAACCCTCCAAGCCCACCTCCAGCCGCCTATTCCCTCAGGAAAGCTGCACCTATGAGGTTTTGTGACCTCTTCAAACAGTACTGCCAACTGGGGGCCAAGTATTCAAATACCTGAGTCTGGCAGATGACAACATTTTTATTTCAAACCATGACCATTCAAATAGCTCTTTGCTCTCCCGTAGGCATGTGAAGCAGAGGTGCGCTCTACATCAATGTTAGCCGAGTTTTGTTGAAACATCGCTGTCTTTCCTCTCAAAGAGCTTCCATCTCCATGGTGAGAACTGGAGAGAGGCTTCAAGCAAGCCACGCTGCTACACAGAGCAGCCATAGCTAAGGGAGTGTTGCACTTTGGCTGAGAAATGTCCCACAAATGGCTCACCTATCGTAGGATTCCAGCTAGTGGCTGTTTAGGGGAACCGATGAAGACGTTGGGAGGTGGGTACCCAGTTGAAGAAAGCAGGTTACATATATTTTCCCAGTCCCCATCAGTTTCTCGTTGCTTCTTGTTCAACATCTTGCAGGTAGCCTGCACCCCATGTTCTCAACACAATGATGGTCTGCCTCTCCATAGACCAGAATCAGTGGACCCTAGGGCTATAACTTTCCCCTTGGAAACTGTGAGCCCAAATAAACAGTTCCTCCCTTGGATTGTTCTTTCAGGTGTGTCAACATAGCTACATAAGATGGCTTGACATGGGAGAAAGCAGAGGGCTGAGGGAATGAACATTTCCTCTTGTCCCCGAGCACCAGAGGGTTCTCTATGAGGGCTGAATAATCTGAATAGATTTGGAAAGATGAATAGAATGTTAACGATTGTGGTTGGGTTGGGGTCGGAACATCCTCTGGAAATCAACAGAAACCACCCGTGGAAGGCTGTGGCTACAGTCAGAGTAGATGCTTAGCCCAGCCAGAATTTGTCAACTTTCTGAAAAGGTTCTCTACTGCAGATGGTTCTGGGTGTAGTCTGATTCGTGGTGTGAAAATGATTTGTATTCAGTACAAACCATACTTTCCATTCAGAGCCCCTCTCGTGATCGGTCGTGGCAGTGAGCTGCCGCCCCCACTCAGTCAATAACCATGAGGGAAACACTGATACCCAAGCGTCCCATCTCTAAGCTAGGGTAATAGGTAAGTTGGGTGGATCGGATGCATTTTGGGCTTGATGCTTTCGTCTCATGCTGTTTATCAGGACCTGTCGCTGCAGGCAGTGACTGTCTCAAACCGTCCCATGTGTGTCTTCACCACTGTCCCCTCCCCAAACCTATCCACAACCAAGCAATAAAATCTTGCTTCTGCCTCATCCCTGAGCCTCCAGGTCCCCCTAACTGGCTAGTGCCAGACTCCCCTCTCTTTCCAGGGAGTGGTTTTCCACACTGGGTGAGAGGAGAACCACTGATGAAGACCACCCCGCGGCCTAGATCTAGAGAATGACAGACAAGCAGTGTGAGCCAGAATCCTGGAATCAGCTTCAGACCTGGGTGTCTTGAGAAATGTTTGAGTAGAAACTGTCTGGTTTGATAGTCGTTAGGGGAGGAGAAACTCATTCCACTGTTCAGAGTTGGGTGTACGCATAGCTTGATGGAGGTGCATAGTGAATTGTGCTTTGCACTTAGAAATGTCTGGAGGAACACAGGAGAGAGAACGACCATAAAAATCCTGACCAAGAAGGAGATCCAGAAATATTTTCAAGCGCTACAACCATAGCTTGTCCTGTCCACATCTGTAGGCTGCTTTGAGGTCAGTTTCCTGGTCTCAAAGCAAAGTTCCTTAATGTAAGAGAGAGGCTCAATAACATTGTATCATGGGAAGTGCTGGGAGGCAGTCAAGGGCTCAGGAAATAGGACAGCCAGGATGGGACTCCTAGTTCCCCAAGCAGCAGGAATACAATGCCTGACTAGGTAGGAGCAAGGCACACAAGTACCTCAGGACTGGAGGAGGATGCTTCCAGCCTTGGCCTGGGGCAGCTGGGACAGTAACAGGTGATGGCTGTGGGGATGGGACAAAGTTCATAGCGGTCCACGTTCTTAATTCCCTCTCTCCAGAGTGGTGAGTGAAATGGCTGTTCCAGGCACACTGATGACGGAATCCAAGTGTAGCAGGACCAGCTGGAGGACCTAAGGCTGGTCTCCACTAGCACAGAGAGATGCTGTCTTAGATAGGGTTTCTACTGCTGTGAAGAGACACCATGATCATGGCAACTCTTATAAGGGAAAACATTTAGCTGGGGCTGGCTTACAGTTCAGAGGTTCAGTCCACTATGATCATGGTGGGACATGGCGGCATGCTTATAGACATGGTGATGGAGAAGGAGTTGAGAGTTCTATATCTTGCAGGTGATGGGAAGTGAACTGTCTCACTGAAGTGACTTGAGCATATATGAGACCTCAAAACCCATCTCCATGGTGACACACTTCTTCCAACAAGAGCATACCTACTCCAACAAGGCCATACCTTCCAATAGTGTGCCTCACTATGAACTTAGGGGGCCTTGCATTCCTACTGCCACAGATGCCTTGGGTCTTCTACAAATGCAGTCTGTCCTCAGGACAGATAAAATCACATGGGGTAGAAGTAGCCATGCTGGGAGTCAGGTGAAGATAATCTGGATCTGGAACCCATGCTTCTAACTGCTAGAAGTCACACCGCTCAAGACTGGAAAGAGAATTGGGACCTACCTGTGCTGGCTAGTTTTATGTCAACTCGATATAAACTAGATTCACTGGAGAAGAGGGAGCCTAAACTGAGAAAATGCTTCCATAAGATTGGGCTGTAAGGCAAGCCTGTAGGACATTTTTTTCTAATTAGTGATGGATAGAGGAGTGCCCAGCCCACAGTGGGTTGTCCCATTCCTGGGCTGGTGGTCCTGGGTTTTATAAGAAAGAAGGCTAAGCAAGCCTGGAGGACCAAGCCAGTATGCCTCTATGAACATAAGCCCTCTACGTTCTCTGTAGCAGCTCCTGCCTCCAGGTTCCTGCCCTATTTGAGTTCCTGTCATGGCTTCCTTTGATGATGAACCGTATGATGTGGGAGCATAGGCCAAATAAACTCGTTCCTCCCAAGTTGCTTTTGGTCATGGTGTTTCACTACAGCAATAGCAATCCTGACTAAGACACTGCCCCAAGTAACCCCCTGCCCAAGTTCCCACCCCACCCGGAGGCCCACCAGTAGCCATATATTTTGGGACAGCATTCTCAGATATCTTGAAACAACTAGTAGTCTTGATAAATTGACATGGGCTGTTCTTCCTGCCTAATGGGACATAGTTACTCTAACAAGAGAACTAAAGGTTCAAGACCACAGCTGCAAGCACGTCTTGCTACTCCCCCTTTGGTGCTGAGAACACATCTACATGGAATGTTGGTATGGCCCTGGTGTGGCTTGGCCAAAGGCCTGAGTGCTAGAGGCTTGGTCCTAGAGTGATGGGGACATGGTGGGCTCTTTAGAAGGTGGTGCTTAGGTAGTCCACAGACTGGCCTCTACTTTGCTCTGGCTTCCTGGGTGGCCATGCGCTGTGTCCCCCTTGTCTCCCCATAATGTGATTCAGCCAAGGGGTAAAGGTAGAGTTCTTCTGTGTTCTGGCAGTCACTCCCAAATAACCACACGGAGACTTCATATTAATTGTAAATGCTTGGCTGATAGCTTAGGCTTGTCTCCAGCCAGCTCTTACAGCTTAAATTAACCCATTTCTATTAACATATGTGCTGCCCCATGTTCACTTCCCTCATCTATGAACTTCCCACATTGTTTCCGCATCTGGCTCCGGACTCCAGAGATTCAGCCTTTCTTCTTAGCATTCTCTCTGCTCCAAAAATCCCGCCTAGCTATCGGCCAATCAGATTTTTATGAACGGCGAGAGCAGCACATTTTCACAGTGCACAGAAGGGCTACTCCACAGCAGGGGGACTCTCCTCCGAGCAGAGGCTATGCTGTTTGGACTGTCAGTCTCCCAAAACTGTGAGACAAATCATCATTTTTCTTTAAAGTATTTTGTTATAGTAGCAACAGTGACCTGACCTATTCATAATGCTGATTCACAGGAGTACCAGTTTTCCTCCTTTGTGCCCCTTTAAATACCAATGGAAACAATTTCTGTATTTTAGTCCCTTGAGAGACCACTGTAAGTGAAGGAGATGGGAGGAAAAGCCCTTCACGAAATACAACAAATGAAATGGTTCATTGAAATGAACCAGTGTCCTTCATTTTAAAGGGATTTTAGAAGTGATTTATTGCACATTAAGTACATTTTCTGGGAGTGGTTATGAGCACTTGTTCTTGCAGCCTACCCAGACTCAGCTGCCAGCACCTGCTATGGCAGCTTACCACAGTCTATAATGCTAGTTCTGGGGATCTGGTGCCCTCTTATGGCCACTGTGGGTAGTGCATGCATATGCACACACATACACATACACACACACACACACACACACACACAGAGAGAGAGAGAGAGAGAGAGAGAGAGAGAGAGAGAGAGAGAGAGAGAGAGAGAGAGAGAGAGAGAGAGAGAGAGAGAGAAGCAGGTGCACACACATACATGTTAAAAAACATTGAAAAACAAAAGAATGCATTTTCTGGGATGGTCTCTAGCTCAGTGGTAGAGATCTTGCTTGGTATTGCTCAGGATCGATTTCCAGCATCCATCCTGTCAGAATTAATTGCTGGCTCCCTAGCTATTGGCGCTGCTTCCTAAAACCATCTAACGTCCTCACAATCTGCTCTTCAGCATGAACCCCACTCGAGAGCGGTGCCCTGCAACAAGCTCGTTTCATTTCTTACTCAAGTGAATCTTAGCCTGCTCAGAAACCGGAGTTCCAGGACTGCGACACAGACTCCACTTTTTTTTTTTTTTAATCTTTCCTGATTGCTGCTTCTGTGTCACCAACCCTCAGGGAGGTGACAGAAATGAAGGTCTTTAGCCAGAAGATAGAGGGTGTCAGGGCACAGAATCTTACATGCTAACATTTTCCTTCTTGTGGGTGCCTGCATAAGAAGCCCTTGGCTGAAGAGTCCCTGGTCCTGGGCCTGCTCGGTAGTCAGCATGCTGGATGCCCATCCAGTCCAGCCTTGATGGAACGTGGGCTGCGGTTGGGCTGCACACAGCTGTCAGACCTGGTTTCCAAGTTCCTCATGTGGCCCCAGGTTGGGCCTCCTTCCTGGGCATTAGAACTTCATTCCTGGCTGCCTCGTGACCTCCCCAGCCCTTCTCTCCCCACTGACAACAGATTTGACTCCATTTCTAAGACCTGGCATAACCCACCCTCTTCACAGCCTTCACACCACCCTGGAAATCCATTTACTAACACCGCCCTGGCTACAGTTAGAGCTTTCATCTCCACATTCCGACTTCTGCTGATCAGTGTCACCAGTCACCAGGCCGGACGGACACTTAAAAGTTAATTTGCAGAGTCCCGAGTTTCCTTTAGCGAACACAGCAGGGATGTCAAAATCTCTGCCCTTCAAAGAATGTGATGTTAAAAACCACACAGCTGGGTCCCAGAGTGTAATTAAAAAGAAAAAAAAAAGGGGGCGTGGGGGTGGGGAGAAAAAGAAAAGCAACCAAAGAGCGAGACTGTGAATGAACTCGAGGGCTCCCAGACGCTCCGTAAGTCTTCAGTCCCTTCCTGTCGAGCATTGAAGCGTTCTGATTTACACACCATTTTTCTCCCAGATAACCTGAATTTTTCCAACAGAACCTATTACTTACAGGAAATCAGTCCTGTCCCACCTTATCCACCTCCTCCCCTTCTTTAGGCTTCCGGAAGCTGCCAGCAGATGGCGCCAGCGTGCATTTTTGTTTTCCTTATGGCCTTGGGAGCCAAAAAGGGGGTTGAGGTTAGGGGGAGAGGTCCGAAGTCAGAAGAACGCTGAGCCCAGGCCAAGATTTCTTCTGGCATCTGGAATGCATTAAAAACAACCCACAGAGCTGAATATAATTCTCCTTTGAAGAGGGTGGGGTGGGGAGAGAGAGGGAGAGAGGAAGACAGAGGAAAACAGAGGATGGGGTGGGATGTGGGGGGCGGGTATAGGGGAGCCCATGGGTCATACTGAAAACCGTGCGCCTCCTCTCACTTGGCCACACCAGCTTCCAGCATTTTAGCTCTGGGTGGACAGGGCGATGCTGTTGAGAGAAGGAAGGAGGCAACAAGCAGAGGATTCTAACACAGGATGGCAGGATTCCCAGTGTTCTCCCGCTAGCTAGCTCCTACTCATTGGCATGGAAGTATCTCCTATGGTGGTGGTGTGGGGGGGAGGAGCGGGCACCTCTTCTGCACACAGCGCTATCAGCTTGCAGTGTGACATGCCCATCGTTATTGAGGCGGTGACTCATGGGTAAGATCTTGCAGGTGGAATTCCAGGGATAGCCAGGCCTTCGCTGTCACGAACTCTAGTTCCTCCAACTCCCAATTCAGTTTCGCGTTTCATTTGCTTCTGGGCCTTGGCAAAAAGTGCTTTTAATGGTTACTCAGTTCCACCACTTAGCATTCACAGGTGTTGTACTGACCAGCAAGTAACGGACAGCGGGGCCAGCTCCGAGTGGGGACAGAGATCCTGGGGGGAAACGTCATTTGGGGATGAGGCAGCTGAACCTCAATGGTGATCAGTCTCGGGTTTGGGGGCCGGTTCTTCTTCCTAATCCTGATACCAAAGGGCACCCATACGGCTAGGCTGGGAGAGAGCTGGGCTGGTTTGTGTTGCTCTTTCCAGGCCACGCTCTTCACCAAACTCATTTCTGCCTCAATTCTACTGTGGCTGGTTGCAAATTGTGGGTGGCCATTTGCTTTTCTGTTGCTCTGGATGGCTATCTTAACGGAAAGGTGTGAAGGAGAGGGGCAGAGCTTTGGGACAGAACAACCAGGCCAGGCTAAGCTGCTTGTGGGTGTGGTTTGTCCCTCACAGGCGCAGGTTTTGAGAGTTTGATACCCAGTATGCAGTACTGGGGAGGGGGTGATGTGGAAACTTCAGGCGTGGCCTGGTGAGAGGGCCGCCATTGTCCACCAGCATGAAGGCATCCACCAGGAAGCCTACGCCAGATACTGGCGCCCTGCCCTTGAACTTTTGGAACTTTGAACTAAAATCTTTTTGCTTAATGAAGTGTGCGGTCATGGGTGCTTTGTGTTAGCCACAATTAACTAGTATGCCCACCCTGCCAGCCTGTCTAATTTCCATGGTTATGCTGAGCATAATCGGGGAGAGGGCCCACCATGAACTGTGCCTTCATAAACAGCTCCCAACCGACCCTTTAGAATTCTCTACACAGTGCTTGCTGAGTGACACAGAGTGACACAGTTGAATTCCAGCCTGACCTTGGAGCCAGTGGCCACTTTCTGTCCCTTGTGTACCTGCCACCCACCCTCCTGGCTTTCCAGTTCTATCCCCACCGTCAGCCCCCTCGGGCCATCTCACCCTCCTGAGCCCCACCTCTTCTCTCCTCTGGCTCTCTGTCTGACGGGGCCTCCTTCCGTGTCCCCTCTGAGGTCAACACAAAGTAGTGGTTGTCACCCTAGACTGGAGCTGGTCCAAGAGGTCAGGTCCTGCCCTCTGCTGTGTGATTTGAGCCCATTGTGGAAGCTACCATGGCCTTAGTTTCCTCATAGGAAAAATGGGACACTAGCAGCTATGCCATTGGTCTGAGGGCTGAGTTGACACAAGTAAGGTGTTTACATGGGGTGAGCACCTGATAATGGGAGCTGTTGCTAATAGCTTCCCTTCTCTCAAGTCTGGTTGTCTTCAGCAAGTTCTGTTCTGTGGGAAAGGGAATGTGGGTGGCTGTGTTAGTCTGTGTCTGGCCCTCTAGACTAATAGTTTCCAAATAGAGAGGTATACACCCCACAGGATGCTCAAGCACTCTTCTAGGACATATGGGGGAGCAGGGAACTTGATTTTCTGCGCAGAGTTTACTGTATATCCACCAAAGTCCATGACTATTTCCTCTTGGAGACAAGACAAGACACTACATTTCCCAGCCTCCCTTGTAGGCGGGAGTTCTGTGTGATGTAATCAGGGCCTCTGTGATCCAGGTCTGCTCCTAAGCTCCCATGTACTAGCTAATTCTCAAGGCTGGCTCCTTCACCATCTATTGGTTGATTAGAGAAGACTCCGAAGTCCTGAGATGATAGAGCACTCGAGATGGAAGGATCCTCCATCTTCAGATGAATGAGAGAAACAACTCCAACGTAAGGAAGACATAAGCTTTATCCCATTAAGCTCATAAAACTTATGATTATTCTATACCAACTCAACTTGGGTTAAAATTTATTCTGCAACATTATCTTAATTTTCCTTCTTATGCTATACATGTTTCAATAAAGAGAGATACAGCAGCCAACACTTGCAATTTTGTGCCCAACATTTTAATAGCACATGAACAGAACATTTAGGATCTTCTCTCCATTGTGTTTGAGTGACTTAAATCCTCACTCAGGTCAGTGCCCACAAGACTGGAGGCCCTTGGTCCATCTCATTTCAGAATCACCCTGTCATCTCAGCTTTTAGCTGGGCTCTACTGTCTGTCACCTGGAGAAAGTACAGGGGAAATGAACAAGAAAGAAAACAAAACATTTTGTAAAGGGTCGTAACTTAGAATGTTCTGTAGAATACTAAAGTAACTATGTTTGACAGCAATTAAATGGTTATTTCAAAATAGTAGTTAGCAGAGGGGATTTTGAATGTTCCCTATGCAAAGAAATGATAGCTCTTGAAAGTGGTGGACTTTGTCAATTGCCCCATCTAATCATTGTATACCAGCATCACGAGATCACACTAGATCCCATTACATTTTAATAATATGCACCATTAAAAAGGTAAAAAGACAATGTTAGCAACGGTGGAAAGCTGACTAGGACTTAGAACACTGGAGTTTTAGCTCTAGTCCTAACTAACTTGGTAACTATGGGCAGATGTTTCCCCTGGGTGGCCAAGCTCTTATCTCCAGAGTTTGGTTCTTCTGCTGGGCAGTTCTAGAAACACTTCTCAGTTCTGCAGTTGGCGGACTCCAAGGTCAGGTGGGTGTGGGCTTCACGTGGGACTAAGCCTTAAAGAAGGGCTTTAAAGCAACCAAGGTCAAGTCCTTGCTCTGTCCAGCCTAGCCGCTGGCTGAAGCTGCTCCCAGGGAGGTGTCTCTTAGCTGCTCTCTGGGAATTTGCATCTGCAAGGAAAATTTAAGACTGGCCCTGTGTGAGACGCCCTGTTTTCTTTGATTGAGAGGAATCCATGGGTCCTCTGAATTCTAACTTCTTGTAACTATCTCTTTCCAGTTCCTGCCCCCACACTACTTCCTGTAAAGAAAATTCGTGTGTTTCTAAAGACCCCAACGCCCAAGCTGCCTGTTCCAAGGCAATGTTCTGAATTACAGATGTTTGTTCTCCATGGCCTCCAAATGCCTCTGAGGCCAGCGTGCTCCTGGCACAGCCATGGAGCATGTGTTCATATTGCTAGCTAGGACCAAAGCCAAAGCAAGAGCGCTGGTCTCAGGGTTGGGATTTAAATGGTATGATGTTAGCACCTCCAGGGTGAGCATTTGCTCTTCTGAGCTTCGACCAATCCACAGACAAAAACCCCATCTTTCCCTGAGACTTAGGAGTCCTCCGTAGACCAGTGTGTATGATGGGAGTTTCATCTCCAGAGCTTGTTCTTGGCCTCACACACAGAGAGCTGTGCCACCATCACCACGCCATGGCCAACACCTTCGGTCCACCTTCAGGTTCTTACCCTTGCCAAGTGAGCCCATTGATTAATTGCAAACATTTTCTGAGTTTCTCAAGTCCAGACTTCTTCAACATCTACTGTCTCTCTCTTGCAGGGAACATACCTGAGTTCAGACACACATCATCTAACACGGGAATGGTTGGGGTAGTTACATCACTGTGAGAAACTGCCCAACAGAGACAGCTTAAGGGAGAAGGAGGAATTCATCCGGGCTGCTGATCTCAGAGAGTTTAGTCCGTCCTAGATGGGAAGGCATGCGGAAGGGCTCCTTCTGTGGTGGCGGCAGTTTGAGTCAGAGAACGCTGGAAGCAAAGGCTGGATTAGAACCATCAAAGGTTGACCCTGTTATCCTTCTTCAGTTAGTCAGGCCTTATTTCCGAAGGGTTCAAAATAGTGCCACCCTCTGAGGTCAAGCATTGAAATCAGGGGCTTCTTGGGGGACATTTCAGATTCAAACCACAACAGGTGGGGTGAATGGAAGAAAGAGGCATCAGCTGTAGGGATGCTGTAGGCCAATGCTGGCCTGCTGCTGCTGCTGCTCCTCTTTGTCCTGTCTGTGATGGAGCTCCCTGCCAGTCAGACCTCATGTCTGATGGCTGTCCATTGTTTCTATTCCTCTCTATGCAACATTGGGGAATAAGCATGCAGCAGCTTGCTAACTCCTGAGAGATGTTCAGGACTCTATGAGGTCACTTGAGGCTCAGTTACCTGGATACGGTGTTCCAGAATCTATCCACTGTCTTGATGGTCACTTGTCTGTTAGCAGGTGGAGATCTCCCTGAATAGGAGGCAGAAACTCTGGTAGGGAGGGAAAGAGGTGGGAGAGGGGAGGGATGTAGGTGGGGGAGGGAAGGGAGAGGAGAGGGAGAGGGAAAGAGAAGAAAAGAAGGAACCCACAAATCGGAATAAATTCCGATGGAGTGCAGCTCCCACTCCCCTCAAGTCCTTAAGTAGCTTTTCCCGGAGGGCCTGTGTCTTTTGGGTGAACTGGGAGGGTCTTACTGTGTTGCTCTTGTCTTCATGAGAGAAGCCTGCAGGGCGGTTCTTTACTGGCCGCAAGCTGGTTGGATTCACAGTATTCCTGCCTAACTCACTTTAAGAAGGACTCACTCACTCATTGGCCTGTGCTCTGCTAATAGGAAGAAGGGTGTGGGATACATCTTCACCACGACATCATGATGCTGAGAGCAACACAGTCAGGTGACAACCACTGACCCAGCCTCAGCATCTCTTCTATAGCATAGACTTTACGGAAGGCAGAGATACAATCCTCAAGCCTTTAATTTATCTTCCCTTCTCCCCTCCCCTCTCCTGGCCTCCTCTGCTGTCTCTTTCCCCTTTTCCCTCTTTAGCTCTCCTGGGTAGCTGATGCTCATTTGCACAGCAGTGGTCTACATTGTAATCCAGTGCGGTGGACATCATGGCAGTGGAGGTGGGGTTTCCTTGACATCAGCTTCCTTGACTTCTCTAGCATCAGGAACTCTGCCCTGTCACCTCCTCCTCCACAGAAGCAACAACCAAAAACCATTGCTACTCACTGCCAGATACTCCTGTCAGGTGGAACCGCCCCTGGCCGAGAACCACACTGGTTCAGACAAATTACAAATGTAAAAAAAAAAAAAAATCTCAGCAGCAACTGCTTTTACGTGCTGTATGTTATGGTGCCTACTAGCAGTATATGATGAGAAGTTACTGATAGGCCACTGGGCTCTATTCTGAGCCTAATACTTTTTATTTGGTTCTCCTCCACCTCTGCTTCGTGGAAATAGTTTGGATCCTGGAGAGATGCCTCAGCAGTTAGGAGCACTGGCTGCTCTTCCAGAGGTCCTGGCTTTGATTACCAATACTCACAGGACCCTTCACAACCATCTGTAACTTCGGTTCCTGTGCTCCAGTGCCTCCTGCTGGCTTCCTGCGGCACCATGGTGCACCATATACATGCAGGCAAAGCATCCATGCGTGCGCACAGTTAAAAACAAAAGAAATAGTGTGATCTGTTTACATGATGCTTTTATGTTTTGGTCTTTTCCTTACCTTTAGTGAAGAAGTTGGTGTTGTTTTTGTTTTTATTTTTTGGAAAGTATAAAAAGTTAACTGGTTTCTCTTATGTGATTTAACATTTTTTTAAACATGTTTCTTTCTCCCGCCATTGTGTACAGAAAATAATTTGTGTATTTGATAGGCCCAGTCATATAGATCCTCAGCCTTTCTTATGTGGTTGATTGTTACACGTTTCAATTTTTGCTATATTTATTACATTATTCCAGATGTACTTACTATTACCATTTTCATAGCTGTTTTATTGTACATCGGGATGTTTTCTGAGCCTTTGATCCATTTTGTGATGAGGGCTACAGTAAATGCGGGCTGCAGTAACGGGGGCTGCCGTACAGTATGAGCCTGTGGTTAAGGTGGGGCTGCAGCACAGTGGGGGCTGCCGTATGAGCCTGAAGTTATTGTGGGCTGCAGCATGAGGCTGCAGCGAGTGTCAGCAAAACAAAGTGTGAGCACTGTGAGTAGCAAGAACGAGAAGATGGCCCTCGAGATGACCTGAGCATCGCCAAATGCATGCCGACCCTGCGGTTTATATAACTTGGACCTAGAACTTACGTTTAACAATCTGGGTTTGACTAACTACCAGAAACATGCTTTTGCTTTAGAATATGTGAAATAAGGGGCTGAAGAGAGTCCAATGGCTAACAGGGCTCACTGCCTGCTCTTTCAGAGAACCTGGGTTTGTGTCCCACATCCATGTGGTGGCTCACAATTCCAACTCCAGGAGATCTGAGGACCCCGACTTGCCCCTTCTTGCTCCAGGTGCATGGGTGGTGCACAGACACACACACAGGTGAAACACCCAGATACATCAAATAAAATACATTTTTGACTTAAAGAAATATGTGAAACGTGAAGAATTAGAGTCATGCCAGTCTTAGGCTAGTGTCTTTGTTAGTTTGGGCTGGTTTACCAGAATGCACCGACTAAGTGGCTTAAAGAGCAGACATTGGCTTCTTCTAGGCTGGAATCTGGGGACTCTAAGGCATAGCATCTGGTGACCAGGCTCTCCTGGCTTTGCATGTAGTCATTTTCTCCTGGGGCAGAGAGAGAAATAGAGAGGGCGCACACTTGCTCTGGCCCTTTCATCTGTTCATAAGGATCCAATCTCATGACCTAACTATTTCTAAAGCCCCGTTAAACATACCAGAAGTACTTATGTTTTCTAGTACCCATCAGAAAGGTACTGTTATTGTTCTTAAAGTGTTTTTTTTTTTTAAATGTTTTTTAGTGTTTTTTTTTTTTTTCATGAGAAAGATGGTTCTCAAGAAAGACTTCCAATTCCACATAGTTTCTTCTGGGGCTAGACAACAAACCTCCTGAGGATAAGCAGAGGTTTCTGTAGTTCCTGTGAATCCACCCGCTGTCCCCAGCATGTGGCTCTGGCCCAATCAGACTAGGCATTTCCATAGAAGGTACTGTGGTTCTGCCCTGGTGCCCTTACAACTGGAGAACCGCTGTCACCAAAGGGTGAAGCCTGGAGTTGAAACACAGACAGACAGGTCCACAAAAGCCGAGCCTTATGGGCTTTAGCCCTGCAAATCTGCCCTTTTGACAAGGCTGGTGCTCTTTTGGCATAGCAGTGAGAACTGGTCCCCGGGGTGGCTCATCACGGAGAGCTGGCTCCAGGGTGACTTTGCACACCATGGCTGGCCTCATGGTGACTCTGCACACTATGGCTGGCCTCGTGGTGACTCTGCATACCACGGCTGGCCCCATGGTGGTTCTGCACACCACGGCTGGCTCTGCACATCATGGCTGGCCCCAGAGTGGCTCTGCATACTGATTGGCTTCTAACTCAGCTGTGGGTAGAAGTGAAGGGTTGTGTCTATTCCTTCCTGTGAGAAGTTTTAGGAACGTAGACAGCCTTCATTTCTCTCATCCTTATCCTGTTGTTCGACCAGTCTACTCCTCCGATCAGATCCATACCCATTTCTCCTAGAGTTTGGATGTCCATTTATGGGAGCTCTTCAAGCACTGCTGCTCCTTTGAGTGACCTCCTTCCCTAGGGCTCCCGAATGCAGGAATGAGCTGGTGGTTTCTCATCTTTACCAAAGACAGGATGGAGAAACTGATGATGGAAAGAATTGAAGATAGAGTCTCTTATATTAAATTCCATTTTTGAAAAATCTCATCAAAGGATCTAGCATATTGGTTAGGAGGATGGCACTGAGGTGTGGCTCTGGGGTGAGAGACCCAGGGAACAGGACAGAACTATGGTAGCAGCAATAACACCGTTAAAATGGTTCTGGTAACAGTTATTGTATAGCTACTATGGCAAGGTACAGGATATGCTTCTCTCACTTTCTCCTCATAATCCTATCATCATCCCCACCTAAGAGTTGAGGAGACGGACAAGAGAGGTTTGCTCACTGTGAGTCATGGTGTCCAGTTGTCACACATCTGCTTCTCCTGACTCCTGGAACTGTGGTAATGTGTGAAGGGTCATGACCTCTACTGACCTTCCTTTTGCTCTGACAAATACCCCTTTCTAATCTCCAAAAGTCCCTATACGTGGGTCATACCCTAAAATGGGTGAAGTAGAACCTTCTATTTGTGTTTCTTCCTTCCCCCCTCTTCTTCAGGGCTCCCTCCAGCCCTCCTAGGAGGCCAGTGGCTTTGCACAATTTATCAATTATTTCTGCCTTCAGCGCCAATCTGCTCAGATGATTTGATTCTCCTGGAGTAAATGAATGATAACAGTGTAAGGCGTTCATGTTCTATCTGATGAAGAAACACCACTGGCCGGCAGGTAGTAGCGAGCGACGTATGGAGGCCATCGAAGGGGCTAATATCATTCCAGCCGCAAGCGCTGTCCCCAAGAGCATGCTCCATCCCACTTTCACTCTCAATCAGGCATGTGAGGGGACTAAGACACACCGAGAGGTTCATTAACTGTGACTGTCAGCTCTTTGGAAATCTGGAGCAGAATTCTGGTTTTGGATCTTCTGTCCAGAAATCACACATAGGGATAAATAACTTGAAGCTGGCTCCGACCCTGGGAGTGCTCAGATTCTTGGCCCGCAGTGATACAGGGGGCTTGGAACATTCCAAAGGAAACAAAAGCAAGACAAATAAAGAAACAAAGAGCTAGGAATGGCGGATAGAAAGTGATTGGGTGAGGGCAGCTGCAAGTTACCCGAGTACTGGCGGCTGCCCTGGTTTAAAGGGCACCAAAGGTTCCCTGGGTTAGGAGGAAGGCCTGGCTGTGCCTCTTGTGAGGCCTCTATGCTTTGAGAGATGGACCAAGTTGACTCACACTTCCTGAGAAGTGTTTTATCTCCACCAGCCAGACCTCTGTGCCTTCCCTTGACCAAGAAGTCACCCATGCAGGACCACTCCCTCTCAGGCAGGTCAGTGGCTCTTTCATTGCCCCCTAGGGTGGGTCCTAGGAACAACCCCATGGCGAAGAAGGAAGGAGAGCTTGCTGAGTGTCACTCTGGAATTTCTGCATCTTTTGCTTTCTTGTAATCCCCTCTCTGCTCAGAAGCTGCCGACAGAGCAGAAGGAATTGACCAATTCTCCCCATGAACTTCTTGCCTTCGGGAGGAATGAAGCCATCTCTATAGCAACCACATTTTGCTAAAAGGGGATAAGAGCTTTAATAAAGATGCACCCTCCTGGTTAGAGGGCCGTTGGTGGCTTGAGAGTACTTGAGACTGGCTTTATGGATGGGTTCCCTGGATAGACTGCCCACAGGGAGACAGTAGGATGGGTACAAATCACACACATGCTGTCCCTGGGCTGAGTCTCTTCTACTTGGCTCAGGCAAGAGTCTCATTACACACAATCTTCTTGAGAGACCAAGTGGGAAGGGACTAGCATGGGAGATAAACCACCCCATTGGGGTTTGCTTGTCAATGGTGGTGGGGACCGTGGAGTTTTGTTGCCTGAGATGGCGTGATATGGTCATCAGAATGGATGTGTGACCGCATCGAAAGCCACGCAGAGAAGGCACTGTGGCTACCTGTACGAGGCTTACCGTCTGGCATCTAACAAGCACTGCCATCATGACTGTGGCAGGCATGTTAAGGGTGTGAATAAAGTTCGGTTGAAACTTGAGACTTTGCATTAGCTCAAGGGGCTTCACAGACAGGTCAAGGTTGAACTGGGTTATGAAGCAAGAGTGTGATTTCTGCTGCCAGGGAAGGGAGAGGACTCTAGGAGCTTGAACTGGGGAGCAAGCAGTGACTTCTGAACTGCCAGGAGTCCTTAAGACATGTTCCATGGAACTCCAGGCCCTGGAGATGAGCCATTGCAAGGGGATCATGGGTCAAATTGTTTGGAGTTTGCCTCCTTGGTGGCTTTCTTAGAGTTCTGTGATTCATGGCAGCTTATTGAAGGCCATTATTGAAACAAAGAAAACAAGACAAAACCCTTTAGCCATTTTAAAGGGAGGTACTCCCTCTTTTTGTGTCAGAAAAGATATTCCCACTCCGGGAACCTGAGCTTGGTTGGATTCCTTTTGGCCTAGGCAGGAAGGGAGGAGAACACGATTTTTGAAAGGCCAGGCCTGCTCAGGAGTCTTGAGTCTCATCCCGGAGGTCTCATGCAAATGACTCCATCAAGTGCATACATAGAGTCGTGCCGCCAACTGGAATGTAATTCTAGAAACTTCACCCTGGTCATCCGTCATTGTCTATCCCTCTATCCCTCCCCCCAGTCCTTGACCCCATCAGTCTGCCTTCTGACCCTGATGGTTTCCCTATTCTGGCCACTTCACATAAATGGCATGAATGTTGTATAATATGGTGTGGTTTCTCTCACGGCAGGTTGGCAAGGTCAGGTTTTAAGCACATTGTAAACTATCTACACTTTACTTTTAGGGCTCAAGAATGTTCCACTGCATGATCTACCATATCTAGGTTTACTTACACCCCCATGGCAACTTCTGAGCAGAGAGAAGCAAGGGGACCTGACTTTGAAGGGAACATTGTGGCCTCTTCATGGAGAATGGACTGAGGTGAGCGAGTGTAGAACCAGGGAAGCTGACCTGGAGGAGGTGAAATGTGGTTGGGGTGTTGAGCTTGGAGCCAGGTGATGGCACCGGAAGTGTTGTGGTAAGGAATGTCAAATGCTCCAGGGCTTGGTCCTGGGTTGTTTTTTTTTTTCTCTATCACATTTACTTCTTAGGTTGTATTAGTTCCGTAGGGTTGTTTTGTACATGCATGTGTGCGTGTGTGTGTGTGTGTGTGTGTGTATAAAACGTATGCTTGTGTGTGTTTTTATATGTGCACAGATGCATGTGTGTGTAGACTAGAGGTTGATGTTGGGTGCCTTCTGCCATTTTAGTTTCTAAAAAATAGTTATTTGGTTTTATTTTATGTGTGAGTGTTTTGCCTGTATGTCCGTGCACCACATGCATGCAGTGCCTGTTGAAGCCACAAGAGGGTGTTCAACCCCCCCCTCCCCCCCGGAACTAGAGTTAAAGAAGGTTGTAAGCCTCCATGTAGGTGCGGGGAAACAAACTGAAGACCTGTGCAAGAACCGACAGTGTTCATAACTCCTGAGCCCCCTCACTCTTTTGAGACTGGGGTCTCTGAACCTGGAGTTCACTGACTTGGCAAGATTAGCTGGCCTAATGGCTCCAGGCATCCCCCTGTCTCTGCCTCTCCAGTTCTAAGAGTCTAGGTATGTATCGCCTCATCTGTTTTTTTTTTGTTTGTTTGTTTTTATTTTTGTTTTTAACTAGGCTTCTTGGAATCCAAACTCAGGTCCTTATGTTTGCACTGCAAATACCCTGCCAACTGAGCCATCCCCCTGCCCAGTCTTCAATTGTTACAAATGCTAGTTGAACAATCGCCTTTTCCTCCTCTAAACTCAGGCGTTGAAATCCTCATACTCAGTAGGGTTGGAACGAGACCTCCAAGGAGCAATTAGGTCACCAGAGTGGAGCCCTCAAGAACGGAGTTAGCAGGGTTAAGAGAGGGAACCCAGTGTGTTTGCCTGGTGAAGGTACAATAAGAAGCCAGCAGTCTGCCACCCAGGAAAGGGCTTCTATGAGAATCACGATGTCACCCTCTCGCCATATTTCCAAACTCTCTAACTTTGAGAAGCTCATTTCTGTAACTTAGAAATCACCCAGTTCATAGCTTTTCACTTATCACAGACTAAGATTACTATGGAGCAGGATACTGAAACTGTTCCCACGCATGGCCCCTTTTAGCCTGAGAAATTGGATGTATAGGTATGTAGAACCAAGCGTTTATTGACAGGAAATCATAACTCTTAAGCTTCTGAGTGGTTGCTTGGGAGAGGCTCGAGGACAGAAACTTCTGTCTACATACTGTCCCTGTGTGTCTCATGCAGTTAGGGGTCTTGCTGTCTTTACCACAGACTACTGTGTACTCTATTCCTTCTGGTAAAGGTTCCCCTGTCTTTTTAACTTATCTTCTACTCAACCCTACAAATCTTAATTAATTAAACCTTATTAATCTTAATCTTAATCTGAGTAGGCCCTTCCTCAGAGACGTCTGCTTTGACTTTCCTAATGGGGTCAACTCCACATCTGGGCTTTAAGCAATCTGTAATTGTGTGAGATGGACTGAGGCCAGTTTCCAGGTTGTACAAACAGTAACTAGGTGCTTTAGTTACTTTTGCATCATGGTGACCAAATACTGACAGAAACAACTTTGGGAAATATTTATTTTGGCTCATGGTGTCAGAGGGCTCAGGCCATAGTCTCGCGGCCTTGCGGTCTTGGGCAGACATTTCTGCTCAGAAAAGGATCTGCTGATTAGCGGAGGCAGCAACGAACACTGAGGGCTCCGAAGGTGGCGAACATGCCTTAAAAACAGTGTCACTCGCTTTGCCTTGGCACAGGAATCTTTCTCAGTGGCTCAGAACCTCCCTCACGGGGAGCTCTTGTTATCCTCTGAAGCTCATCAGCTCAGCTGTAAGCACTCACTGCGTCTGTGATCTCATCCAGGGAGGGAGCATTTGGAGCCCAACACATTTGGCTGTTGCACGATCCAGATTGCAAAATCTGGTGACTTCATGCTCCTTCCTTTCTTCCTTAGAGTGGACACGGTTCTCATGGCGCTGGGGCAGCCTGGCAAGAGCTCTTTAGGGGAACAGAAAAACAGCAGCAAGGAGACATCCAGTTTTCATTCCATAAAAGGATTAGTGTCATAAGGTTTTTTTGTTTTG
This sequence comes from Ondatra zibethicus, assembly GCA_004026605.1. Taxonomy (NCBI): domain Eukaryota; kingdom Metazoa; phylum Chordata; class Mammalia; order Rodentia; family Cricetidae; genus Ondatra; species Ondatra zibethicus. The sequence goes on along the minus strand of PVIU01001060.1, from coordinate 189,081 downwards.
TTTTGTTTTTTTAAATTATTGATTCTTTGTGGATTTCACCTCATGAATCCTGATCCCACTCATCCCCTCTCCCCTTGCCTGCACCCCCTGACTTTGTGGATGCCTCCCCCCAAATAAAACAAAATAAAAATCTCAGTCTGGAAGCTGTAGTATGGCCCAGTGAGTCACATTTCCATCTTAGTCCACACATCTTTGCAATGTGTTCTTTGCAGTGGACCATTGCTCTGGCTCGAGGCCTCTGGCTTCGGCTACGCTATTGATATTGGGCCCTCACTGGGGCTCTTCCTGGATGTCCTGTTGTTGCCCTGTGTCAGGGAGATCCCATAGCTTTACATCTGCAGATCTGGCCCCATCACATGCTCCAGCAGGTCTTAGACGAGGTGGCTGTTGGGGTGCATTAACTCATAGCCCTGGTTCTGGGCTGGGGTTGGAGCTGGGTTGGTCAGCCTGCCTGCTAGTTCACCCAATGCAGCAGGCAGCAAGGAGCCGGGCCAGTTCTGCTCTCATGCCCTCAGATCCGGCTCTCCCATACTCCTGTCGTCAGGGCTAGTTCTACTGTTTTGCCCAGGTAAGGTGTGTGGTATGATCTCCTGATTGCTACAGCTGGCGAAGGAGAGGGCCATCTCTTCCATCCTTGTGCTCCCCCACCCACCCCAGGCTTGTTCTCATGTCTGCCACATTTGGCAATGGGGGACATATTCCCCCCCCCATGCCACCATGTGGCATACAAGAGCCTGCTCTTCTGAGTGCTGCAGCCAGTGTGGGGCAGGACCAGCTCTCCCTAGTGCTGCACTAGTGAGGGAGAGACCAACTCTGTGCAGTTCTGTTACAGGAGGAGTGGGCCTGCTTTTCGTCCCGGCCGCCCGGCTAGCTTAATCCCCGAAATAATCACACAGAAATTGTATTAATTAAATCACTGTCTGGCCCATTAGCTCTAGCCTCTTATTGGCTAACTCTCACATCTTGATTAACCCATTTCTATTAAATCTGTGTATCACCATGTGACTGTGGCTTACCGGGAAAGATTCTAACCTACATCCGTCTCAGGCAGGAGATTCATGGTGTCTGCCTGTCTGTCCTTCTTCCCAGCATTCGGTTCTGTCTACTCTACCTACCTAAGTGCTGCCCTATCAAAAGGCCCAGGCAGTTTCTTTATTTAACCAATGAAAGCAACACATAAACAGAAGGACCTCCTACACCATTTCCCCTTTTCTGTTTAAACAAAAAAGAAAGGCTTTTTTATAAATTACATATAACAAAACAGTTATCAAGCAAGAATTACAGTTACAATATTTAGATCTATTTTATCTTTTATCATAACAATGGAAAACTATAACTATTCTTTAACTCCATCAAAGACTCCAGAAGGATATAATATTACCTAAGTAAACAAGAAATAAGCAACTTCCAAAACTCTAGAAATGACAGAAACATCTTGCTGCCTGTACAGTCACCCAAAGTTCTTCTGTACCATTGGGGCATCCATCTTCAGCCTACAGGCCCATAGTATCCAGCAGACATTTCCATGAAGCAGGAAATTTTAAAGACAGTTTAGTCACTTTCTTCTATGTCCTGCAGAATGTCTTGAAGACTTTTATGAATCAGGAACCCTGAAGGATCATCTCACCTTTAGGCAAGTTCAGCAGTTCTCTCTCTGTGGGTTCTTTGTGTCCAGTTTATGCAACAGTCCAGGCAAGAGCAGTTTCTTGCCCAAATGGCTAATCAACTCCATAAGGAGCCTCTTCGATGCCCATCTTTCTCTTGAAGTAGATTGGTGCTGCCAGGAGCAGACATGTCTCATTGTCATGAAAAGCCCTAAGTTATTAAAACATCTTAAATGCCATATTTTGTAGTCTTTGAAAGATATGAAGAATGCCTATCTGAAATATATCTATGCACATCTAGAAAATCTAACTAACATGACTACAAACTTGACTATTATAGATGATTATCCATTAACAGCCTATATTTTTTAATTATACATTACATTTTTAAATGAACTACACAATCACAATACCTTAATCAAGATCAGAAATATACATATACATATAACAAAATTGACCTTAAACTTATATCAATAAATCAAGATTTATAGCAATGCAACTGTTTTGTTATATGTAATTTTACTATGTTAAAGTGAAAGCCTTTCTTTTTTGTTTAAACAGAAAAGGGGAAATGGTATAGGAGGTCCTTTTGTTTATGTGTTGCTTTTATTGGTTAAATAAAGAAACTGCCTTAATCAAGAGCAGAAATATACATATAACAAGATTGACCTTAAATTTATATCAATAAAGCAAAATCCATACCAATACAAATTATTCATATCTATATCACAGCCCTATCTTCACTGCTTTCGGTGGCAACAGGAGCCACAGAGACCTCACCACAGACAGTGGCTGCAGCAGGGTCATGTACCTAGACATGGCTCCTGGCAGTAGCCCAGGCCTGCATGATACCATGGCTCTGGGTAGTAGCATAGGCCATTCAGGTCTGCATGGCACAGCAGAGGCTCAACCCTTGGGCACTAAGATGGCTCTAGGTGGTGACCCAGACTCCTGTCATTCACATGGCCCTTGGTGGCAATACAGGCCATGAATATCTACACAGATCCACCTGCAGATGGACCATGGACCCAGACATGGTCCTTGGCAGCAGCCCAGGTCCAAATTCACCATAGCCCCAGTTGGCAGCATAGGCCACTGGCATTGACTCTGATTGGTTTAATAAAAGGTCTGATAGACTGGTAGCTAGGCAGGAGATGTAGGCAGGACAGCAGGACACAGAAGACACTGGGAAGAAGAAGGCAGGAATCTTGGGAGTTGTGAGTAGACACAGAGGAAGCAAGATGAATGTGCCCTGTTGAAAGAAGGTACTGCTACATGGAAGAGGGTAGAGAAGAAATATGGGACAATTTAAAACGTAAGAGTTAGCTAGTAACAAGCCTGAGCTATTAACTGAGCATTTATAATTAATAATAAGTCTCCAAATGGCTATTTGGGAGTGACTGCCGAGATCCAGAGAAACTCTGCCTACAGGCCCAGTCACAGAGTGTTCCTTGAACACTTACCTGGCCTGAGGCTGTGGCTCAGACTCTGGGTCATCACATGACCTTCGATGGTGACAGAAACCAATTCATCAACACAGACCCTGGCTGTGGCAAGGCCCCAGACCCAGACATGGCCCTTGGCATGGCTCCTGATGTCATTCAGGTCTGTATGGGCCCAGGAGCAGCACAGCCCTCTGACACCAACAGGGCTAGGTGGTGGCCCAGATCCTGGGCATCTGTGTAGCCTTTGGTGGCAACACAGGCCACAGACATCAACTGTAACATGTAAGGCCACGAACCTAGATGTGGTCCTTGGTTGCAGCCTAGGCTCAGATGTCATCGTGGCCCTAGGTGGTATTGTAGATTTGCCCGGATCGGCATGGCCCTGGATGGCAAGCAGGCCATCTGTGTCAACCTGTTCCTCATTGTCCTCATCTCTGCAGATCCACCTCTCTGGTACGTGAATCTTTCTGCTTCTCTTTCTCTCCCATTTCCTCACCACAATGGTGCCTGACTGGTGGCTGCCAAAGTGGGTGGGCTTGTGGTTGATTTTCACCTGTTGAGAAGCTGTCTCTGTCCTCTCTGTACCCACTCTGGGAGTGCTGAGCAGCTCATGATTGATTTTGTCATAAGGTTCTTACATACCCGCTTCTCGTGTGTTTGTTAAGGAACAACACATTTGTGGGTAGCAGGCTTTTCACTGAGAGTGAAGTTACAATCCCCTTCTGGAGTCACAGAATCCAACTTCCTCTTCGTTCACTGATGTCCCAATCTATGGAGCACTGGGAACCTATAATCCACCCCCATGTCTTCACTTTTCTCATTTCTGTGTGTTTATTCATTCAATAAACCTTTAGAACACATGAGAGGGCAGGCCCTAAACTGGCCATTGTGGCTTCCTGGCCCTTTGTGACTTACTTTCCTTCCATTAGAGTGAAAAGTTCCAGAGGTACAGTGATCTGTGCATTTTCCTCACTAGAACAATGACTTACAACTTAGTGGCCATATGGACGCCATAGGTGACTGGGTTCAGGTACCTTCCTGTTTGGCTGCCTAACACTCAGCATCCTCTTCTCTCTGCTTGGTAATGGAAGCTTGATTCTCTCTCTCTCTCTCTCTCTCTCTCTCTCTCTCTCTCTCTCTCTCTCTCTCTGTGTGTGTGTGTGTGTGTGTGTGATGTGCTGAACATGTAACCTAGGACCTCAGTTGCATGCAGTAAATGCTCTAGCCATATGGGAAAATCTTTCTATTGAGTTTGGAGCCTGTGGCATGATGGAGCTAACTCCACTTCGAGTTCAAATCAGTTGACTTGATCCCCAGTCTAGGGCAGAACAAACATGGACAAAAGAGACGCAGTGAGGACAAAGGTAGAAGACAGGGTGACCCATCCACAAGCTGAGAGACAGAGGTGGTTCCCCAGGAAACCACCAGACACATGGTGAGGGGCAGGCAGAGCGCCTCCCTCACCGCTTTCAGAAACCGCCACCTCTCCCCTGAGAGGACTTGAAACTGGAGGACTGTAAGGCTGGCACTGCTGTGGGTCACCACGCCATGGCTGCTTGCCTGTGGGTGGAGCCCAGAATAAGGAAGGCAGAAGTTAGAACAATCCAGATGGGCTGGGTTCTGATGACTTTGCTTTTTTTCTGGGTAAGATCTCAGTTTCCTGGGGCTGCTGCACCATGTGCTACAGACTGAACACTTTTTTTTTTTTTAAAGACAGGGCCTCACTATGTAGCCCTGGCTATCCTGGTAATTGCTAAGTAGACCAGGTTGGCCTTGATGGGATAGAGATCCTCTTGCCTCTGCCCCCTGGGTTCTGAGACTAAAGGCGTGCAGCTCCACACCCAGTTAAACATGACATCTTAAACAGCGAGAACACCTTGCTCCCAGGGCAACTAGTTCAATGCCAACATCTGCAAGCATGGTGGCTTCTGAGGGCTCGGAGGGGACTCTGTCTCCTCCCCCCTCCTCTTGTTTCCGGCTTCCTACAGATGTATTACTCTGTCTGAGTTCTTCCTGCCCTAGTCACACTGATTAGGACTGTCCTAAGGACCTCACAGTTTGCAAATAATGCCACCCATATAGGTACTCCACTCTGTGACATTCTCTTGTGGCTGAGTGCCTTCTCTGCTTAGGGATTAAGTTATCTAAAGCAAATCCTATATTTTGCAGAAAGCCATTCAAAGAAAGGGTGGGGAAAATTCCACTACTTTCTACATGATCTTTCCACATGATGGGAAGCAGGAGACCAGAAACAGAAGAAACTGGATGTGGGGGGAGGGTGGCATGGTGTCTCCATGCACATACAACTGCAGCTGCCTTTGCAGGGAAGCTCATCTTCCTTGCTTGTTGTCTTCTCTGACTGATGGTCCAGGTACAATGGGTGAACAGTTACTGTTAATCCCACTGGGTGAGAATAAGACCACTAACTGCAATTTTTGAGCCAAGTTTGAAGCAAACTTTATTAAATACTGGCCAGATCCATACCCAGAATTCCTAGAGTTAGGCCATGAACCACATTAGTCAGGGACTTATAAAAACAAACCCCACAAGACTACTCACTTCCCAACTTTGTCCAGTCAGGGCAAGCATACATCCTGATGTGCTTCCTGCCTGCACACCTCCTGCCTACATGTGATAAAAAATTCTGTACAGTTGGGCAAGCAAGCTTTTTTACAGAAGCAAAACCACCTGGCTTGTTATCTTGGGCGAACAACAGCCCCCAGCATTCTAGGAAGTTATCCATCCTTGGGCAAAGAGGGGCTTGCAGGTTAGAGGCATTTTGTTTAATAGATCTCTTCAGCACAGAAATTTAAACTTAAAAGCTCACTTTATCCCTCACCGTGTTTGCCCTTCTTTAGTGGGCTTGTGAGGCAACCAGAGACAGCTGGAGTGGCTTCTGATCAGATCTTGTTCTAGGGGCTCAGGAGGCAGCACAGGCTTGCATGTTAAGGGACCTTGTTTTCTTTCTCTCTCCGTGGGGAGAAGCCAGTCCTCTTTAGCAGAGCCCCAGTCCCACATGGCTTAAGGGAGAAAGCTTGCCTGTCTTCTCAGAGTTCGGGTCCATGCTCCCAGCCTGGTCTCATTTTCTTCATCAAGAAAACTCCAGTTTGTGAAGCTGCAGGCCCAGCCTTGTACCTGGAGAGGGTATAGGCGGCATCCTCGCCACACCGGGGCCTCATCTGAGCCTGTGAGCAGGAAACGGGTATTTGCTATAGTAAGCAAGGTTGGAATCTGTCTTGCTCTCTGTGGGTTCATGGTTTGAATACCTGGTCCCTTGCATGTAGCATTAATTTAACAGCTGGGAAGCCTTTAGCAGGTGAGGTCTGGCCAGTGGAAGATGATCACATAATTTGGGACTTTGAAGGTTTTGCTTGGTCTCCTTTTTCTGATCTTCATGTCTGTTACCATGAGAAGCAGCTGATTCTACCCCCACACTCCTGTAGCCCTGGCCTGAGCTGGCTCACTGCCAGACCTTCACTGGCATAACGGGTTGAAATTCTCCTGAAATGTGAGCATAGGTAACCTTTTCCTTTGCTAAGTAGCTTCTCTCAGCTTGTGAGCAGGGGCAGGTGTCTGCTCTGGTGTCCCTAGCTCTCCTCCGGATTTCATTTCACCAGACACTTTTCCAAAAGGCCCAAAAGCCCAGGAACAGTTGTTTTCAGTTTTCAGCATTGGTTGTCATGGTTCCTACCCTCTTGACAATTCAAATTATTTCCAGTGTTTCAGTACTGAAGTCAGCACTGATCAAGAGAGTTCCCTCAGCTTTAGCGGGTTCCACTCACAAAGTGTAGAACAAACCTACATGGAAATGTTTTAATTTAGGGTGTTTTTAAGACTTTCTAGAGAGTGTTTTAAGCGTCAGGCTGGGTGGAGGCTGATCCCTTAGAAGGGAGTTGGGCTTTCAGGAAAGTAATGACCTGGGTTCTGTCCGAGGGATGAAAACCCACAGCTGCTCCCCACCCAGGGTGGGGCACAGTCATCCCAGGGAACAGCGGCTCTTGGGCTCTCAGAGCTCTGTCTGGGATGTGGGAAGGTGAAGAAGGGTGGGCCTTGGGGCAGACTGGGGTTTGGAGCTCGGTCCTGCAGCCCTCTTAGGGAGTCACCAGTAATTGAGATAGTATTTGTAAGGTGTTTAGCAGAGGCATTAGCTTTTATTATAATAACTACCTGGAAATAAAATAAAATAGCTTATGACCCCAAGAGAGCAAAGGGTTAAATTGAAATCATGATATTTAATATTTTTCTTAATTAGAAATCTCAAAATAGTATTAAAAGAATGAATTATATGTGCAATCTTTTTCTGAAGATGAGTTTAAAAAAAAGTCGCAGAAGCCAGCCTATCACACAATAAAATCAGTTTCCTATTGCTCTGTGCACCGTCAACTCTTGCTTACTATATTGTGAACATGTCTGCCTTTGCCGCGCCTGCACGGCCTGGAACTGAAATCTAGCGAAGGACGTCAGGATTAAACACGCATACACCTCTCTAGTTGCTGGTAAAAGAAGCCCTTTATTGAACAGCACCATGGAGGTTTTTATACCTAATACAGTCAGGTGGGCCAAGAGGTGAAGACCTCATCGCCTGATCCTCAATCAAGGCCAGGGCAATACGAGCTCAGGAAGCAGGGTTGGCAAACAACCCTGACACAGCTTTCAGAAGCTCAAATCAGAAGGGCAAAAAAAGGTCACTAGTGGGGAAGAGCAGCTGGAGGCCAGGACTCCAAAGGGTCCCAACGTGCATTGACTCTTTTTGGCCCGTAAATGGCAATGTTCTCAGCACCAAGACAGGTTCCATATACATGGTAGTAGAAGCTTATGGCAGAACTTGTCCATCTGTGTGGCCTGATAGAAATCCCCAAAATGGTTCTTTTGGTCTGGGACTTGGGAGCACCCTTGCTGCATGAATAATGCAGATGTTATCCCAGCTCCCCTTAGAAAGGAAGAAGTCAAGCTTCCCCAGAGGAAAAAGATTTTCCAGAGACGCAGAGGTTTTAAGAGGGGCAAAGCAGAACCGGGTAGCCTGCTGCCAAGTGCTTGGAACAGGTGTGTGGAATGCTTAGTCTGAGCAGGTACTCAGAGAGTGACGTGGGTCAGTAGGCAGGTCTGCTCTATGGGGTAGGTAGCATGTCTTTTAATGGAACTAGCAAGGAAAGAGAGAAATACCAAATTTATTTCCCATAGAAAGCCCACTAGCTTCTGGCATGGTGCCGTCCTGAAGGGCTCATGTAATGAGCCAGCCATTGACCAGTAGTTATTTCTCAGGCATTTTCTGTGTAAGACTTCGGTGTTCACAAAGGCAGGTCACGTCAGGTTCCTGGAATTGCAGTGAGCAGAAATGAGAAGATTCTAAACACTTTGTAGTGTCCTTTCAAATATTATTAAATTTTATTTGTATGTGTCTGTGTGAGTATATTATGCTAGTGTGCGTATCCACATGGGCATGTGTGCGTGTGTATGTTTGTGTGCAACTATAGAGGCCAGTAGAGAATGGTGGGTCCCCTGGAGCTGGAATTGCAAGAAGTTGTGAGCTGCCCATGTGGATGAATACCGGTCTGGGAGAGCAGGAGGCACTCTTAACCACTGAGCTATCTCTCTAGCCCTTGCTGTGGTATTCTTGATGCTCACACTGAAAGAGCAATGCCAATCAAGACATGCAAAATGCCTTGCCATACAAGGACATTATTTTGGGTAAACTGTGGGATTTCAAAAGATGGATCGTTCAATAGCCCACAGCAGGAGCGACCTTAGATAAGCCTCTTACATAACTAAGAGCACACTGACCCACTGGCACAAACACGTGACCCATTCATGGGACAATGGGATCAGAAGGACAGGGGTGTCAGGGAGGCTACCCTGAAGGGCAGTTCAGCTGTGCCCACAGGACCTGAGAAGGTCACAGAGAGGGAAGAGAGCCCTGACTGGAAGGTCCAGACTCTTCACTCAGAGCATCAGCTTTTTCCCCACTTCCGGTCTGCTCACTTTCATCCTGCTGGGCCCTCTCTACTTCCTAGGCTCCAGTCTAGTCTTGGTGGAAGGAAACATGCTCTTTGTTGACTTGCTTCCAGATTTCCTTTTCAACTAGGGAAGTGATTTGGTTTCTTTGTGGTTTCTTTGAGCCGCTTTACATGAAACAGCCTCCTGTGGGGATATGTAGGAAATAAACTAATTAGCACTTTAAAACTCAACACCGCTCCTGTGGCCTGGTTGCTGTGTGGGGCTTGTGTGAGTATCGCTGAGGGCTGGGGAAGCTAATGAAATGGGGTTCTGCACTGAGGTGGGGTGTGGGTGTTGTCTAGTACGGGGGAGTAAGTGGTGAGTAGCCTTTGTGGAGAGCAGCTGGGCCCAGAGCAAAACTGTGGGTTTGAAAGAACTCCAGCAGTCACATGGGGAATCTTCCCTAGTGCGGAGAGGCCAGATGCTGTGGTTACCCCAAATTTAGTTCCAGGGTCACGGCCACTGGCATCACACATGCCCAAAGGGCTGTAAAGGAAGCGTGAGGCTTTCCAGGAAGAGGAGGGCAGACTTTGGAAGCTGGCTCAAAATGGCTTGAAAAGAGGGAGAGGAGACAGGCTGGGGTTTTTCATGGTGGTTACAAAATATTGCTAAGTCTGGGGTATGGCCTATGGGCAGGGGCTTGTGTGTTTTAAATCTCTTGGTGGTGCCAAAAAAGGGAGCGTCCAGACTTTTAATCACCTTGTCTCACAGAGGCAGGAGGATGGAGTGTCCATGGGCAGGCCAGTTACATACTAAATTGAAGACCGCTTTGGGTGTATAGCAAGGTCCAGTTTAATAGTCAACCAACCAGTTAACTAACCAAGCATCTAGTCAACCAACCAGCTAACCAATCCAAAATAAGCTTCTTATTCTTCTAGCAGTTTCAAATTCAGTGCCCCTGACTATGGGATATATTTCAAGGTTGAATGAATCACTAGTATTCCAGAGTATTCTTTTTGTTTGTTTGTTTTTTGTTTTTCGACACAGGGCTTCTCTGTAGCTTTGGAGCCTGTCCTGGAACTAGCTCTTGTAGACTAGGCTGGCCTCGAACTCACAGAAATCCGCCTGCCTCTGCCTTCCAAGTGCTGGGATTAAAGGCATGCGCCACCATGCCTGGCGAGTATCTCAGAGTGTTCTTAATACAAACTAAGACAGCTGTCACTTGGTGATAGTCTATAGAATCACGCTCTGTATCCCAGAGTGTACTTAATACAAACTGAGACGTTAGCCGGGTGGTGGCGGCTTATGCCTTTAATCCCAGCACTCAGGAGGCAGAGGCAGGCGGATCTTTGTGAGTTCGAGGCCAGCCTGGTCTAGAAGAGCTAGTTCCAGGACAGGCTCCAAAGCTACAGAGAAACCTTGTCTCTAAAAAGCCAAAAGAATAAAAAAAAATAAATAAATAAAAATTAAAAAACCAAAACAAACAAACAAAAACCTGACAGTCTATATCTTGGGGATAGTCTATAGAATCGCGCTCTGTATCCCAGAGTACTTAATACAAACTAAGATAGTTAGCTGTCACTCAGGGATAGTCTATAGAATCATGCTTTGTGTGTTCTCTATTGTTGATTAAGTGTTATGCAGATCATGGCTGCATATTATCATCAATTATGAGCACTGTGCAACTTAATAAGTCAGTAAAACTTGTTCTTCCGTCTAACTGAAATCTGGACCCTTTACTCTCCCTCCCTTCCTAGCCGCTTCTCTTTCCCTGCTCTTCTTCCTCCTCCCTTCCCAATCACCTTTCTGCTATTTCTATGAAACTGACTAGCTTATTTTTTTTCCAATCGCACATTTAAGTGAGAACACACAGAATTTGTCGTTCTGTGCTTGGTTTATTTCGTTTAACACAATGCCTTCCAACTTCATTTGGTCACGAATGATGGAATTTTTTCTTTTTAAGGGTTGTATAGTGGTGTTTGTATGCACTATGTACATGGATGTAGAAAGGAAATGTGTGTGACCACATTTTTCATATTGATTGTTGGACTCCTTATTATGGTAAAAGTAAAACGGTGCTATTCCCTGAGGGGCCTGTGGACCACGAGGGCCAGTGGGTTCTAGGTAGGGAGCTTCATGGTGGGTGAGAGATCTAGATGGGGCAGCCAGTCCCATGAGGAGCCACAGCCACGGTGACTGAGAGACAGATGGATAGGCATGCCATGCAGAGAAAGTGGGTATTTATTTAGTGGGTTATGGAAGGAAAGGGGAAAAGGGAAAAGGGGGGAAGAACAGAGAGAGGCAGAGAGGGAGAGAGAAAGAGAGAGAGAGAGAGAGAGAGAGAGAAGGAGGAGGAGGAGGGGGATGGGGAAAAGTGGGGTGGATGGGGAAGTGGGCGGGGCTTGTCTCTTAAAGGGACAGGACAGAACATTACACTCCTGAGGTTGGCACTGCATCCTAACTCGTGTGTGTAGTGCATCAGTGAACACAAGAGCGCAGTTGTCTCTTCCACAGGCCAATTTTAATCCCTTTGTTTGACTTTGTATCCAGGAGTGAGATTTCTGGGTCATATGGTGTTTTGGTTTTGAGTTTTTTGAGGAATCTCTTGTTTCCCCAAATGGCTGTCCTAATGCACATTTTCATCAAGAGCTTACAAGCTTTTCCCCCCAACATTCTTTTTTGGCCAGCTATTGTAGTGATATTTTGTTTGTGTTTTAACAAATAAAGCTTGCCTGAAGATCAGAGTGCAGAGCTAAGACACTAGAGGCCAGGGAGTGGTGGCGCACATCTTTAATACCAGCACTTGGGAGACAGAGGCAGAGGGATCTCTGATAGTTCAAGGCCACCCTGGAACACACAAGGTTGAATCTGCTAAAAGAAACAGAGTTTGTACGTTCCATGCTTATCTCAGTCAGCACTAGGGAGGTGGAGGAAGGAGTGATATGGCTGGGCCGAGAGAGGAGTATAAGGCAGAAGGAGACAGGAGCTCAATGGAGTCTGAGGTTTGGTGGAGACAGACACAGTCTGGAGATGCAGTCTGAGGACAGGATCGCCCCTTTGGTCTGAGCATTGGTAGAAGTAAAAAACTCTCTAGTGGCTGGTTCTCTGCTGCTCTGATCTTCAGCATTAACTCCCATATCTGACTCTGGGTTTTTATTATTAATACCAATTAGAATTTGCGCTACAAGGTATCATTTGTCTTTTTCAGAGTAGCCATTCTAGCGGTGCTGAGTGTGTTCTCACTGTGATTTTAATTTTACTTCTTTGGTTATTACAGTTGTTAAGTATCTTTCATGTCTCTGATGACCATCTTTCTTTTTCCATCCTTCCTTCCTTCCTTCCTTCCTTCCTTCCTTCCTTCCTTCCTTCCTTCCTTCCTTCCTTCCTCTTTTTCTTCCTTCCTTCGGATCCTTAGCCCATTTAAAGATATTCTTACTGCAAAAGTAATAAATATGTGAGCTGGTGGACAACTGCTGGTGGATTTTTGGGTAGAGTACATATAGATCAAAAACATCAAACACACTGTACCCCACAGGCAACACAATTATTTATCAATAAAAATAAAAAAGTAAACAGAAATGAACCAAAGCACAAAGCTTCCCAGACTGTGCCCCAGAGCTAATGAGAGCCATTCCTGGTGTAGACTGTGGAAATCTGTGTTTGTAACTTTCCCCAAGTTATTTGGATGAATATTTCATGGAATCAGGACTATAAGGCTATAATATCGAGAGGCAGGACTGAGAACACCAAACAAGGGTCCCAGACCTGAGACCTAGGGAACTGTCCCCTTCGAGGACGTACACACTTCTTTTTGGACTGGTTGACATGCAGTTGTGTGGCCACTTTATAGATTCGGGGAAGAGAACAAGAGATCTCCTGGGTCTTCCTTGAAATCTGTGTGCAAGTGACTGTAAGTCAGCCCTGTGTTTTTCTGTGTATTCCCCGCTGTCTGCTGACACACCAGGGCAAACATTCTCTCACTTCCTGGACTCCTCCAGCCTTGGTGCTCTGTGTCTTTCTTCAGAACTGTCCCGGGAGTGGAACCTTATAGGAACTTGCCAATGGAAAATGGAATTAATTAGCGATGAGACTGTCTTGCAAAATAAATGACGTAATGTGTTCCAAAGATAAAAGCAGCTCTGTGAGATTGTCTGTGACTCTGGGCAGCGACACCACAGCGTTCTTTCTGGAGCTGAGAACTAAGGGTTGAGTCAGGAGACTCTGGCTTGGCTTTGTCAGGATAGCATAGCTTGAAGCTGGATGTTTGATGTATACCCAGGAGAGGACACTGACACCCAAAAGATGAGGGCTGTCAGGGCTGGTGAGGACGTGGGGCAGCCAGAGGATGCAGCACTTGTGTGTGTCTGGGTGGTGCTCTGTTTTTGTCTTGATGACAAAGCCACCTTCACAATTTGTCGATAGTCTTCTGTCCTCCCAGGTTGAAAGAGCAGGGCATGAGAAGAGAAATAAACAAACACTGGTCTCTAAATCTATCAACCATTCCTCTCTCTAGACAGTTGTATATCTGGCTAGTTAAAAAAAAAAGATTTGGGCTGGAGAGATGGTTCAGTGGTTAAGAGCACTGGCTGTTCTTCCAGAGGTCCTGAGTTCAATTCCCAGCAACCACATGGTGGCTCACAACCACCTGTAATGAGATCTGGCGCCCTCATCTGGCGTGAAGGTGACCATGCAGGCAAATCACTATATATATAATAAAAGATTTATGTGCATGTGCATGCATGTACATGCACATGTGTGCAAGTGTCTGAAGAGGCCAGAAGAGGGCGCTGGATCCCTTGGATTTGGAGGCACAGGCAGTTGTAAGCTGCCCAATGTGAGTGCTAGGAACTAACATGGGCCCTCTGGAAGAGCAGCAAGTGTTCTTAACTGCAGAACCATCTCTCCAGGTCCAATAACTAACTTAAATTTTTTTGAAGTTAGTATGAAAGATGATGGATTTTATCACAACTTTTTCATACATAACTACCACTGTTCCTTGTTCATAGCCTCCCCTCAACTGCCTTTCCTATTTCTCCCACCCCATCTCTTGCTGATCTCCTTTCTCATTGCTGGGTGCTCCCCCTTCTGTTTCATGCTATATGTATGTATATGTATTTAAATCTGGATTCCATCTACGAGAGAAAACATGCAATATTTGGCCTCCCTCATTATCTTTTTATTTCCACTCCCTTTCCTGTAGAATTCTTTTCCCCCCCACAAAGTCTCCTTCTGCCTTTCTCTTTTCTCTGTCTCCCTCCCCCCTTCCCCCCTTACACACACACACACACACACACACACACACACACACACACACACACACACACACACACACATGAGAGAGGAGAGAGGGGTGGAGGGAGGGAGGGAGAGAGGGAGAGAATGAGAGAGAGAGAGAGAGAGAGAGAGAGAGAGAGAGAGAGAGAGAGAGAGGAGAAAGCAAACATGCCCTATTTTATATTTGCACTTCTTAGTGTGGCTTACAGTGATGTCCTGGTCGTCTATTTTCCTACAAGTGACATAATTTCCACAGTCGCCTGCTGATGGCCCCACTACCTGTTATTAACTACTTATCAGTGATGTCTTTCATTCATTCTATTTCATCTCCACTTTGGCATATGTTAGAACATGTTCCAGTAGGTCTCTTCAAAAGCTTTATTGAGATGAAATTCTCATTCCATATGACTTACCAGCTGAACACTAACATTTAACTTTTTATATCCTCACAGGTTATGTAGTCATCATCACAACCAATTTTAGGGTACTTTTGTCACCCCAACATGAACCCTGTATACTTTAGCCATCACCTTCCGGCACTGCTGTGTCTCCTCAGTCCTAAAGAAGTGTCTACGCTGAACAATTCCTATAAATGGAATCCTAGACTTTGTTTTGGTGACAGACTTTCACTTAGCCTAATGTTTGTAAGATTTATCCACATGGTAGAGCGTAGAACACCAATCCTGTCTTCCCAACATAAGGTGCTGACCAAATGGATAGACCAAATGGATATATTCTGGAGCCAGACAGCCTGGGTTCAAATCCCGCTCTGCCCGCATGCCCCATTGCTAGTTGTCTGAGTTGAAGCAAATTATTTTACCATCTTGGATTCAGTCTCCTTACTAGAAAACAGGGATAAGAAATCTGTAGCTTATTTCCAGCGTGCCCATGAGATCCAAATGAGAGCATGGCTGTAAAACTCTTGGCCTGTTGCCTGATCTTTGATAGGCTTGCAATAAGACTGGCAATGACTGCCATTAATTATTCAAAGAGCTGTGAGCCCCGAAGGCAGATGAATGATGGTAGTACATTGAAAGTTCATGAGAGGACAATGATGAAAGGCCATGGAACACAGCAGCAGGGACTCTGGGGTCTGCAGAGGAAGGAGCCTTTTTTTTTTTTTAATGATCCCTACCAGAGTCTATATCTATAATCAGGCCACTGTTGATATTTGGGACACTGCTATCCTCTTTCAAAGACTTTTGCAGTTTATCACTTTAGGCAAATTGAAACCCTATCATTCCCTAAAGATTCAAACCAACTTATTTGGGATATTTATACCATTGCTTTAAGTTCTGTGACATGCGTGGGAAATGACCTTTGACCTGGAACTTAAAGGTTGGTACAAAATGTGTCAGGCAGGGAAGGAGAGGATTTCACACTTGCTGGCTTCTCCAGTGTGTGCACACTTACCAGATGTCTGGTGTCACTTTTCAGGGGCTTCTTCCTCGAGGTTAGTTTTTCCGTAATGACTGTGCTGCACTGGCTTCTGGAAACCTTCCTGCGGTGTGGAAAGCCTGTCTCCATCTCTGGTGGTCTCCCGTTTCCTCCTCATTAGTTAGGCACTCTTTGCAGTCTAGGAGCTGCCTCATGCATCCTAAATGTGTATCTAAAAGCATATTTCAGTGTTTAAATGCATACTTATCACTCTTCCTTTCACAAGGCAAATATTTTGAACCTTTTTTTCTTCCTTCAGTGCCAAGAATGGAATTCTGAACCTCATGGACTAGGCAAGGGTTTATCACTGAAACATAGTCTCAGTTCTGAAAATGTTTTTTAAATAAAAAGCTATAAAATAAAACAGATATTAATTAAAAACAGGGCTCAATATCATGAGATCTTATTTGTATTTTCATTTTCATACCAGAGTTTTCTCAAAGGAATGCCAATACAATGAGAGGCCAATACAGTGAGTTCTTATACAGCCACCACCAAGCTTCCAGGGTTGTCACGATTTGTCACTTTCCTTTATTTGTGTCTGTTTTATTTTTATGTGGTTTTTCTTTGGGGCTGTAGTATTTTAAAGGCCATGGCATTTTTTCTCTCCCACACAAACAGCTTTGCCTTATTAGATTAAAGAGGCATAGAATTTCCTTCTATGTAGGCCTTTCAGACTTTAACCAGCCTCCCTTTGATTGGTGTGGATATTTCCAGAATCTTGAGAGTATTTTGCCAGGCCCCAACATACCTTCAGTTTTATGTGGCTACATTCATCTGAAGTGCCCATTCTCTTGACGTTGGCAGTCTGGTAAAATCGATATTTCTTACCAATGCTGGTAATAGCGTTGGTTCCAGTGCAGGTTTACATAATTGGTTTCTGTGCACCCTGAGAGTGTCTTTAGTTTGGAAAACAATTCCATACTATCTATAGATGGAGCACTCATTTACAGAGGCTCTGGTGACGTGAGGAATGAAAGCCCTGTGCTACATCAGCCAGTATTACACTCACTTGTGAGTGGTAGAAAGGCTGGCTGAAGCCAGGAAGAAGTTAACTTTATCTCATGTAAGCATCTGTCTGTGGACGGCCCAGCGTGGGACTGGCCCTCCGTGTGTGAAGGACTTCAGATCTGCATGTTCTCTGCCGTTTCTCTTCTTAGAGGCAGTGTACGGTACAGAAGGCACTAGCTCTGACCATTGGGTCTGCATCCTGTCAGCGAGAAAGGAAAAAGACAACACAAGGCACACTCCCTCTGTCTTTAGGGCCCTTCCCAGAAGATGCTCTCATTTATATCCTAAGGCTGGATCTGACTCTCCAGCCAGCTGCCGAGGATGGTCTAGGTTATTGTCTTTATACAGGGCAGCTGTGAGTGAACTCAGCCATGAACCAGCCTCCTGCTGCTGGCTGTTAGAAGCCCAAGACTTAACAGTATTCCCGAGGAAAGGCTGTGAAATAGTGGTGAGATTTATGTAAAACAACCAGGCAATGATGGGGGAAATAGACAGAAAAAAACTGTACTTTTCCACATTTTCCAAATTTTGTATAAAAGTCTTAGGACAGTTGTGAACCTCCATGAGGGTGTTGGGAATTGAACACTGGTCCTCTGAAAGAACAGCAAGTACCCCTAACCACTAAGCAATCTCTCCAGCTCCCCATATAAAGCTTTAGAAAAAATTTAAGGAAAGCAAGCTCACCAAGGACAAGAGTCAATCTTCAGCAGAGACCCGCCACAGACTGACAAGGATAGATTTGATTGCTCAGAACAGAGACACCCTCCGTAGGGGTAAGCTTGTGGGGTTCCTGACTGGAAGTGTGTCTAGGTTTGTGTTATTGTTTACACTGTGCATAGGTTTGAATGTGTTTAGTTTAAAGGTGCTGAAGCAAACAGCCTTTCACATGCAACTGTAAAGCGTTACTGTAATTGTTGAGTAGGAGAATGAGTGTTTGTGAGTGGCAGTGCTTTGTGATGATGGCCTGGAAGTGTGAGCAGTTAGTCTCCTGTGGTGCTTAGCTTGCAAATTTGTCATTGGATATAGGAAATAGTGCAGGGCTGGCTGAACGTTGCAGATCCTAAGTGCCTGGGAACAAGAAGGGTTTTGGATTTGGGTTTTCTTTTCTGATTTGGGATTATTTGTGTACATAATGAGATTTTGAGACTGAGTCTAAGCACAAAGTCTGTTAATGTTCATATACATTGTATAAGGACAGCCTAAAGGTAATTTCACACTCCTGCATTTTGACTGTAGCCTTTCACATGAGTTTATGTATCAAATTCTTTACTTGTAACATCATGTTTTTTCTCAAAAAGTTTCAGGTTTTGGGGCATTTCAAACTTTGGGGTAGGGACGGTCTACCTATCTTAGTCACTGTTTTATTGCTGTGAAGAGAGACTAGGTCCAAGGCAACTCTTATAAAAGAAGTATTTAATGAAGCGGGGCTTGTGAGAGTTTCAGAGATTTGGTCCATTATTATTGTAGCAGGGAGCATGGTGACATGCATGGCACTGAAGCAGTAGCTGAGAGCTACATCTTGATCCACAGGGAAGGGGGAGAGGAATGGAGGGAGAGGGAGGGAGGGAGGGAGAGAGAGAGAAAGAGAGAGAAGTGGTGCCATGTGTGGGTTTTGAAACCTCAAATCCCACCCCCAATGACACACTTCCACCAGCAAGACCACACCTCCCAATCCTTCTCATCCTTTCAAACAATCCCACACCTCCCAATCCTTCTAATCCTTTCAAACAGTCCCACACCTCCCAAGCCTTCTAATCCTTTCAAACAATCCCACACCTCCCAATCCTTCTAATCCTTTCAAACAGTTCCACTCTAAGGCTTCAAATTCAAGAACCTACAGGAGCCATTCTCACTCAAACTGTCACATCACCTCATGCAAGAGTGTGGAGGTGGTGTCCTTGGAGCATATTTCCCATAGACATTACAAAAACCCAACAATTTTGGCTGCTTTTGGAGAATTACAAGTACACAATTTATTGTTTTGAAAATTAGTAAATAAAAGGGAAAATCCAGCATTTGTCTTGCTTTTCTTATGAACCATACTTCTGTGAAACCAGAGTTGGTAAGATATGTCACTTTCCAGAAACATCCCAATGGCTTCTTAAAAAGGGAGGGTAAAAACATTAATAATCTTCAGTTGTTAATAAAATAATTTTACTAGTCAGCAGATCAATAGCTCTTAAGATCAGAAAGGGAGGGGCAACTGTGAATTATGTAACATTTGCTGTTTTACAGCACACTCTGTAGAGAAGTGTCTTAGTTAGGGTTTCTATTGCTGTGAAGAGATACCATGACCATAGCAACTCATATAAAGGAAAACATTTAATTGAGCCTGGCTTGCAGTTCAGAGGTTCACTCTACTGTCATCATGCAGAAAGCTTGGTGGCACACAGACAGACATGGTGCTGGAGAGGTAGCTGAGAGTTCTGGGCAGGCAGTAAGGAGAGAGACTTGGCCTGACTTGAGTTTCTGAAATGTGTAGGCCCAAAAATGTGAGCCTATTGCTACCTTGTCTGGTAGTCAAGAGAGTTTGGAGGGTTCTCAAAATGATTGACAAGTGTAGCTACACGACCTGACTCAGGATGTGATTACTTGGTTCTTTTGACATTAGTATGGCTCATACAAGTAGATCCATTCCATCCTGACAGATGGTCAGGGTATGCAAGCACACTTCCATTCCTTCTTTTGTAATAGCAGGTTACCTGGGGAATGGCTGCCTTCAGGATACTTGATCTAGTGTGGCTTCACTGCCTAAACAACAGAATGCTAATGACTTGATGCCTCAAAGTGTTAAAGCAATTAACTGTTTGAATTGTCCTTTGTATCATGCTAAAGAAGTCTTTTGTTGCCTTCTTCCCCCTTTTGTATTGGGGTATAAAAGTGTATGGAAAATTAAACATGGATGATTTCAGTATTTACTGGAATGCCCCTCCAGTATTATTCTATGGTTTCTGTTTTATTATTTTTCATGCGTCTTTGTATTCTTTACTTATATTTCTAAATTCCCATGCCCCTACCCTGGCAAGTGGTATTTTTGTTGAGGCTGGTCCCTGACACTGAAACCTCAAAGCTCACCCCCAGTGACACACCTCCTCCAACAAAGTCACACCTACTACAACAAGGCCACACCTCCTAATAGTTCTACTCCCTATGAGCCTATGGGGGTCATTTTCATTCAAGTCACAAGTGAATGCAAATCTACCCAAGCCTCTAGATGTCAACTTACAGGGACAGAGGGACCTGTGAAAAAGTCAGTAGAGGTGTAATCAGTAGCTCTACCTTCACATCCTCTCCACCCTTCATGGCTCTGTACACTGTCCTGTCTTTATTTAGAACATCCTGCTCCAGAGAGTGTTCCCTTGTCACAGTTTGTGTTCTGCAGTTTAAGCTTTGATTCTTTTACTAACAAACTGTGTCCTCTAGCAGCCACACTGGAAATTGGAGCCCCCAAGCCATGTGTTTGTAACTGGAGGGTTCTTTCCCACCCACCAGTTCCTGAATAACCACTCTTACTATTAATTACAAACTGTTTGACTTATTAGCTCAGGCTTATTATTAACATACTCTTACAACTTAAATGAACCCATTTCTATTATTCTATATTTTACCACAAGGCTCGTGGCTTCTTAGTTCATATTTTGCTTCTCCAGTGTCTCCTGCCATCTCCTTGACTCCTCTCTTCTCCCTGTCTCTCTGCTTAAATTTTCCCCCTGACTCTATTCAGCCTGCTTATTGACCAAATCAATTTATTAACCAATGTTAATAAAACATACCCACAGCATATAGAGGGGCATCCCGCATCATGTGTTATTGGTATTTGGAGGTGATGTCTTTGGTATTTGGGGTGACTGCTCTTGTGAGTGGGTTAGTCTGCTTGTAGACTAATGTGTTAAAGGGCTATCAAGGGAGTGGTTTGGGTATGGAATGAGCATTCTCTGATATACTTTCTCACATACATTTGCCATTGAGGAAGCAAGAATTATCCCTCATCAGTGACAATGCAGATGCCAGTATTAGGCTCTTGAACTTCCTAGTCTCCAGAACTAAGAGCTGAGAAACTTCAATTCTTTGTTTCCAAGTTTCCAGTATTTTTCTATAGCAACAGAAAATGAACCAAGGCATTGTGCAGCTTAATTCCTATGCGCCCCAAGCTTCAGCGATTTGTTAAAAACAAAACAAAACACCTTGGGGTTTTCCTGGGTTTTAATGTGTGGTAAGTTCACGAAAAGAGCTAAGAAATTGGTTCCTGATGCGGAATAGTCTACAGAGACAGCTCTAGAACCTCTGGATGCTGAACCCCTTCTGCCTGGAGTGAAGGGGAGGCCACGGTCAGTCCCTACCTAGTGTTGTGGCCAGTTCATGGTGCACCCTCCTTGCAGCTGATGGAAATATCTGGTGACGCCACACACACTGCATCTGACTTGTGAGGAATGTGCTGCCCACAGAGGAAGGAAAAAAATGCATCTCCCTGGAGCCAGCCGTCAAAGGCCAGGCAAGCCCGTGGGAGGTAAACAGCTCAGGCTATCGATTTCTTTTCTTGATTGGGAGTCTTGCCAGGGATAACATAGACACACACCAGATGAGCATCACTGTCCCCTAAAGCCCTATGTGCACAGGCAGGCATCTCTCTGAGTGGCTCTATCAAGTGGTCTGTCTGCCTCTAGGCCCTGGGCCATTTTAGACATCTGGAACCAGATACAAGCAGCTGTGTGTCCTCTCACTCTAGGAAGCTTATGGACTGTGATTTCTGAAGTTTGTGGGACTCCTAGGATAGTTACCTGCCCATCCTTTGCACTCTAACTCGATCTCTGCCAGATCTTTGAACACAAGAATGCCCAATGACTCCCCCAGGCTTGCTGGCTCAACACAAATTCCACATCTTTGTCTTGACATAAGCGTTTTCCATATCCTAACATCTGAGCCTCTCTGCACCCCGACACCCACCTTTCCACATGATCTTTCCTTTGTGGGAGCATGTAACCCCTCACCCCCATGAAAAGGAGCTTGTTAGAAACACTCAGTGAATGGAAACACAAACAAAAACAGGCAGTGGTGGCGCATGCCTTTCATCCCAACACTTGGGAGGCAGAGGCAGGTGGATCTCTGTGAGTTCAAGGCCAGCCTGGTCTACAAAGCAAGTTCTAAGACAGCCATAGATACACAGTGAAAGCCTATTTTAACCCCCCCCCAAAAAAACCCAAGAATTATTGAGTGAGGACACATGGGACTGGGATGTGATGATCCACAAAAAAGAGATGTCAGTGGCTCCATGGTGTAACTGACCCAGGAGCTGCCAAATGAGAAGGCCCTGAGGAGGGACTGGGATCTGGGGAGGTGAGAGCCCAGACAAGAAGGCAGAATAATGATAAGTCTACTCGAGTGTTTTTTGGAGAAGCTGGTGCTCAAAATGCTGATGATTCCGAGGAAGGCCAGGTACTTGCTTTAATGATGGCTCAAGTGTTTGTCTGAGGCTTAGAAGGGCCGCTTCCTATTTCTCCTGGACAAGTGGAGGACAGGCCTGAGAGCAACGGGAAGGGATGAAGAATGATTCCAGCGAGAAACATTTAGCAGAATTATAGCTAGGCTAGAGGAGTAACTGCAGAGCAGTCTTGTCTGTCTCTTAAGTGCTGTCCAAAGCAGTTGAAGAAAGAAATTCTAAGTTTCTCCCAAAGTACCTTGTTAATGGGGCCAACTCGTTGTCTCCACCCCAGGTCTGTGAGTCAGCCGTATGCACCTGGTGATCCTGGCACAAAGGAAGTGGGCTCCTGAATGCACTTGTTTCAGAACTGGTCGGTTCTGGCTCAGAGTATCTTCTTGTTGGAAGTGAGATAAAGTCAGCGTCTTCCTCATTCTCTGGACATCCTAAATGAGGTCATTTACACAGAGTGCCTGGCCTCAGGCTTTCTGTCTAGGGCAGAGTTGGTAACCCTAACAACACTCACCTTTAATGACCATCTGCAGCCAGCGGGATCCCCGAGGAAAGGCAGAAGGTTCAGGGCATGGAAGCATGGCAACTGCTGATGTCACAATGCCCCTAAGTCACTTCGAATGCCTGACTACTGGACCACCTCAGGGCAGCAGCAAGACCATGGCTGGCTGCAAGAGACAAAGAACAACAGGGGACCTGGGATCCAGAGTTCAGGGGACTGCAGGAGACAAAGAATAATCCCTGGGCCAGGAAGCAGCCAAGCGATCCAGACAAGGATGTGGAACTCCAGAAACCTCTCGGGTACCATTGACCGGGCCCTCCTCCCAAGCCAGACACTTGTGTTGACACAGAGGGAAGGCTAGGCACAGAGTCAAAGGCACATATCCAAATTCTAGGGGTCATGCCCTTTGCAGGACAATTCTCCCACTTGGTAAAAGGAGTTCAAGCTCTCAGCGTTCCTTGCCCTTCTCCAGTTCACAATCCACATCACCTGTCACCGCTGGGACTCCATCCAACACACACATGCTGATGTTTAAGGTCTGCCCCTGTTCTCAGGATTCTGACTATTACAGGGACCTGAAGCTGGAAGTTTATAAGAATGGCCAAGTGACAGCCAGGTGTGGTGGTCCATGCATTTAGCCCCAGCCCTTGGAGGCAGAGGCAGCAGATCTCCCAGTGTGAAGCCATCTGATCTACATAAGAAGTTCTAGGCCAGTCAGGGCTACACAGCAGACCTACCTAATTTCAAAAACAAAGTGATTGTCCTGTACAATCAGGGTCAACAACTGCATGTAAACAAACCAAAACACACAAAAACGTGTGTATGGCCCCTGGAAAGACGGAGGTGGAGGCTTCTATCATTTTAAAAAATATTTTATTTTTCTACCCATTTTAAAGTTTTTGGCTAGAATACAAAGAGATGGGTTTATAATGATACTGCCACACACACACACATCTGTCTCTATATCTGTACATTTACACTGCTATTATTGTTACTTGGAGGGCCGTATACTCTGATGTCCACACAGATGCTTGACTGAGTCTTGACAAAATGTAGGACCGAAAAGAAATGTCCTGCCAGGCCTGGTTCATGTCTTTATTACTAAGTATCTGTCAGGCTAGATGTGATGGTGAACATTTGTAACCCCAACACTCTGGAGGCTGAGGCAGGAGGACTGCCATGAATTTGAGGCCAGCCTTGGCAACATGGTGAGTTCAAGACCAGCCAGAGTTACATAGCTAGAGTTTGAGGCCAGTCTGAGCTCAATAGTGGAGGAATACTGTCTAATTTCTTATTCTCTGCAAAGATAATCTGTAGGAAAAATTAAGAGCCAGTCACACATCCAAGAGACTTTCTTCAAAGGAATAATTAATATTCAAGTTGATTATTTAGAAAGAATTCACAGCAAGGATTAAAAAACAACAGTAAATAAAATGGAAAAAAGTACCGGGAAACGTCATGATCTACAAGGCACCTTAATTTGTAGATTGGGATAGGGAAAGATGAGGGAGCAAAGACTCCCACCTGCTCAGTTGAGGAGACCTGGGCTTGGGCTAGATGAAGGCAGGGCCTTGCACCCTACCTCAGGGCAGTGTTTAAGGGGTCCAGAGCCCCCCAGAGCCTCCTCTCCAGGCCGGCAGCTTCTGTTTGTGTGCACTTGTGCTGAGTTATTGTGAGAAGACTGGGAAGCAGAGCTGGCTGAGAGCCCAGGAAGTCAGAGTTCTGAGTTCAAATTCAGATTCTGCAGCTTGTCTGGGAGAGGCCTGGGGTGGACAAGCCATGCAGCTTCCCTTCTTTCTTCCTGTCTGGAGATGCAATGCTGGCGGCACACCAAACAAGTACTTAGACCATTGGGGAATGCTGAGCCTCCTGTCCCGGGACACAGAACAATCTGCGGGCCCTGTGAGACCTGCCCCTCCCCAAGTGCAGCGATTCTGAGGTCTTTCTTTCCTCCTGCTCTGCCAGCATCTGGGGTTGTGGCCTTTAGTGGATGGCCCTGGGCTTCCTGCCTCTTCTGGAAAATGGGATAGTATATGTGTATGTGTCACTGTGTGTCTTCCAGTGTGTGGATGCACATGGGAGTTCTCTGCCTGTCTGCATGTGTGCATTGTGTGGTGTGTATTGGGGGGTCTGCACATATTTCTGTTCTGTATCTGTGTGTGTGTTGAACATTTCTAGGCATGTGTCCGTGTTCGTGCGTGTCAGGCTGTTGATGTGTATGCTGGTATGCCTGCGTGTGCCCATCTGCACTTTTTCAAGATAGTTCTGGAGGTTGCACGCTAGGAAAGTGCTCTCCCACAGAGCGGAATCCTCAGCCCACTTTTATCTCCTGTTTTCGACAGTCTCACGAAGCTGGGCAAGAATCCTCGAACTCGCTGTAGTTCCCTCAGGCCTTGAATTCTCCTACCCCATCTTCCAGAGTAGTTGAGATCCCAGGCCTCTGCCTGGGATGGGAGGTTGGTTCCCTTCTGCACTTGCCACAGCCCTCAATTCCGTGCTCTCAGTAGCAGCCTGACGTCAGCCGGACCCTGAGGCCATCCTGGATGATTGTGGGAAAGCTGGCGGAGAGCATAGCCACCTACTAGTGGGTTTGGGACAGAGAACAGGGGGACAAAATGGAAGGAAGGCTTGGAGTCAAGAGAACATTTTTAGAGGTGAGACTTGGGGGATGTCTGAGTGGAAAGGAGAGGCTTAGTCGGGGAGGACAGAGATGTTTCTGAGAAAACGGACAAAGGGGATCTGGTAGAAGGTGAGGATCCTGAGTCAAGAGTGCAGGGAAAGGACACAGAAAATGATGCTGGTAGCTCCTTCTCTGCCCAGGACCTGTTCTTCAACCATAGTTGACTAATACCATAAGCTATATGACTGCCACTCAGGATAACTCCTGTTCTCCCAACAGCACAGGAAAGGGCAGAAACTGCTTAGAAAAGCAGTCAGTGCTTCAGGAGCCTGATAGCCCAGAGCACACATGTTCATTAACTGCTGGGTACCAAGAACCAAGCTTAGGCCAGGAGGCAGCCTCCACCTTTGAAAGACTCAAGAGCTATTTGTGACACAGAGGATTAACTCTCTTAAATCTGTATGTAGTCTCGCCTGGCCTGGGACCTTCAACGTACCCCACCCTACTCCATCTCTACTTTATCCCTATTCCCAAGCTCATAGGTATGTCACTAGAGAAAAAAATGAGGCCAGAAAGGAGAGTTCAATTCCTTGCCTGAGGTCACACAACCGGTAAATGCTAGAATTGGGACTTGAACCCCGCACCATCTGACACCAATATCCCAACAAGGAGCTTCTATGTCCTGTTTTAACAACCTGCGCTCTGACCTCTGACTTTGGCATGTTTAAGCTTGAAATATGGCTTGGCCTGTCCTCCTCCGACTCTCTTACTTGTACCTTAGCTGATCAAAGCCAGCCAACTTAGCAACTCAGCCTAGACTTTCCTCTGGCTCCCACCCGCAGTGGGACACCAGTCTTCCTAATGCTTCCCCAGCCCTAGTTGTCCTTGGGCCACTCCTATGGCCCCTGTGACAATTTAGGAACAGAGACACAATATAGATGCATAGGGGTGGGAAGGAGGTATTTCAAGGTGGAATGGGCAGTGTGGCTTCTGATGGGCTGTAGTCACTGGTGGCAGGGGAGGTCACCGTGGAGGAAACAACTGGAGAACTTGCAGGGTGGGACTGTGTGGAATGTACTAGGAAGTCATTGGGCAAGGAGAAAAGCAGGGCCAAGTTCTAGCAAGTGCCTGGTTGAAGCCAGACATCAGGAATGTGAAGCCGGCCGGGCCCATGCTTGCAAAATATTTGCCTACTTAGATTCAGTTTTTGAGTCTTTTTTTTCTAAAATAAATGTTTGCTTTACCTTTGTAGTCGTAAAGTTTTTAGGAGCATAGAAAAGAAAGACTCTGAGGTGTAGCAATATGCTTGGGGCCTTGGAGGCCCTTGCATGTCATGGTCTGCATCCCTAGTATGCAGGTCTCTGTGGTCTGTCTGAGGTCTTTGTAGTCACACCCACAAAGGACCTTCTCTCAGCCTGGATCCTCCTTGTCTGTAGTCACACCTGATCTTCTCCCTCCTGTCCATCCCAGAACATCAGGCAGATGCTGGAGGTTATCCAAGCAAACTAACTTCCACTCCAACCCTGTGACCCCATCCTGGCACTTGGCAGTGGTCTATGGGTCCTATGTGACAGTAGCTTTTCTAGGCAGCCTTTCATCTCTCTCCTCTTAGCAATTTTTGTTCTCTTCTGCCTACACCCACTCTTTCCACCTGCTCTGCCATCCTTGTGTTTTTAAAAGGAAAACATTTTAAATGAAATATATGGGCCAGCAAGATAGCTTAGAAGGCCAAAGCACTTGTTGCTAAGCTCCTTGACTTGAGTTTGGTCTCTGGGACCCATGTGGCAGGAGGGGAGAATTGACTCCTGACATCATCTTTGGCTTCCTCATGGGTTCGTCTACTGCTTCTGAGTTGGGGTTAATCTGTGTCTTAAAGTCTAGGAGAATGAAACAGGAAAAGAAGCTGAGACAGGTGTTCAACATCCTGCTTTCATATTGGTCAGGTGATGTAACAGCATTTCTTGACAGTATGCGCCTGTGTCCACAGCTCTGTGGTGCATTTAGAACTGGTCCCCTGAGCGCTCTTTGTTCAGCAACCTTTGTCTATTTTCCTGTTCTGATAGGTCACTATCTGATTATCACAGCCTTATAGTAGAGTCTGAAAGCCACGCACGAGTTCACTCACCTCTTCCCCCTCCCCCAACTCCCAGATCTCCTTTTCTAATCTCAGACTTTGCCATGGCCTTGGAAAGTCTAAATCAGTTTGTCAGTTTCTCCAAAAAGAAAAATAACCCCAGTATGATTTTGATTGGGGTTGCATTGAATTTATGGGCCACATGTAGAAGAAATGACATTGTTTTATAATTGTTCTTATGTTTCTACAATGAACACGGCACATCTCTCTACTGAGATCTTAATTTCTTTTTTTTTTAAATTTGGTTTTCCGAGACAGGGTTTCTCTGTAGCTTTGGAGCCTGTCCTGAAACTAGCTCTTGTAGACGAGGCTGGCCTTGAACTCACAGAGATCTGCTTGCCTCTGCCTCCTGAGTGCTGGGATAAAAGGCATGCACTATCACTGCCTGGTGAGATCTTAATTTTTGTTCTTGATTTTAATTTAATTTAAGTCCAGTTTTTGAATGCCACACTATCACTGAATTTCTTTTTAGAATTTTTATTTTCTTTTGTTGGTGGAAATTGGAAAAATCAAAGCATTTTTAGGTATGTGGATCTTGTGTCTGCTTAGTCTTGCTGAACTCAGTAACTCCATTTGTAGATTATTTTGGAATTTTACACAGACAATCCTAGTGTACAAGTTAAAAACCCCAGTTAAAAATCAGATTGTCCTGGGTTTGAGTTTTAATCTTATTTTACTAAACATAGCCCTTGAAGGGAGTTGTTTCCTTCTAAAGCCCTTTTTCTGTCTAAATGTGACATCTAGTGAAGTCTGAACGGGACGAGGGCACAGGGCCTCATCTGTTTGGATTTCCCCAGTCATGGCCTTGGTGCCCTCCCCTTCCCTTCACTCTGCTGCCTTCTGTTCTGGCTTTGGGTCCTTTGTGGACCACCCTCTCGCTCTCTAGCAGCCCTCCCCACAAATGGCCCATCACCAGCTCCTGTGGACTTCTTGTCAAATCTGTGTGGCCTTTAGCATCCGCCCCTTTGTGGAGTTCAGGAGGCAGATGCCACTCTTCCACGGATAGGCAGCTAGAGGTCTCTGCTACAAAAGGTTTTCTAAAGAGAGCCGATAACGCTAGTCCCTACCTACAGTCATTCAGCAGACACAGCATTCTTGAGTGCGAATGTTCCGGGCCATTGGTTCTCAACCTGTGGGTCAGCACCATCCCCCCCACCCCTTGGTTGGGGGGAGTCAAACGATCCTTTCACAGGGGTAACATATCAGATATCCTGTAACAAAATTACAGTTATGAAGTAGCAATGAAAATATTTTTATGGTTGGGGGTCCCCACAATGTGAGGAACTGTATTAAAGGGTTGCAGCATTAGGAAGGTTGAGAACTAACTATTATTCTAAGTAGAGGAAACACAGCACAAAAGTCCAACAATGCGAGCTCCTTCATAGTTGATTCTCACCTGTTAAAACCCACTCAGCACAGCCCTCTCCCACAGCACAGGTCACTTTTGAAGTTACTGCTTTGCCCTTCAGCTTTTTCCTCCTTGTTTTTTCTTCCGTATTCTCCGTCATGCCTGTTCTTCATTCAAAAGTAAACCAAGTGCCTGTTCCTTCAAGGACTCTCCTCTTGGGCCTCTTCTCGGTGCTGTCCCCTCGCATCCCTGGAACAAATGCCACCCTGGCACTGGGAGCTGCGCTCGGTTGTCTTGTGGTCTGGAGTACGGGAAAGGTGTGTTTTGGGGGTTCTCAAGGACTTAGACCAAGAACACTGGCTTTCACCTGGGAATTTGTTAGAGATGCAGGTTGTTGGCCTTTACCCCAGATCTGAGATTCTGGGCACTCAGCAGCCTGTATCCTTATAGGAGTTCTATGTGGTCCAGAACCAGACCGCTGGTCACGCTGGTCTCCGAGAATGGTCAGGTGTGTGCCAGAGCATCTGTTAAAATGATGTGACCTTAAATCACCCACTCTGGGAGTCTTTTTAACTTCCCAGCCTATGTATAGAGCCAGTCCACTGTGTGTTCACGAAACCTTATGGTCTCCTTTTGCCACCCGTGTCTGGTGGCTCTCAATGGCCTCTAACTCCAACTCCAGGGGATCTGATGTCCTCTTCTGGCCTCTGTGGGTACCCGCATACATGTGGCATATACTCACACGGACTCACATATGCATAAATAAAAATTAAACAGTAAAAAATACCATCCAATGGTTTCAGACAGATATGCACTGTATGACGATCCCGTGAGGTGATAGAATAAGGGAGAGTGAGCTGAATAACCCAAACCAGTCAAACTGAAATCTGCAGGGTTTGGCGAGCTGGGGAAAGGTGAATGGGAGATCTGAAAAGAGTGGACAGAGGCAGTCACAGATGGAGTTTGGAACTTTACTACCAAGCATGCTTGGGAGGATCCTGGGGAGGGATATGTAGGTCCAGGAACGACACACACATACCGGTGCCTGTTGGTGAAAGGTTACTCTGGCTGCTGAGTATATAAACTATGCTCCATGAGCACATACCTCTGGAAGAGTGAGCAGATGGGAAAGCCCAGGGTAGAGTATTGGGTCCCTTTTTCTAAAGGTGGGCTGGGAGAAGAAGCCAGTTTGGATCCCAAGATGACCAGCCTGGGAGGTGAAACCCAGAAGGTGCCCACATGGGCCCCATGATGAGCCAGATGGTTGAGCTCAGAGACGTAGAAGGCGTTTGTAGTAAGTGATCAGAATTTTACATTATCAGCTGGTGCTCAAAGCCCCTCAGTTAGAAAGGTCTGCTTCTGTACACTTCTTGATGCCAAGAATTAACGAGGAGAGAGGATGTCCCTGAGAACGGCAGGACAAACAGCCTTCCCAGAGCTGCCTTGAACAGGGCAGCAAAGCATCTAGGGGAAGTTTGCTGCAAGCCAAAATAACCCGACCTGTTTTACTACTCAGAGGGAGGAAAGCCTCCGGCCTTCTTTTAAAAATATTCAGAATTTGAGAACTCACCACGAAAGGCTGACTGAACTGAGGTGGAAAATGTCTAAGAGGGAGGGAAGAGTTTCCAGGGCTATCATAGCTTGGCACAGCTGTCCTGGGTCCCGGAGCCTCTGGACACTCAGTCCTGTGACCTTCCCACACAGGCCTTGCACATTTTCATTGACAAAGATCTTAAGTCACTATAAGTAGTGATAGGTTTCATTGTGACATTTCAAAATTTTAATTAAAACATAATCATATCACTTTTCTCCTTCCATTTCCTCTCTCTAACCTCTGCCACGTTTCCTCTCTCTAGCTCCCACCATGTCCCCTTCCTCCAACCCCTCCCAAGTATCTCCTCACTCCCTCTCAAATTGATAGCCTCTTTTTCTTGGATTATTGTCATATATATGCATAAATATATAAACACGACCTGCTTGCTGAGTCCCTTAATGTTGTTTGTGTGTATATGATTTCAGGGCTGACCACTTGATGCTGGATAGCCAATTAGGGTTTTTAGTTTTAGGAAGTCTCACTTTTCAACGGTTGGCCTTAATTCTTGGGCAAATCACGTCTATTCAGGGAAGTCCTTTCCTGCACCTACACCCTGTAGGTTACTGCTTATGCTTGCTTCTATCCGTTTTTGAATCTCAGCTTTCAAATTGAAGTCTTTGTTCTCCTTGGAGTTGACTTTTGTGCAGTGTGATAGATATGGGTCTAGTTTCATTCTTCTGCAAGCAGACGTCACTTCCCCAGTGCCATTTGTCGAGGGTGCTGTCTCTACTCGTCTGTGTTTTTGGCATCTTTGTCAAATATCAAATAGCTGCAGTTGTGTGTGCTTAGGTTTGGATTTCTGCTTTGTTCCTTTGGTATACATGCTTGTTTTTGAGTCTCAGTACCATGCTGTTCTACTACTGTAGATTTGTAATATACTTTAAAATTTAGAATTGTAATTCTTTCAGTATGATCGTTTTTGTTCAGGATTGTTTTGACTATTTATGGTATTTTCTAGTTTCATATAGTTTAAGGATTTTTTTCTATTTCTATGAAGAATATCATGAGGATTTTGGTTGAGATTGCATTGAATCTGTAAATTACTTTTGGTAGGATGGTCATTTTCACAATATTAAGTCCACCAATCTATGAGTGTAGTAGGTCTTTCTATGTTCTAATGTCTTCTTCAATCACTTTCAGAAATTTTAAGTTTTCATTGTGAGGTCTTTTTCTGCCTTGGTTAGGTTTATTCCAATATATTTGTCTTTTGACAAATTGTCTGTAAATGGAAGTGTTCCCATGATCCCCTCACTCAGCTTGTACATTGTTGGTGCATAGAAAGGCTACTGAGTTTTTTTTGCTGTTATTTTTCTTGTGTTACTCTATGTAGTCCTGATTGTCCTGGAGCTCACTATGTAGATCAGGCTGAACTCAAAATCGAGATTACCTTCCACTGCTTCCTGAGTGCTGGGATTAAAGACATGTACCATTATGCCTGATTAGCTACTGATTTTTATAATTTGATTTTTATTCTGCCAATCTGTTGAAATTAATAATTGTTTCTAGAAGTTTTCTGTTGGAATTTTTGCAATCTCATACACATATTATCATATAATATGCAAATAGTAATGATTTGACTTCTTTTCCTGTTTGTATCCCTTTAACTTCTTTCTCTCGCCTATTGCTCCAGTTAGTGCTTTGCACATTACCTTGAAAAGGAGTGAGGAAAGCGGACAGTTCTATCGCATTCCCATTTGAATGGAATTGCTTTGAGTTTTTCTCCACATATAAATGATGTTGGCTATGGGTTGTCATATATAGCTTTTATGATGCTGAGGTATGTTCCCACAAGCCCCACTCTCTCCAGGACTTCTAACATGAAAGCAAGTTGGATTTGCCAAAGGAGTTTTCTGTATCTATTGAGATGGTCATATGATTTTTATAGAGAAGACTACACTTGCTATTCTTCACCCCCTTCCTCTGTCCTGCAAACAGCCATCTTCTGCCTTCAAATTACCAATTCCATTTCTGCCTCTTTCTCCCCTGCTACCTTCCCTTAAGATCTCATCTCCCCTTCATAGAAGGGATCCTTCCTGGTACCCTTTGTGCCCACATGGAATCACACATTGCACACACAAGCACACAATGTATGATATTATGTGTGTGCATCTGTGCACACGCACAAGTGTGAGTGGAACTAGGTATGTGTGTGTATGTGTGACATTAAAAGACAATCTCAGATATGGGCCTTTATCTTCCACATTGTTTGAGATAGGGTCTCGCTTGCCATCTTCCAGGATAGCTGGTCTAAGAGCTTTTGGGGATTCTCCAGTCCCAGCCTTTTGCCTTGTTGTAGATTCTGGGATTACAGGTGTATGTGACTACACCCAGCTTAATGTAGGTTCTGAAATTTGAACTCAGGTCCTCATGATAGAGCATCAACAGCGGAATCTGCTGAGCCATCTTCCCACCCTAACACCTGCACATTTAATTCTAGGCTCCATGGATGGGAGAAAACACGTGATCTTTGTCTTCTCGAGTTTGACTTATTCCACCTAACATAAGGGTTTTTGGTTCCATCCATGTTCCTGAGAATGTCACAATTACATTTTTTATGGCAGAATAGAATTTCACAATGTATATGTACCACATCATCATTATCCATGAATGAGTTGATAGAAACATAGGTTCCCTTTCTGAGCTTTTATGAACAGTGCATCTGTATGTTGACTTGGATTCTCGGTATATACACTGGAGTTATATAGCTGGGTCATACCATAGGTACAATTTTAGCGTTTTGGAACCCCCGTGCTGATTTCCATAGTGGCTGTACTATGCGATAGTCCCACCAGCAATGTGTGAGTGGTTCTTTCCCCATATCCTTGCCAGCTCTGCTTGTCCTTTATGTCCTTGGTGCTGGCGTTCCGACTGGACTTAAAGTGGTTTTACATTTCATTTCTCTGATGCTGAGGATTTGGAGCACTGTTCCAGGTCCTTGTCACTCGCCGTGCTCTTCTTTTGAGAACTGCCTGTTCCCTTTATTAGTCCGTGAACAGCTTGGAAGGATTTTTTTTTTGCATCATACCTTTGCAGTTCTTTATATGTTCTATGGACCTCCTGTCGGATGTGTAGCTGGTAAAGATGCTCTCCCATCCTGTAGCCGACTCTACTCTTCTGATGGTTTCTTCTGCAGTGCAGCAGCTTCTACATTTCATGTAACACTGTTGATTAATTCTCAGGATTATTATCTGTGCTGTTGGAGTCTTTGTGGAAAGTCCTTGTATATGTTTTGAGGTGTTTTTTAACCAACGTTTTCATCTGGTAATTTAAAGTCTTTATTAGGGCCTTTGATTTGAATGTATTTTCATACACAGACTTATTTCATTCTTCTGCTGTGAAGAGTCAGTTTCCCCAGCACTATGTGCTGAAGAGGCTGCCCTTTTCCCCAGTATATTTTGACAGTCGAAAACCAGGTGGCCGTAGCTGTGTGGGTGTATTTCTGGGCTCTCTGTTCGATTCCAACAGTGTGAGTGTCTGTTTTTGTGCTCAGACCAGATCCAGGGCACTGTCCATCGTGACAGAGAAGTCATGGCATCTGGCCACACTGAATCCACCATCAAGCACAGGCAGATGAATGCTTGTGTTTACCCTGCTTTCTCCTTTTCATCCAGAGGCCCCAGCCCCTGAGCTGCCCACAGAACCCCCACTGCCCCATGAATCTAATCAAGAGGATCCTTCACAGGCGTGCTCTGTGGTTAGCCAAATCTAGGCAGTCTCTCACAGGTGTGCCAGAGGCATGTCTCCTAGGTGAGTCTAGATTCTGTCACGTTAACATTGACCACTATGACCTCATCTTGGGAATTAAATTTTTCCTTCCTTCCTTCTTCCCTCCTCCCCCTTTTCTTTCTCTCCCCTCTTTTCTTTCCTCTTCCCTGCCTCCCCCTTATTCCTTCTTATGATACAGGGCCTCACTTCCGGAACTTCCTATGCAGTCTACTGGCCTCTAAACTACTGACTCTCACCTTGTCCTCATCTCCCAAGTGTGTCATTAGGGTCCCCTCAGGAACTGAATTTCAACCTGAGCTTTTTGAGGACTTTCAGAACCCAACAATGGCCATGCGTGGACTTCTTGCACCCCCTCACAAACCGTTCCTCACCCAGGTTTTCTCCCCCTTCTCCTGGGGATGTGAAAAAAGTCTCATCACTATTTGTTTCAGCCCTGTGCATCTGTGTGAGAATGTAGGCAGCCCTTTAGGCCGAGGGACAGAGTGACAGATAATTAAACATGAACCAACGTTCTGGAAACCATTTTACAGCCCATGGATAAAGCAATTCTTTCTTTCTACTGTCTAGAGTCAGCGGAAGCAGAGCGAGGACCTTGGCACAGGACTTTGGAGAGATGGAATTAGTTAAGGAGCGGGGAAAGGGAAGTGCATCTCGGTGGCCCTGTCCTGTCCAGGGAGCACATACACATGGGCAGGAGACA
Source organism: Ondatra zibethicus (assembly GCA_004026605.1). NCBI lineage: Eukaryota > Metazoa > Chordata > Mammalia > Rodentia > Cricetidae > Ondatra > Ondatra zibethicus. Next base: position 154,324 of record PVIU01001060.1, on the reverse strand, counting down.
GCTCCTTTGCCACTGCCACAGAGCCTCCTTTCTTCTCCAGGAAAAGCGGCTCTTTCACAACCCTTGGAAGCGAAGGAAATGGAAAGTCCCACAGCATCACGAGCCCTCTCCCCTCACGAGGGCTTTCTGCTTCTCAAGGTCAGGGGCGGAGCTTGCTTGCAAAAGCCGGCTACGCAGAGGGTCCCCCTCCGTGTGTGCAGCCTGGTGCAGGGCGCGGGGCTGGCTTAGCAGGGCTTTTCTGAGAAGCAGCTGAGCTCAGACCCTGCCGGCTCCACATTCCTGCATGATGAAGAGGGATTCCAGTGTTTACTTTGAACAATGTTTTCCTGTGTCTGAACCGAACCCACTACGTGTTAAATTCTTCCAGATTTCTGGCTCCACACTGCAGCTCCAGCAGGACAGAAACAGGTTTACGGCCATTGGCAGAGGCGCGAGCGAACTCAGGGTTGGTCTGAACACTTTCTGCATCTAGAATTTCCACTCCGTGGATGGAAAAGCAGATCAGTGCCCCTTTGGGCGCAGCGCCTGGGAGGGGCGTGTGGTCTGGATACAGCAGCGTGCATGATTAGGCCTGTGCCTTTCGCATTTCCCACTCTAGAGGGCAAAAGTTAGCTTTTCTCCTTTGAGTGGCATCCGGGAATGAGAACAAGAGAGTTTTGAAGGTTGGGGCTGACAGCGTTTTCCTGGGTAGGGTAAATCCAGAAGGAATGCCTTTGGTGGGATGTTGATGACCTACTATCCATTCCAGCTCTCAGGCCTGCTGCTGTGTGAGGAGAGGCAGGAGCACAGGGGTTAGAGATGGAAGACACAGGTGCAGTTAAGCCCAGTTCTTACTGCTGGTATCCAGGTGGCACAGAGAGGCAAAGTGACATGGGGGTTGAACTCGAAGGGTACCCCACCACAGCTGAATAAGACCGTTGCGAAGGTGGTGGGATGAGGCACTGGGGCCTTTTGTGCAGTGCACAGTCTCTTTATTCTTCTGTCTGGAATGGTGAGCAGTTCAGGGGACGTTCTCATGGGGGCCCATGAAGATTTGGGCCTCATGGAATCTATTATGGAGCTCCACACTCCAGGCAGCTGGGCACCTGTCAGCCCAGACAGCCTAAGTCCAAGGAGGGCATGTGGCAGGCAGATCTTTTAAGCCCACCCTGTTTCTAGAACCTGTGACCTCAGATGATAGAAACCTACTCCTAAGCCCCCCTCATAATTATGTGTGCATATGTGTACACGTGTGCTCATTCATATACAAGTAGCCCAGGAAGATAGACCGTGGTCTTGTAGGCGCAGGTAGAACTCAGATAGTGTTTATATAGCAGTATTGAGAAAACAGTCCTGTGCTAAGACCTAGTGTTTGGATGTTGATGCTTTCACAAAACCTTTTGGATACCGTGGACAATTTACTTGATTTTCAGAAAGAAAAATTACAAAATTTCTATGCATTAAGGAATGGGTGAATGGATGAGGCAAGTACCTTAGCCATCCAGAGCTCCCTCGTACACTTGACTCCATCCCTACTCCAGCCCTGGTCCTCTTACACTTGACTCCATCCCTACTCCAGCCCTGGTCCTCTTACACTTGACTCCATCCCTACTCCAGCCTGGTCCTCTTACACTTGACTCCATCCTTACTCGAGCCCTGGTCCTCTTACACTTGACTCCATCCTTACGCTAGCCCTGGTCCTCTTACACTTGACTCCATCCTTATGCTAGCCCTGGTCCTCTTACACTTGACTCCATCCTTACGCTAGCCCTGGTCCTCTTACACTTGGCTCCATTCCTACTCCAGCCCTGGTCCCTTGGGTAGCACTGTACACCTACTGTGTCACATGGCATTGTCAAAATCAGCTTTGCTAGGAGCACTCCTTCATTTCTGGAGCAGCCATCAGGCTTTGATTCCTTACATACTGTGCAATTTACTCTTCTCATTGATGTCACAAAGTACCCCCAGAAAAGCAGCACAAGAAAGGGTTTATTTTGGCCCATGGTTTGAGGGCACAGTCCATCATGGCAGGGAGGTGTGACAGCGGGAGTGAGGTGGCTGGTTTCACTGTGTCTCCATTGAGTCTCCATTCCGAAAACAAAGAAATGCATGCTGGTGTCCAGATGGTCTCTCCTTTCAGCCTCCTTTGTTCAGTGGTGACCCAGCTTACTGGATGGTGTCACTCACATCCAGGGTGATTCCTTGTCCCTCAGTTAAATTCCTCTGTAAATGCCCTCACAAATGTGTCTCCTAGGTGGTTTTAAATCCAGTCAAGTTGACACTGAAGACTAAAGTCATCACACTTCCAAGTTCACTTCTTTTGGTAGGTCGTTCTGTTGTCTTCTAAAGGTGGGAGTGGATGAAGGAGGAGCCATCCAATCAACTCTCTCCCAGTGCTGCCAGCGTAGGAAGCCTTTCTCTGTCTCAATCTCATGCTCAGTATGCTTTTCTTAGACCACCAGGGAAAGAGCCTCGTACTGGTTATCTCTCACTGTGGAACAGGTTACCCTAAATTTAGTTTCTTAGTACTTTGATCTCACAGTGTGCATGGGAGGGTGTGGGGTAGGGATATGAATGTGCCTTCACTGTCCGTCTTTGTCTCCCGGTTTCTCTAGGAAACATGAGTTACATCTCTGACTGAGGCTTAGCTTCCCTCTGAAATGCAGTAGCACGAGACTCCATCTCCAAATGATCCACCTGCTCTGAGTGTGTTTGTGTGTCCTGCCGTCCAGTCTTTCTAAGCCACGGGCTAGGAGAGGCATAGGAATGAGCTCTCTGTCATTACTCTCCTGGGAGGTAGTTTCCTTCATTGGTAGCTCATCCCAAATAGGTAAATATTTCTGAGTTTCCAATCTAGTTACCTTTAGCTTCCACCCCAGAGAAACAAGGTGAGCCCTATGCTCCACCAACGCCAGACTGCGGTCTTTGTCCTCTCAGATAAACACACAGTCCTGTGTTCTCTGGAGTTCATCTTGTCTTCATCCTGGACAGCACCGCTAGTAGCTTTCTTGTTTATTATGAAACCAAACTGAAGTTATAAACTACAGAATACAGTTTGTGCCCGTGGCTTGGGGGTTTGCTCTTCACGAAAGCTGGGAATTTAGCTCTTTGCAGATCAGCATTGCGTTTTGTCAATTAGGATGCTACCTGTCCTCAGTGAGGAAACCGAGGGTCAACAGATTCAGGAAGTTGCTCAAGGCACCTATAAAGAGGTATTCTACTTTACATTTTTCATTGCTATTAGAAAATACTCCAGTCAAAAGCAGCTTGGGGAGGGAATGGGTCATAATTAGGTTATAATCCATCATTGAGAGGAGGCAGGTCAGAAACTCAAGGTAGGAACCTCGAGGACGGGACCATGGAAGAATGTGACTTGTTGCTTTGCTGTCTGGCTTGCTAACAGACTCACACTCAGCTAGCTTTCTTATACAGCCCAGGAGAAACACCTGCCCAGGATGGCACCACTCACCTGCCCAGGATGGCTGGGTCCTTCCATGTCAGTCAACAGTAGAGACTATATTCCATAGACATGGCTACAGGCCAATCTCACTGGGGAATTCCTCAGTTTAGACTCCCTCAGATGGCCCTAGGCTGGGTCAAGTCAACATCTGAAGCTTACTAGGACAAGAGGTGAAACTGGATGCTTCCTTGACTTCATTTTTTGATTCTTTTTATGATTCCATTAGCATTCTTTTCCTACTTAAGTTCCAGATTACTTCCAGGGGGAATATGATGCTTCTTGGCCTAGTTTTGCTTATGAAATCATTCTAGACTATGGCCACAGACATCCAAGAAGAGAAACAGGTCCCAAATGGGATAAGGGATGTCAAAAGTGTGAGTGGTGTGCATGTGTGTATGTGTGTTACAGACGTGACTGGTGACTTACACATGTAGATGTATGTATTCATATGCATTGTGTGCATATATTCATAAATGCATATGTGCATGGCTCATACACTCTTATGCCAAGGAGTGGGTGGATGTTCTGCTCAGAACTGTGTGTTTAAATGCTGCGTATGTAATCTGTGTGGATGCAGGTAAACACAGATACTCCAGACTTCCTGGACTCAGGAATCAGCTCCAAGGAGTGTTATTTTGGTAGACCGATGGTATAAACAGTTCTCTTGGCCCTTGAAGATAAACTGGGTGGGCCATGATAGGTGATGGGGAGGATCATCACCTATGATGGTGGTCATAGAGGATGGAGAGGTGTTGAAGGGTCCCCTAAGCACATCTTCTTCTATACTGCTTTAAGGCTCTCCCTATTTTTTTTTTCATGCAGTAACTCGTTTTTGGTGACATGAATTTTGTTGTTAATTTCTCAAGCCTGGACATCGGATCCTGTTGCGTTGGCACTGTGGGAGACACCCCATGCCGAATATTAACCGTGATAACAACAGCTTAACCAGGAGACCCTTAGCATGTGGCTCAATCTGTATTCAGTACTCGATGTGACTTAGCTTATTGAATCTTCACTGCAATCCCCAAGTCCTTTCACTGCCTCTGTGTTAGAGGTGTGATGCTCAAGGCTTATGCATTTCAAGTGTCTTGTTCCTGATCAGACAGCCACGTTCCTGGCCTTTCTTGAACTTACACTGTTAATTCTGTGCGACACTGTATTCAGGATGAACTGCTTGATGTGCGGTATCTTCACAATGGGAACACTGGTGAATTCTGTCAGTTGCCCCCTGGAACGTCAGAGAGAGGGCTGTCTCTCAAAGGTCAAGCCCTTGCCAGGGAGAGGACACCCACATGACGCTACAAAGGGCTTGTTCCTGGATCCTGGAAGTATTTGATGCATCCCTCCACCCTGCCAAGGAGACACATTAAAATCTTTGTTGTTTAGTTGGATTTCTGACCCGACAAGAAATTCTTTGGTCAGGACTCCCAGATTTCCTGGCATGGTACCCGTCGATGTTTTCTGTGTGGCTGGCCGTTCTACTCTGCTGTGTACTGCTTGTGTATATTCATGCCTAGAAAGATTCCTGTAAAACTACTAATTACAGATTGCTCTGCGATTGGAAACCACTTCTTTCCGGGTCTTTAGGGAAGGAGACACTGCTCTTTTAATCGGAGGTCAGGGTTTTCTGTTCTCCCAGGACTATCCACCTTAGTTACATTGTATCTTTTCCACTTTCTGTTTCTCATTCTGTGTTTCTAGGGATTTGCAAGATCTGGGAGAAGTCAGGGCAATGAAAGGTTTGGGTGGGATCCTTCGATGAATGAAGATGTACACTTGGCATTTAGATTTGTACTTGACGTTTGGTGAGATACAGAGCCAAATAACTGTTGACGTCGCATCGGGGATGTGTGGAGACGAAATGGAGAAAGACGGCAGAAATTACCAGTGAAGACGGAGGGGGAGGGTACCGAGTGACACGGGAAGAGTCTGCAGGCCGTCATGAAAGCTAAGTGGGACAAGGTTTCTAAAGTAAAAGAATGCTCAGCTCTGCCAAAGACCATTACATTTTGGGAGATAAGAGGGTAGAGGGCTGGGGCATAAGTGGAAAAGCATTCTTTAACAACAGTCGGGCTTCTTCATCCACTTAGTGGCAGGAAGGCAGAGTGGTCAGGAGCAGTCAGGTTGGTAGGAGTTTTAGAGGGAGGTGAGAGCATTCTTGGATCTCTCTGGAATTAGAAAGGACAGTAGCTGAGAGTGAGAAGGGGAAGCAGGCGACAGGAGTTTGAACCCCTTTCTTGGAAAACAAGACAGTGGAAAGATCAGCGAGGGGAGGCCCAGGACTAGGCTAGCAAAGGGACATGTTTCCGAGACCAGGCTGATAACAAAGTAGAGGCTTTGGCAGCTAGCCAGCCTGAGTGTGAATCCTAATTCCTGTCATTTAGTAGCTGTGTGCCCTTGGACAGGCTACTCCATAGACTCCACAGGCTCTAGTTTCTTTGCCTATGAAATGGGGATAAAACTGAATTTTGTCAGAATGAATTAGTTAACATAAGATGCTTAGCGTGTGCTTGATACACAGTACAGAACAGAAATGCCAGCTACTCACATTTCATGTGAGATCAGAGCACGGTGTCAGATTCATCTTCCAGGAAGTTCAGTGGCTGAGGTGGAGGCCCTTGAGGAAGGATCAGCTTTTGTTTCACTGGAGTTGGGATTTTGTCATGCAAACAGGTAGACAGAGAGGACAAGGTGGTGTATTAGTTCCTTTCTTACCCAGACAAAGGCAATGTGACAAGGGATTGCTTCAGCTCATGACTCGGAGATGCCACCCGCTATGGCAGAGAAGGCCTGGCTGCAGCCTGTGGTGTTGCACCTATAGCCAGCAAGCAGGGAGCAATGGATTCTGGCATCAGCCTGCTTTCTCCTTTTCACTTAGTGGGATCTCAGTTCAGAGCATGGTGCCACCCACGTTCAGATGGGTTTTCCCCTCCTCAGCCGCTAGACTTCCTTTCTGGAAACACCCTCCACAGACCCAGAGGTGGGCTTCCACATTGACTCTAAATCCAGTCAAGTGGACAATGCAGATTAACCCTCACAGGTGGGTTGCCAAGAATAATAATTTGGCACCATGGAATTTAGGCAGGATACAGCAGGAAGTCGGGACACTCTGGAGATGGATGGATAGGTAGATAGACATTGATTGTTGGAAGTGAGCATTCCCAGGGATGTTGGGCTAGAACTCTGCATGGAACTCTGACATGAAACCTTATTGGCAGTGATAGCTGCAGACTGTTTAGTGACTGAGGAGCCGGGCCAGCTCTCAGAAACTGCCAGTACCTGGTGAGGGAAAGGCTTGTGTAGTCTGGTGGCTTGGCCTTCAGAGGAGGATCGAGGAAGAAAAATGACTTGAGAATCACAGGGGAAAAGATCAAGGATCTCTGCTTTCAGGCGGAAACCTGTGGCCCCAGGGGTGGCAGCTGGGATGGGGAACCAGGGCTTCCACAGGTGACTCTGTTATAGGACCAGGAAACAGGTTACATTCTTTGTCTTTTTCCAATAAAATGCTCCTGGCAGAACTTCTGTAAATTGGTGTGTGTGCGCATGCGCACGTGGTGGAGGTGGTGGTGGCGATGGGGAGTGTTTCCTAATTTCAGCTCCAGTCTCAACCTCAGCTTCAGTTTTCCAGATCTTGAATGAATTTGATCAGGTGATTCCTGGTTTCCAGGCGAATCCCAAGCCTTTTTGATCCCTGATGGTTCCTCACTATCATGTAGTAAGTGCTATGTACAATGGGGTCTTTTCCCCTGCCACCAGTGATGAGTACTTAGAGTGTGAAGTATGTGTGTGTGCATGTGTATACATGTTGTGTGCACATACATGTACATTTGGGTATAAAGGGCCGTGTGTACACATACTTATATTTATACATGGACACAAGTCTGGACCTATTTTGTGCACATGTATATGTTCAAATGCATATATTCACCTCTTTGAAGATGCATGTGTGCATGTACATGTGTGTTGTGTGTGTGCAGGGCAGACTTATGGCTGAAGAAGCCAACATGAGGATTGTCTTAGGGATTCTATTGTTGAGCTCAAACACTGTGACCAAAGGAACTTGGGGAGGAAAGGGTTTATTTCATCTTAAAGACTGTAGTCCTTCATCAAGGGAAGTCAGACCAGGAACCTGGAGACAGGAACTGAAGCAGAGGCTACGAAAGAGTGCTGCTTACTGACTTGCTCCCCATGGCTTGCTTGCTCAGCCTGCTGTCTTAGACAACCCAGGATCATCTTCCCAGGACTAATACCACCCACAGTAGACTGGTCCCTCCCACATCAATCATTAATCAAGAAAATGCCCCACAGGCAAAACTGCCTATTGGCCAGACTTCTGAAGGCATTGTTTCAACTGAGGCTTCCTCTTCTCAAATGATTAGCTTTGTGCCAAGCTGATATAAAATTAACCAACATGGGGATACTTTGCTGGGATGCAGTGTTGAAGAGTTTGGTCTTCCAAAGCTAGGAGCATTGCCTTTTATATTTTAGGCAGTACATAGTGAGTTTTAAACAGGAGTGTGACATAATTAGATCTTGCTCATTTCCTTCCAGGCTTAGGAAGTGTCATACCTACCTGTTGAGAGCTTGGCACTGGATGAGCCATCAGTACAGATTTGCTGAAGGAATAAATGTATTTATAAAGGCTTCTACCTGTAGCTTTCAAGTGGAGAACAAACAAGAAAGAGAATGAAGTAAGAAGACATGTTTGGGGAACAGATCCTGAAATTGAGCTACAAGAGTGGAGGAGGAGTTTAGTTTCTGTTTCCACTTGGGGAAGCAGGAAGGATGGCCATGCCCTTAACAGAAACTGTCCTGGAGACAGGGGAGATGTTTTCAGAAGTACAGCATGACAACAGTCGTGAACCAGGGTTCTGGACAGGTTCGGTTTGAAGAGATGCAACAGCACAGGGAGGAGCTTGTTCAGCAAGCAATAGGGATTGGAATCTACTCTGAGAAGAGACTGGCTAGAGGAATGCACTTTGGTCATGTTCAAGGCATTAGCGGTACTGAAGACAGGGAATGATACGGCTCTGGCAAAGTGGTTAATTCTGACCAAGCTCATTTCAAAGGAAAATGGTTGATAATTCAGTATCCCAATATAACAATTCACAATGTACCTATATCTGTGAATTATTAAATGTCGTTCTCCAGAAGATTGCCTAGCGAACAACAGCAGAAGAAATTATAGTCGCCAGTGTGATCAGATCATGATTTAGCCTTTGTGTGTGTGTTCATGTGTGCAGGCATGTGCACACGTGTGGCTGTGCATGTACACTTGGGCATGTGTGTGGAGGCCAGAGGTCAGCCTCAGCTACTGCCAATATATTATTTTGAAACAGTCTCTTGCTGACTCAGAACAGGCAGGCTAGGCTGCTGTCCAGCGAGGCTCTTTACCTCCCCAGCACTGCCTCTATACTCAGCTTTTTCACATGGATCCTGGAGATCACACTCTCCTTGTGCTTGCAAAACAATCTTTACCGACTAAGCCTCCTCCCCAGTCTATGATGCACTCTTTTTATTCACTTCTGAGGCCACATCGATGTTCTCGCATCTATGGTACCCTCGCCTAGTGTATGCTGGGAGATAAACTTCACAAACCTCCCTGTACTTCTTTGCTTTCTCCATAGACAATATGGCACAGAATTTAGCAATTTCCTTTTTGAGAGCATCTTTTTTTTTCTTTTTATTGATTTTTATTGAGCTCTACATTTTTCTCTGCTCCTCTCCCTGCCTCTCCCCTCCCCCTTCCAACCCTTCCCCAAGGTCCCCATGCCCCCAATTTACTCAGGAGATCTTGTCTTTTTCTATTTCCCATGTAGATTAGATCTATGTAAGTCTCTCTTAGTGTCTGCATTGTTGTCTAAGTTCTCTGGGATTGTGGTTTGTAAGCTGGTTTTCTTTGCTTTATGTTTAAAAACCACCTATGAGTGAGTACATGTGATAATTGTCTTTCTGTGACTGGGTTACCTCACTCAAATTAATGCTTTCTAGCTCCATTCCATTTTCCTGCAAAATTCAAGCTGTCATTATTTTTTCTGCTGTGTAGTACTCCATTGTGTAAATATACCACATTTTCCTTATCCATTCTTCGTTCAAGGGGCATTTAGGTTGTTTCCAGGTTCTGGCTATGACAGACAAAGCTTCTATGAACATAGTTGAGCACATGTCCTTGTGGCACGATTGAGCATCCTTTGGATATATACCAAAAAGTGGTATTACTGGTACTTGAGGAAGATTGTTTCCTAATTTTCTGAGAAATCACCACACTGACATCCAAAGGGGTTGTACCAGTTTGCATTCCCACCAGCAATGCAGAAGTGTTTCCTTTTCCCCACAACCTCTCCAGCATAAGTTGTCATCAGTGTTTTTGATCTTGACCATTCTTACAGGTGTAAGATAGACTCTCAGAGTTGTTTTGATTTGCGTTTCTCTGATGACTAAGGATGTTGAACATTTCCTTAAGTGTCTTTCAGCCATTTTAGATTCCTCTGTTGAGAGTTCTCTGTTTAGGTCTGTACTCCATTTTTTTAAATTGGATTATGTGTTCTTTTGGTGTCCAATTTCTTGAGTTCTTTGTATATTTTGGAGATGAGACCTCTGTCTGATGTGGGGTTAGTGAAGATCGTTTTCCATTTTGTAGGCTGTTTTTTGTCTTGTTGACCGTGTCCTTTGCTTTACAGAAGCTTTTCAGTTTCAAGGAGGTCCTATTTATTAATTGTTTCTCTCAGTGTCTGTGCTGCTGCTGTTATATTTAGGAAGTAGTCTCCAGTGCCAATGCATTCAAGTGTATTTCCCACTTTCTTTTCTATAAGGTTCAGTGTGACTGGCTTTATGTTGAGGTCTTTGATCCATTTGGACTTGGGTTTTGTGCATGGTGATAGATATGGGTCTATTTTCATTCTTCTATATGTTGATATCCAGTTATGCCAGCACCACTTGTTAAATATGCTTTCTTTTTTCCATTTGATATTTTTTGCTTCTTTGTCAAAAATCAGGTGTTCGAAGATGTGTGGATTGATATCTGGGTCTTCTATTCATTTCCATTGGTCCTCCTGTCTGTTCTTATGCCAACACCAGGCTGTTTTCATTACTGTAGCTCTGTAGTACAGTTTGAAGTCAGGGATTGTGATGCCTCCAGAAGTTCTTTTATTGTACAAGATTGTTTTGGCTATCCTGGGTTTTTTGCTTTTCCATATGAAGTCGAGTACCATTCTTTCGAGGTCGTTAAAGAATTTTGCTGGGATTTTGATGGGCATTGCATTGAATCTGTTTGAGAGCATCTTTATGAGCTATGATGGACATATAGAAGTTTATATTTGTTTGTGTTGACAACTTGAGTTTGCACATATGCATATACCTCTGATAGCCTCACTGTAGGAAAGACACACACCCATCAGCGCTTCCTTGTGTCCTTTTATTGAAGTGTGAGATTTGCCCTCAAAAACTTAAGGAAGCAAACGCTGTATTAGCTGTGGGTACAATGCATCCATCAGATCTCTAGAGTTTACTCCCTTCATATAACTGAAACTTTGCCTCCAATGAACCTCCACTTCCCTCTCTCCACGGCCCTTGACGACTGTTTCCCTGGGCTAGGCTTTCAAATACCAGAGTAGAACCCTACTGTGTCGTGTTGACACTGGTTTATTTCACTAACTATAACTTAAGTGATAATTTCTCAAAGTTTCAGCAGCGTCATTAAGGGCCTCTGTGATATGCGTTTTGTGTGACAGTTCTGAGCTGGCCTCTGTTCCTGTGGGAACATGTGATGCTGGTGGCCTTGTCATAGCTTGTGCCTGCTGTGGTTTTGGTTTGCTTTCCATGGTTCTTTGGCCTTGAAGCAGTCACCTGGCTTGTTGCCAAATGGGACTTCAGTAGGCTGGGGAGCTTAGCACCCAGGGGTTTGGAGTGGTTTGGAGGTGGCTCCTGGTGGGCTCCACACTGCTTCGGCAGCTTGAGCTCTTATACTTTCTCATTGGTCCTGTTGCTTTTCTTCCTGTCATATCGGGAAGCATCCAGCTTTCCTGTTTACCTCACAGACACATCCCCTCCATCTGCAGCCTCCCTGTCCACAGTAGACACAGCCACAAGAGTGGTCTCTTGGGCTGCTTTTGTTTCTTTGATTTTGCTCTGTTTGTTTCTTGGTACCAGGCTTTGAATATAGTTCTCTACGAATGCTTGGCAGAGAACATAACCTCTATGAGCTATAATCCCTGAGCTGTAATGAAGTTTTCACTTTCCAAATGCTTTTTAATTCAGACTCAATATTCCTTAGTTTCTAGGCTGGCATTGAAGTTGTAACCCTCCTGCCTTAGCTTCCTGAGTAGCTGGGTTTATAGGCTTGAGTCACCAGGTGAAAGGATTCTTCCCAGCTCCTTCTTTGATGCTTCTGTGACAGGAATGACATGTGGGGATTTTTGCCATACAGTCCTCCAGCATGAAGATCCTTCCTGGAGGCCTCTGCCTTGCTTTGGTGGTGGTCACAGAGTTCATCATGTTTCCTGTTCTTATTCTTGTTCTGGGCTGCAATGCATTGAGAAGGAGACCTGGAGCTGGTAATTCAGAGCCCTAGAGTCCACTAGGCAAACATCTCACCTGTTTTCTTTTGTTCATGAATATAAGGGAGGAGCTCACCTCACAGTGGAGGGGAAGTGGCTTTGGGCATGTGAAAAATCTTTGCTGAGGAGAAACCTTGAGCAGGCAGCATTACTGGGCAGAACCTCACAAAAATCAGAAAGCTGTTTGAATTCTGTTTTAAAAGACACTGCTCATCACTTCTAGTGGCTAGAACTGGAAACACCTTAAAATCCCCAAACAGAGGCATCATTGATAATGATTCATTCCTTAGATGGATTGTTGAGTAGCCTCTAAAATAATTATGAGGAATCTTTAACACTGTAAACAAAGGCAATATAATGGCTGCTGAAAGAGATAGGCTCAAAAGGATGTATGTCAGGATGGGATGGGTGGGGCAAGAGTTGCATGATAGCATTGGGATTGTGAGATTTCAAAAATAGATCATTCAAACTTAATGTAATGCTGATATATAATATCTATTATAAGAACACACACAAATGCTTTTGACAAAATGTATACTTAAATTTGGGAAACATATACAAAGAGATAGCCATCTTCCCCATGGTACATGTCTCAAATTGCTTTCCTAAGGGGTTAACAATTTGTTCTACTTCCTGGTCACAGTTTTCTAGTGACCATGGTGGCAGGCCACAGATGGGAGGAAATAAGGAACCCTATTACAAGGCAGCATTTATACACAGCTTTGAACCCCACGTACTTTTCTCCGTCTTCCCAGTTTGCACAATGCTCAAGTTCCCGATCTGAGCTTGCCTTCCTTGCCAAGTGCTCCATCATCCTTTGGTTTAATTTCTATTCTCTAAGTTGTGTTAGGGAGACAGTTATTGCTGGGTATTCACAAAGAGCATTTGTGACAATGTGCAAACTCTTCAGTTTTCATTATGACAATTTGGATTGTTGTTCAACTGTGGGCCTTTCATCCCTGACAACTGGGAGTTTGAATCAATCATAATTTGGAGTCACCTGTGACCTGAGAGTTGCGCGCATGTGGCAGTACAGTCTTTTATCACATTCTGGCATGAACTGGGACGCAGCTGTCAATAACAAAAGAGTAATGAAATCTTACAGGAGTAAGTGTTTACCTTCATTCTTTGCTTCTAGAAGAGTCTCAAGTGCCAGTCACTCTCTTCAAAGTCTGAGTTCCTGGCCTTCCATTCCTAAGCTCGGAGCATCTGAGAGGAGGTTGCCTGGGCCACTGATTGAGATCAGCCCTGGGAAATGCTGGCTGTTTCCCCATGTGTTCTCTAGGTTCACAATGCCCCATTGTTGCAGCGGGAGCAGGACTTCCTCTTTCTGATTGATTAGCTATTGTGTGGCCATGCATTTTCACAGCTCCCTTGTGCAGGAGCCAGCTGTCAGCAGTAAGGGGGTCTCTGGGCACAGACTGCCTGAGTCTTTTCATGTTTGGTTTCCTGGGTATGGGCTGTTAGGCTTGTTTCTCCATCTCTTTCCCATTTGGCTAGCTGATTAATGTACAAGTCTGCCCTCAGTGTCCATGCAGGAAAAGGCAGAAAGGCTCCTTCGTGCCTGTTTAGTTTGTTCTAGAAACTTATTTTTAAGTTGGAGCTCAATGTGTAGATAACACAGCCCACGTGTGCTTTGCACCTAATAGGTCTTTGTATTAGATCTTTCCAAAGGAGCAGCGTGTTAGATGGAGTAGTTCTTGAATAGATGTAATATTCATGCTTGTGGTTGTTCCTGAGAGCAGTGCAATGCTCAGCACTTCTTGCGGTAGGGAATTTGGGGAGTGTTTGCACATGAATTATTATGCTGAACTGGTTGAAGCGGCATAATAATTCATGCACAGAAAGCAGACCATTTGGAGACAGCAATGGCTGCCTATGGGAGGAATGTGTCCTGAGCAGAGAAGAAGGAAATGCCAGGGCTGTCATTAAGACCAAGATCTGCCATCACTCTCCTTGCCCTTTGCGATTGATTCAGCAGAATCCGTGTTCCTTCCTGATCCTCTTCCCATTTCTCCCTTCCACATCCAAGGTGCTCTGTTTTCTTCACAGGCCTGTGAGCAGCTTGCCCTGTCTTCGTCTGCTCAGTATCTGGCTGCAGGCTGCCTGATGGGATATGTTTAGACTTTTGTTCCAGGCTTTCTCTGCTCTTCTTTCTGATGATATGGATGGCATCTATTAGTCTTGTTTGATCTCTTGTGAGTATGGGAAACCTGCTTTGTGGATCCTGGACGCTGAGAAGGGCAGACACCAAAGCGAGAGGTGAACGTGTGAATGCACTATGGTTCTGGACCCACGCTGCTCAGCACCGTGTTTGCAGTGCATTGTAGCTACAGGGAGTGAATAAATGCCCCGTGTCTGCAGACGCGCAGACTGTTTTCCATGCTTGGAACACAAAGCACCGGAAAGTTACGACATGAATCCTTAGAGCACATATGTACCGCACAGCCTATTAGCCAGAAGCATGGCTCCTCCCATATACAGTAGGTGGGATCCGGTAATGGCAGGCTGGTGTTAGAAGATGGGCAGTGCCGATTAGACTTGCACGGCAACACCCCAGATGGAGTGGTGATCCTTGGTTTACCCCAAAGAGGCCTGGTCCCTGTCAGAACTTACCACTATCAATGTGGCCTGCCATTTGCAAGTTGATTCTTAAGAGAGTGCAGGTAAGGCCTTGTTTCTCTTCTTGAGAGTGTGTGTAGAGAGAGGCAGTGGTGAGGAAGAGAAGGTGGTCGTGCACTGTCACACAGGGAGAGGGACACATAACCTTCTTCTTTCCTGAAAGACCAACTTGTCCCCTTGCCCCCATCCCTCTGTCTTTGTAGTTCTAGGGTTTGTGGTGCTCCTCGGCTATCTAGCGACTCTCCTGTATGCCCCTCCTCCTTATCAGTTGGGGCTGATAAGGGGTGTTCACAGGACAGGGATGATAGGTAAGAAAGCAGGGAGAGTGGTGATAAGGATAAGGTGTGGTGTGCACTCACTATTTCCTCCAGGTGTGAAATGCAGGCATGCTGTGAAGCCCTCATTCTGTACAGTAGAGCACGGTGGGCTCCCCGAAGGTCCCTCTGGCTGGAGATCGGCCCCCTAAATACTCTCACGTGCTGCACTGAGCTGGTTCCCATCCCAGTACACCTCAGAGATCAGCTTTCCAAGACACTTCTGCTCTTAATGGCAGCTTCCTCCTCTGCCAAAAACAAGTGGGGGAGTGGCTGAACAGCAGAAAAAGAAGCAGGGCGGGGAAGGAAGTAGACAGCTGAGGAAGACAAAGTGCAGAGGGGAGATGAGCAAAGGCTCACCAGGAGAGAACGCAAGGATGATTCCCTGGAGAAGAGGAGGAGAATGAGCCCAACAAGATAAGCACGCAGACAACAGTGGAAAAGAGAGAGAGAGAGAGAAAAAGAGAGAGAGAGAGAGAGATATGAGCCCAACAAGATAAGCACGCAGACAACAGTGGGAGACAGAGAGAGATGAGGCCAATGAGAGAAACCCGGGCCCCCATGCTGGCCGACTTGTCTACATCTGGACAGTTTTGTGGGCCTCTGAGGAGGATTTCAGAAGGCTACCATAAGGACAGAGCCAGCTGTGTCCCGCATCTTCACCCTTCCCTGCTCTCACACTGTCGCATTCTCTGAGGTGCGCAGTCCCAAAGGCTGGGAAGGACCTTTTTTAAAAATCTGCATGAATGTTTCATTGATTTTTAGTTCCATGAGATTCCCTGCCTAATGCATGTATGATCAACAAGTCAAAGGAAATTATCATGCGTGTTCACTCTGCCTCTTGAAAGGCTATGAAACAAGTCAGCACATAACAAGCCCTGAGAAATTCTGTGGTATTTAAACAAACTTGGTTGGCAATATGCCTGCAATCTTGTATAAAATAGATCCTATAAATAGTGGCTCTCAGGCTAAATAACCTATATGACTGTGCGGGTGGCCCTTGTCCCGGACTTTCCCCTCTTCTTAAACAGCACCTATTAGCATCTCGAGAGATTCCCATCCTATGGGACACAATTTAGGCACCATCAAATGAAGCTAGCGCCTCACTCTTGAGTCTACACTGTTTTACAGTATCAGACAAAAGGCCTGAGTGGAGCTGACTTGTATCAATGTACTAACCCATTAATCCTGCCTGGAACCGCAAAATCCTTTTGTGAGATGGTTTCCTGAGATAAGGGCACAGCTTGCGGCAGTCAGAGTGAGGTCATCAGTTTTGGAGGATCCCATCCGCACTGCTGTTCCCTCATTTGCAGTGCTGTTCAACCACCGACTTGCTTTTGCCTTTGGTCTAAGTCTGTCCACCACTGTCACGTGGTTGTGGAAATGCCCCATGGCCCCATTCACTGTTTCAAAGGATGCTGAGATACAGCACATAGCAAGTGAACACAGAAAGAAAGCTGGTGTCGTAGACAACCTTCTGGTCCTGTGTCCTGTCTCTAGGTACCACCTTACAAAAAGCCAGTATCTGGGGGGACAGATTCACGAGCATCCAGTCAAAAGCCCTACTGCGTGCTGGAATCACCTAGTATTCACCTTGTCACTGTTGCTGTGAGAAAAGACTCTGACCAAAAGCAAAAGTCTTGATTTGGCTTGCATGTCCATCATGGAGGGAAGCAGGAATCACAGAGGAATACTTGCTGGCTGGCTCACACGATCATGCTTAGCTAGCTTTCTAACCCAGTCCAAGACCACCTTCCAGTGATGACACTGCTCTCAGGAGGCTGGAACCCCCTACGACAGTTAAGACCACACCCACCCCATCCTTTCCCCCAGGCCACTTGGAAGGCTTTCCTTTCATCTCCAGGCTGCATCAAGTTTACAGCTAAAGCTGACTCTCTTAAAATGTTTTGGTTCATATGTAATACATGCACACACATTATTTGTGCATAATAATGGGGCTCGATAGCATATTTCAATACAAATATACAATAGCGCACTGATCAAATCCAGCCTCCATTTACCCACCTTCCCCAAGGCCTTTTGCCCTTCTGCGAAGCTCTAATTCCTGCTCTGCCTCTCATTTCTCAAACCACAAGGTTGGGACAGAGAGCCGGCACCATGGTTTTAAAGATCTGCAGTACTTCCAATGCGCAGCAAAATCTGAATTGTGCTGGGTTAAAGCACTTTACTATCCATCCAGACACCACCTTAAGACAGCCAGGTCTCCCTGTGCCGGCCAGTCTTAGGTCAACCTGACACAAGTGAGCACCATCTGAAAGCAAGAAGCCTCAACTGAGAAGAGGCCTCCACAAGACCCAGCTGTAAGGCATTTTCTTAATTAGTGACTGTTGGGAGAGGACCCAGCCCATGGTGGATGCGGCCACACCTGGGCTGGTGGTCCTGGGTGCCATATGAAAGCAGGTTGAGCAAGCCATGGGGGACATGCCAGTAAGCAGCACCTTTCCATGGCCTCTGCATCAGCTCCTGCGTCCATGTTCCTGCCCTGTTTGAGTTCCTGACCTGAGTTTCTTCAATGATGACAAGTGATGTGGATGGAAGTGTAAGCCAAATAATCCCTTCCCCCAATTGCTTTCTGGTTATGGCGTTTCAGCGCAGCGACATAAACCATGACTAAGACAGTCCTTAAGAGAAGCAGGGCAGGAATGCACTGCTGTTTTCATTTCATAAGAAACATCAGAATCCCTAACAATCTAAGGAACATAATCCCTGCCACAGTTATGCCACATTCCAGGGCAATGTCACTCCTTTGAGTCTGAATCTAGTCAGACTAGATCCTAAATATGTTGTGATAAGAAATTGAGTGGGGGACTGGGGAGCGCTCGCCTTGGGCAACCAGTTGCTTGGACACAGACCTTAGTGTCTGTGGGAGCTAAAAGAAAGCTACTTCAGCATGGCCTCCCACCCCTCCCATCAATGCTGTTTCTGTCTGGGGACTGTGGCTTTGCAATTCATTTACAGGAAGACAAAATAGAACCTTTGTGTTGGACTTGAAGGAAATTATGAAAGGCCACAACTTGTCTTCAGACTTATGTCAACTATTTGTCTCTTGCTATTTTCAACAAACAAGCCTTCTTCCATGCATTTTGAGAGTGTCTCAGTCATTGGTTTTCTCGAGCTTTCCCAGTCCCTGTTGCGGCAGGTATGAGGAAAACCTACCGTCTGGTGGCGTGGTCCACCAGCCACTCCGGGTTGTGGCACAGAAGCTCAGTGAGACAGCGTGCGAGGCGCTGGGTTACACACAGCACGGTGGTGCCAGCACAGGGCCCACTGGGAACCGGGCCCCATGGTTGCTTCAGATTTGTTAATCAGAAATTTAGAAGCAAGGGTGAAAGGAGTTATTCCCAGTCCCCTAAATATTATCCTCTCCCAGTGTGCTTCCCCCATCTGGCACGATGTGTGTGGGTGTGGGGGCACAAATTCTAACTGCTCTACAAACATGCATGCTAAGTTGAGTCCTCTCTCACTGAAGGTGGGCAGGCAAGAGCTCTGTGGCCTCCTGGATGCTCTCTGTTTGAGGGAACTTGAAATGGATGACCTTAGTGTTTGAGAACCTGGCGCTGGTCTTAGAAATCTAAGATGCCTTAAATTTTACTTTAAAATTATCCCAAGTATCTCTTTCTAGGTTAGAGGACAATTTGAGCATTGTTTGTTCTGTAGCCTCAGAAAACTATATTGATACTGTATTTTAAAATGCCTTGCTGTGGAATATTGCCGCTGAAACTCACAGGAGAATCCTACAAGACCTGTATCTAAAAGGTCTTGGCTTTTGTCTTCTTTTTTTTTTTTTTTAAAAAAAAAAAGTTTGAACACATCTTCAGGATGTTATCATTTGTAGGTGTTTTGAATAAAATGTTGAAATTTATGGATGACGTATTTTATGGAAACATTAGAACTTAGTTTCTGTTACTGACATATTCAAATCCCATAAATAGTTCCCTGATTGGGGAGGGGGACAGAAGGTGTGGAAACATGGAACCTTTCTGTGTCAGAGGTGGGTGACCCACGTGTGAAGAAGTTGGCAGACCACAGCTCCCTTCTGTTGCAGCTGACAGAAATGGTACCAACCACTTATGCTGGGGACAGACAGGGTGGCACTCAGCGTGGTCCTGCATCGAGCACATCGTCATCCTTTGGCATTATCTGTGGAAGCAAATTCTCAGAGACTCCCAGCAGAGCCACTGGATTGGAGCATCCGGGAGGAAGGCACAGCCGCAGGCTCTGTGGGTTATTCTAGGAATTATTAGCTTTGGGGAGCACTGACCCTCAGTCCAGAGTTCTCAGGCTTTGGTGCCCAGTAACACTGACATCTCCTGGGAACTCATTAAAAATCCTCTGCAGCATGTTTTTATGAGACTTTGGCAGGTGAGGGCTTAAAGGCTCCATGACCCTTTCAAACGCTTAAGGGCCAGCGAGATGGAAAAGCTGAGTAATAAATAATGAAATCTTGGAGCAGAGGGGCAATGACTTAGCCAATAAAGTGTTCGCCATGCTCGTGTGAGGGCCTGAGTCCATCTCCAGCAGCTGCTTGCTCGGACAAGCTGTCCAGGTGGGCGGACCTGTGAGGTTGAGAACCACTGACCATGGTGCCCACCAACTCTTCCATCTTCATGAGCACACAGAGTAGTATTATTCTGATTTCTGCCCCTCCTTGGGGCCCCTCTAGGTGTCTCCTGGCAGCTGCCTGACCATTTCCGCCACTTCTGACCCAGCTGCAGGCTGGGAAGTGCAAGTTAGTGGGTGGGGCCGTGCCCCTGCCCTACTTGTAAGAACAAGACCTGGACTCTCCAGGACTGCCAAGTGCTCAGACTGAAAAGCCAGGGGATCTGAAATCAGGACTCCTGAAGAACTGGTCATGGCAATCTAAGAAGCAAGGCCACACTAGCAGGCATTGGGACCCACCCAGCTCTCCCTGAAGGGGCAGACCTGGGGACCTAGAATCCTCAGGGTGGCTACCATTCACTTGTCAAGTCAACGTTGGGAGGCCCTGGCTTTCACATTTTCCCAAAGCCATTTGGACCTGTGATAGAAAGAAAACTGGGGCAGAAGAATAACAGGAGTCAGGGGATGGGCAGAGGGGGTCGGCTCTTGAGCTGGTAGAAAATATGTCATTTAGCAGACGCTCTGACTGTTGCTTGCTTTGCTTCTGCTATGGTCATGTTAATGTCCAACCTGCAAGATGTTTGCATTTGTTTTGAGGATACAAGGAGGGACTGGGGAGGAGGTGACATCTACATCTGTACTTGGAACCTCCATAAGTCTTTCTTAGTGAAAGGTCATGTCAGGTGTGTTCTTCGAGCTGTGGAATACATGACCATAGCAGAGATATGGAACCCTTTGCAGTACACTCCTTGTTGACAGATCTGTTCCCCAACTCCAGCTTCTCCATGTTCCCCAAGGCCGTATGGTAATAACTGTGTACAGTAGTTCGTGTTCCCTAGGGGATGTGTCCCAAGACACCTATGAGTGATTGAAACAGCGTATAGCACTTAACTCTGTATCTACTATGTCATCTTCTATGTGTGAGTATCCACGATGAGGTTTATCAAGTAGACTCACTAAAACTAGCAGCAGTAACTAGTAATAAAATAGAAAATTATAACATCATCTTATAAAAAAATCAGTGAATTATTTATTCCTGGACTTTTCTGCTAAATAGTTCCAGGTAACTGGCAATCATGGAGAGTAACACAAGAGCTGGGAACTTTTCCTCTTGACTAACACCAATTATCGTGTTTGTTTGCTTCTCTGAACGCAGGTTAGAGATGGCAAGATGAACTTAATTCATCTGCCTCCCAAATTCCCACTAACATGACCTAAGGCTATAAAACCAGGGAAAGGATGCACCACCAGGAAAAATGGGGGCAGTGGCAGATGCAGGGGAGGTGTTTGTCATTTCTGGTACATGTAGTGCAACCACGATGTGAGAAGGAAGGCCTTCTGTGCCCCTAACTTGGTACCGACTAAGGACCTAGCAAACGGGTGGGTAGAAATCTCAGCAAAGCTCCCACCATGGTCTCAAACATCAGAACTTCTGGGCAGCAGTTGCACAGAGGAACGTGTTACCGTTGAGTTCAGACCCACCATTAGTGAGCTGTACACAATTAGCAGCCTCAGTTCCATCCTCTGTTAAAATAGGGAGGATGGCTACATTATAAGATGCAGTAAGGCCAGGCAGTGGTGTATCAGGCCTTTAATCCCAGTACTCGGGACGCAGAGGCAGGTGGATCTCTGTGAGTTCGAGGCCAGCCTGGTCTACAGAGCGAGTTCCAGGACAGGCTCCAAAGCCATAGAGAAACCGTCTCGAAAACAACAACCACCACAATAAAAAGATGCAATAAGGATGAAATGCAGTGCACATCCAGAGAGACAGCTGGAAGGTAACAGCTGCCCGCTAGTGATTACTGCCTACCAGAAACGCTGAGGGTTTGGCTCGAGTTATTGCGAATCTGCAAGGGAAGCTTTTGGAAAGGGGTCTCCCTCAGATAAGTCAATGCCGCTAAAAGGCAGCCAGAGCTCAGAAAGAGCAAGGTTCATCCTGTTTCAGGTGGAGCAGGCCGATGCTCTGAATCCTAAACCCAATTTGCTATTGTTTCTGTTCTTTTTCTTTCTTTCTTGTTTTGTTTTGGCAGTTTCTCGTGTAGCTCAGGTTGGCCTCAAACTCCTGATCTTCCTGTCTCTATTAAGTTCAGGGGTTATAAGCCCAAGCTGCCACATCCAGCTAAAATTTCTCTTTGTGCAGCGCTGGGTCTCAAACATGGGCCTCATGCATGCAAGGTGAGCATTCTACCAGCAAACTATAGTCTCCTAAGGTATATTCTTCCAAACCGTAACACATCCTTGATGGTACGTATCTGGGCAGTATAAGTGCTTGGACTCAATTAATAGTGCATCCAAAGCATTGTCTTTTACGTAGTACAGTCTGATAACCGTGCACACAGCATTGACTGTGTTAGTGTTTTGTTTTCTAGAGGTAATTTCAAAACACTAAAACACAAAAAACTACTCAGGTTCTACACAAATACTGCATCTTGCTTTTCCTACTGAAAGAATAATAAAGATAGTCTATGTATCTCAGTGTGTCCTCACACTTGTGATCCACCTGCCTCAGCCTCCTGAGTGTTGATTTCACTAGTGTGCACCTCCATGTCCAGCACACAACATTTTGCAATAAGGAGCTTAAACACACACAGAGTTTGGTAACTGTGGGGGGCCCCGGAATGAACCTCCTGTGAACACTCAGGGGTCACTAGATTACAGTCCTTCAACAACTTTCTTTCTTTCTTTCTTTCTTTCTTTCTTTCTTTCTTTCTTTCTTTCTTTCTTTCTTTCTTTCTTTCTTTCTTTCTTTCTTTCTTTCTTTCTTTCTTTCTTTTTTTGCTTTTCAAGACAGGGTTTTGGAGCCTATCCTGGAACTAGCTCTCGTAGACCAGGCAGGTCTTAAACTCACAGAGATCCGCCTGTTTCTGCCTCCCCAGTGCTGGGATTAAAGGCATGCACCACCACTGCTCAGCTCTTCAACAGCTTTCTAAGCAGACATTTAGTTGAGGACAATAGAATTTGGGGCTTAAACCAACAATTGGATAAAAAAAAAAAAACATTTGAAAGCAAGCCTGCTTAATCCAAGTCTCTCTCTTTAGTAGTATTCTGCTGTTCTTTAATCGATATAGTCAGTAGAATAGCATTCTGTTTATTATCTTTAAGTTGGGTTTTACTTCCACTCAATAAAGGGGGGAAGGCTTCAAACTGTGATCCCAGAGCCCTGCAGTTCTTTGACACATTACTGAGTGTGCAAGTGCTTCTAAACCACTGCATTTCTTTTCTAGTGGAACTCACGGAAAACCTCGGGCTCCCCGTGACACTGCTTGAAAGCCACAACCCCTGGCCAGCCTATGTCACATACACCTCTCCAGCAGTCAGGCGCCTCATTGACAAAAGCAGAGCCCGGGACCTGGAGTGCGTTCATTCTATGGAGGAGACCCGCAAGCCGACGAGGCTGAGCAAACCTAGTTTCATGCATCTGAGAAGGAAGAAGTCATCCAAGTCCTCAGAGCTCATGCTCAAGGATGCCCTGTCAGAGACCAGGCTATCCACGTGGGAACCTTGCTCTGCCACAAACATGAGTTCCACACTCCTTCCAGAACCTACACGATCACAGATGGAAGCCAGAGAGGGTCCTACGTCCAGCTACAACAAGATCATCTTCTCCAGGAGGCCTGTGATGAGGAAGCTTCCCTACGACTTACTACAGGCCAGCAAGGAGACGCACGCCAACGCTTAGCAAAGAGCCCTGAAGCCATCCCCTGAGAATGTACAACGGTTATACTCCATTACACCATGTCCTGAAACTTGCTGTTGTTCCTGTTTAGACATAGGTTGGCAGACAGGGACCATATCAGAAAGTGGGCTGTGGGTAGCCAACCCCAACACTCTTGGGGTGGGGCAACTGGAGCTGCTGAAGGCCCAACTGCATGGGTGTTTGTCCACGTCCAGACAGCAGACAGAAACCACAGTAGTGACTTGACCAGTCTTAATTTAATAGGCTCTTTAACCAGGTGACTAAAGAGGGCTGCATAGTAAGAGGATCCAGTTATTGACATGGGTAGCCCCCGAGGGAACCGACGCCGTCCCTGGAGTTTTTGGAAGTTAGTTAGATGCCTGTGGGAGGGAGATTTGTGGTGAAGCTCAGACATTCCGATGTGGGGGAGTAGGTTTTGCCCAGCTTGTATTGCTGACTCAGTGCTGAGGAGAGCCCCTGCAGGGTCGTATCCCCCCACCCCTGAGAAGTGGTCCGTGTTTCCTTTCACTGAAAGATGTCCATGAGGCTGGTTCAGTGAGTGTTAGAGAACTCAAAAATTTGAATTCAAATGCTGGAAGGTGTTTCCACTGCCTGGCTGATAGAAAGGGATCCACGGGAAGCTGCCAGGGGTGGGAAGGAGGTGGTAGGAACCACCAGGAAGCAGCCAGTGAGTTCCTTCTCCCTCTAACCATGCGGACTCCTGCTAGCGCCCTCTGTGGGCAGGGCATGGTAGGACATAAGCTGGAAAGCCACCGGCTGATTCCCAGTCCTGCCATATCCCAGGCAAACAGTACTAGAGGGTGATTTTTGCAGTCAACAGAAAATTAGCCCAGTGACCACCAGTGTGGGTTCTGACTTTCCCTGTGACACCTGAGCCTGATATTGGAGTGCTTTTCCCTTGAAGGGCTTGCAAAATTGTGAGTGTGTGTGTGTGTGTGTATGTGTGTGTGTGAGAGAGAGAGAGAGAGAGAGAGAGAGAGAGAGAGAGAGAGAGAGAGAGAGAGAGAGAAATAGAGGGTTCCTCTTTGTTTCCAAGAAAGATATTTTTAACTTTTTTTCTTTTTTTTTTCTGTGTGTCCATGTATAAGTGTGACATAGTGCTTGAGCTATGACACACGTGGAGGTCTAAAGACAACTTTGGGGGAGTTGGTTCTCTCTTCCTTTCATGTGGGTCCTGGAAACTGACCTCAGGTTGTTAAATTTAGTAGCAAGCACCTTTACTCATGGAGACATCTTGCTGGCACTCTCTTGTACTTCTTTACTTTAGTGTGGGGAGCAGACCTGATGTGAATATGGGGGATGGATTAGGATTCAGGGGTCCCTGGCTGGACACTAGATATTGTCTGTCAGATGACAACTAGACATGGCCCACCACCCATGCTCTTCATTTGGCGGCAAAGCAAGTAAATTCTCCTCAGTCACGAAGTCAACAAATTTTGTCTTCAGGCACAGACAGCCGCCTATTTGGGTTTCTCTGTTATCATGGATGATGCTACCCATGTTTCTGTGTATTTTCAGGGCAGTTAATGTCCATCTCCCCCAGATCCAGTAGACAGGGTGTGATGGACTGATAGTTGCATCTGCCATTTGAAAAAAGCCCACTTCTCCTTGCAATATGTCTTCTCTATTGACTGTAAATGTTTGGCATCACTCGAGGGTGTAGTTTTTAGTCTTCTGCTCCTGGGCAGTTCTGTCTGAACGCCACTGTCAATCAGAAGTTCCCAGTCCAGTCCTGGGTTCTTCACCCTGGGTCAGTATGAGTTCTGCAAAATCATAGCTACTTCCCAGCAAATCTCAATAAGTATAGTTTGTGTGCTGGAGATACAAGATAGTTCTTCTAAGGAGAATTTTTATCTTAGGATTGTGATGTAGTGATATATAGCTACAATTCAAGCACTCAGGAGACTGAGGCAGACCGATTGGCTACATAGTCCCTGTCTCCAAACAAACAAGTTAAAATCAACAACAACAAAAAACAAACAAACAAAGCAAAACCTCTTTTAGTCCTTCAAGGGCATTTCTGGCCAGGGTACATCTGGGAGAGCGTGGGTTACAGCATCTCTGTGAATGCTAGCAGGGATCAGGTGACTGTGCTTATTTCTCTAATTCCTTTAAGAGCAGAGTGGTGTGGACTTGCATAGGCCTATCAGTATTGTCTTCCTTGTATTCAATAAATTCTTTCAAAATGTACTCTACAGTAATTGGTTTTTAGCTAGCACGATTTAGAATAATTTCATTCTCTGCCTAGATTGTAACAACAGAGGCATGAGCCAGGGATGTGAGTCACACCTTCTACCCTGGGGGAATGCAATGTCTCATGGGTCTTTGTGCATGCAATGTCTCACGGAGCAGTTTTAAGACAGAAAAAGAATCTTTTGAAATGGAGAACTCTGCTTAAGTCTAGGTCGGGGCTCATGGGTCTGGCCACTGGCTATATTTACAAGAGAACTGGGGATGCTTCAAGGAAGACACCTGCTGGGCAGGACTAGCTGGTATGTAAGAAAACTTTGGTCACTGGGTTCGGGATGATACTTAGGCTCAGTTTCTTACCGTGTCCAATGTTACCATGTAACCTTCCTGAGGGCTATGTGGATGAGGGCCAGTGACCCCACCTCCCCTAGGATGGCTTGACCACAGTCCAGAGGCCCTGGAGTACCAAGACAAAGGGAAGGAGCTGTCTTTGGCTTCACAGGCCACTGGAACACAGGTCCCACTGCCCTAGCTGTGGCCCTGAAATCTCGAAGTCTGGGAAAGCCCAGAACATACTTGTTGGGACCAGCTTTGTTCATCCCTCATGCTTCCAGAAATAAACATGGATCCTTTCCAGGACCCTGACATCCGTTCAGAGCAGGCAGGGCATGCATGAAGTGGAATGTGGATTATTTCCATGTAACCTCATCAGCTTGTTCAAAGCAGGGAATCCTGGTGTATCTCAGGTTACTCTGAGCAAGCTAGTTGGCAGTCTTAAAGAAGGAACTGACTTTCTCTGATGTTACACAGCCTATAGCCTCCTCTCATTTATCTTCTCTGAATGTGGTATTTTTTATTTATTTATTTATTTTGCTGTTGCAATGGGCTTGCCTGCTTTTGTGGTCTGTGTGGGGCCAGAATGTGGACTTTGTCAGCCCGTCTGTGTTGCTGGTAGCTAAGGCCACATTCTGACACATTTCACGCAGTCCTCGGCTTTCTGTGCACGATATGGTATTTACCATTTGCAAATTCCGAAGGGGTGTCAGACGTTTGATGTTTAGCCTCTGTGGCGTATCCGAGCCACTGGTCACTTTTGCTTTGGACCTCAAGCAGTTCTACATTCTGGAGCTTCCTTAGCTGCTGGCCTGGGGCCTGTCTTGATGGAGATTAAGCCTGCTCGACTGATAAGAGGCTGCAGGAATCTTCAGGGCAACTTCCAAACAGAGGTTCTGGTACGGGTGTGTCAAAGGAGACATTTAGGGGTCATCTGGGACCTCTCTAACTGGGGTGGGAGGTAGAGGTGGGGCCTAAGCAGGTAGGATATCTACATTGTGAGCCACACTTAAGTATGGCGGATGCAGCGTACCCAGTGTGCCTTTTTGTTTTTGCGGTCCAGTGTCCTTATGTGGGAGGGGCAACTATCACACAGTTGTATAGCTTCCCCCTTTAGGAAGAACATAACAGACACTCGAGGCAGATGATTTCTGGGCCTCGCCAGGGCTCCTTCAAGGTAGCTAAGTAGTCATGGGAAGTGGAGGACCCAGTACCCGACAGAGACCAGCTCCGTGCACTGGAATTCCAGTCAGCTCCTGACCTTGCGTCTGTGGAGATAAAGAACAAGGCTCAAATGCTGCAACATTCCTTCTACTCTTTGTGTCTTGCCAGTAGCTGTGATATAAAGATTATAAAGTGTTTTGTAAGCTGTGTCCAAGCCAACAGGGCCATTCACACCACATGGTCCTTTTTGGCTTTAACTCATGTTCCTACCCCACCCCACACCCCTGTATGTACAGACCAAAGGGCAAAATTCTAGAGGCCTCAAGTTATCTGTGGCAGACAGAGCACGGACTGAGAAAGCCCCGCAAGGGGTGTTGGGGAAGGGAAGTAAATAGAAACCTGATTGGAGCTCAAAGTTGAGTTTCTGTTTGTTTGAAAAAACCCTTCCTACCTCCTACCCCTCCCTGGCCCGTATCCCTTATTTGGGACCCAGGTTCTCAGTCAACTTCTTGGAAATCGTAGGGTGACATTACTAAACCTGTAGGGCATGACTAGGCACTCGGGAAGAACCAGGAGGTAATATGGAACACCTGTATAACCGTGTCTTCACGGGGCCCTGACACCTACACTTGGCACGCGTTTGTGGGATGCCTGGCAGCATACTACAAACACGGACCGAGAGAGCAACTTAAGTGTGATATTATGTTCCTCCTGGTAAAGGCCACAGAAGCTACGTGCACTTGGAATTTCATCACCCCATAGTCTGTGCCCCCCCACATTCTGGGCCTCACTCTAACCATGACTGATTTCTCCATGCCACAGGTAAGCTATGCAGATGTGTGGTTGCCTCCTGTGGGTACACAAGCCAAGTGTGGGTGGCATGGCCTTAGCTTCATATTCCAGAGACAATAAAAAATTTCCGCCCCACCTCTGACATTTCTAGGCATCTCTTTTTCTGAGGGCCTGGCACAGCTTACGGTGTGCATTCACATCCTGCCTTGATTTGGTTCTTCAGCAACCCAGAGTGGTGCCTTATTTTTTGGCAAATACGGGGACCCAAGAAAACCCAGACTTTCAGACAAGTTGGGAACTTGACTCCTGGCACTGTTTCTGCACATGTACCAAGTGGGCATAGTTTTGTCGTAGAGAATAGTTGGTTCGAAAGCCAACTCCTGCTGGAGGGAGGTTGGCCTGAGTGTGGCTGACTCTTTGTTCACAGTTTTGCACACTGGAACCTGTCTGCATGCATTTTACTGCTCAGAATCCTGGGGCAGGCTTACCTAGGTAAGTGGATGATGACAGAAGTAGGAGAGCCCTTGGTTGGCCCCCAAGCCGTTCAACACCAAGTGTGGAATCACTTTGTCCTGCTCTCAGATAGCCTTAGGTTTTATCAGCGACAGTCCTGCTGGGGTTTGGTCTGTGATTGCTGAGCTCAGGGTCTATTGTAAAACAGTTTTATTTGAGCCCCCTCTTCATGTGGTCAGCTTGTTCTGTGCCTGTGGCCCCACAGATATTGGACAAGCCTGGCCGTATTTTCCTATCTATATCTTTGAGTCTGGTGTGTGGTCTGGTCCGGGACTGGTGCTCAAGTTTTACTTGAGTAAAACGTTTATAAAAGCAAGCCCTAAGACTCGAAACGAAAGTACCCAGAAGACAGTTAGTTCTTCAGGGACAAGAGGCTGGTAAACAACACGTTTTTGGAGGCAGGAAGAGGCAGCCTTATTGTGGAGTTTACTCCTAGTCTTAATACTATTATTCGAGTAAAGTAGACAATGGATACCTTTTATGTGTTTTTCTTTTAGGATCCTGGAAAAAATAGAAAGAACACGGGACACAAAATCATAAAACATCCGGCTATTCTGTTCCTTTAAAAATGGTCAATTCAAGCCCATGTGACAAAATTCCAAGTTTATTTTTTTTCTCTAGCCTTTATCAGAAAGGACATAATTTCACAACCCTAACGCAGCATGCTAACAGGCATTCTGCAAACGCGCACCAAGTGCTTGCTTGTGCCAGGCGGCGTGCCAGGGCCCTGGGTGGACGCGGCAGACATGGGATTCTATTTTTGTGGTAGAGATACTGGACAAGCATACCATCCCGGCAGAGTGTAAGGCGTGCTCTGCAGGAGCCCGGGCTGCTGCTGCATGAGTGTATTTGCTGAGGGCTCATGACCTCCCTTCCTCATGCGGAGGGGATTATGGGAGGAGGCAGGATTAATGTCCGGACAGCTGCTCATAAAAGAGAGTGAGGTCATGTTGAAGCTGGGGCCAAACTGAATTTTCGTGGCTGGGTGAGTTTTTCAAACGTTGCAAAGCTGTCTTCAGTTTATAGTCAGCCCTGGTTTCCTTCCATGTTTGTTTCTGTAGCACCATGGAGCTGATCCCTCGTGCAGGCTGGCTTTCAGAGAGAGCATCTCCCTTTCTGCTCCTGGTGACAGCACAGAGGAAGTGCCAAGCATTTGCAGTTTGTCCCAGGGCTTACTCGGCCTGGTTTTTTTTCTGTCCTGGAGGACTGGGCAGGGCAGCAACAAAGGAGACCTTGAGGTCTCTTGAGTGTCCACCCTAGACTTGGGAATGTGCCAGGCCCTAGCCTCCAGTGTCCTTCAGAGTCCAACCTCCATTTCCCTAGTTCTCTCACACAAAGGGGCAAGTTCTGTCCTTTGTGTCTTCTCTGTGACAGTGACTCTGCAGCCTGCTTGCTATTGCAGGTCCCTGTAGCTGGAGAATGGGGTGCACTTCTACCTTGACATTACTGCTGTGGTTCTTTCCTTTTTCATCGTCCCTTCCTTTCTTTCCTTTCTTCTTTCCCTTCTTTCTCATCTACTTCCTGCTCTCCCTTCCTTCCTACCTTGTCTACTTCCTGTTCTTCCTTGCTTTCCTTCTTGTCTACTTCCTTCTCTTCATCACTACTTCCTGCTCTCCTTTCTCATCATTATCTTTTGATCTCCGTTGTCTTTTTTGTAATTGCAAAGTAAAATGATGCTGCTTGTTAGTAACTGGTTTTCTTACAGTCTGTCAAAGAGGATTCTTATCTCTGCAAACCTAAGGACGGCATGTTCTTTTCAGTTACCAGGAGTAGGAGCCTTCATCCTGAGGACAACAGGACATTCCCAAGCACTTCCTGCCACGTGCTGAGGAATGCTTGCATATTCCACAAAACTACCCCAGTGGCCACTTGTCACCCTGGCCACCTATCCCATCCCAGAAAAAAAATTATCTTCCTTTACCTCAACATAGCCACTGGGGCCCTTGCAGCTTCCCAAAGCATAGCCCTGACAGGGCGTAAAGGCCAAACCTTAAAGGCCTGGGGGGAAGAGCAGCAGAAGGCAAGTTGCTACTAGATGAGGTTACTTTCAGGAGGGCCATAACCTAAACTTGATTTCTGTCCTCTGCTGAGGGCCAGCTTCACCTTGAATGTGGATCTCAGTACCTTCATGTTGTTAGGAAAAATCTTAAGATGAGCCACTCTGCAGACACAAAAGAACTCCAATCAGACCAAATCAAACCAAATAAAATGCCTGTGTTTAATAGACGGCACACTCCCGAGAGCATGGTGAGGGGAAGACAGAGGGAGCACACATGCAAACCCAAAACCACGTGTTCCTTGTTCTGATGTGACCCTAAATACCCTGGTGGGAATGGTCAGCGCTTAACAGCCTGGGAGTGGGAGTCCAAGCACGAAGCATTTGGCAGGCTGGGAGCGACACTTCCAACTCAATATTACACATGTTATTTCTAAACCCCCACAATTCTCTGTTAATCTTAAAGATATTGTAGCCTCCTGCACCTCACTTTCTCCTACTAATAGCTTCCTTCGTTTTTCCATCACAGACACAATGCCATTGGTACTACTGACGCTCTATTCCTAAGATGTATCTAGTTCTGTGACCTAGAAAAGACAAAGACAACACTTGGTAGGGTATTTCCTATTGCCTACCTTGTCCCATCTGGCATAAGAGAGCAGATGGGGCTTCATAATGACTTAGCAGAGCAGAGGACTTCTGTATACTCATATCCCCTCTAGATTATAAACATGATAATGTGAAGATTATGAAAATGTTACTACTCTGTGTGGTTGGTGAATAATGACAGCAAAAGGCTCTGCATTGTTCTTTAAAAGGACTGCCTATCAAGTTTGTTGAATGTGGACCCAGTACCTGTGAATATGGAGGTTTATACCTATATGGAAGGACACACAACATGTTCAGTTCTCCCACTTGATGCCAGTACTGAGGGACAGATACTGAGGGAAAACTTGTCTCTGAGCTTCAGAGGCCTAGGTAAACAGACTGCCAAGCTGCCACAGTAGAGAAATGAGCCATCCTTCCAGATCTCAGCCTTCCTTGGTAGACATGCGGCATCCCCACGTGGGTACCATCACACTCCCAGCTCCGCAATCCTCACTCTGGATCCTCCTCAAGCTGGTAGATCACAGTCCCTCCAGCGAGGGCATGGTGCAGACACCACCCAGGACACGTGCCCAGCAAGCAGCCATGGAATTCTGGCCTGATTAGAAGCAGAACTCAGGTGTGTCAGTGTTGCCAGCTGCCGGAAAGCTCCATGGAACCTGAAGCATAGTGAACTTGCAGCTTTGTGCTGAAGGCCCTGTGGGGAGTGGGCAAGGGAGGCTCTCTGCTTGAGGCCTAGGGCTGGCAATGGGCTGTGTAAGGTGACTTGTGGAGCTCCTGAGGTAGGACCTCCATTTGGGACGTTACCTGATCTCACACATTGGAGTTCTGAATTGGACTGTACCTTAATAAAGACTTTTTGGCCATGGGCTGGAAATTGTTTCAATAAACATACAAATTTATAGTGACATGGGGTAAGGTCATGCCTTCTAGAATTGTATAGTGGACAGGTCTGCAACTAGACGGGAGCTTTGGAAAGAGATCCTCTCCCTGTGTGGAAGGGAAAGGGAGAGTCTGTCTGCTGTGTGTGCACTGGTGTGTGCATTTAGAAAAACGGCATTGCGAGGCTGGAGAGATGGTTCGGCAGTTAAAAGCATCTTAAGGATGCTCTTTGAGGATGCAGGTTAAATTCCCAGCATCCACGTGGTGGCTTACAGTGTAACCCTAGCTAATGACTCTGAGATTGTGAAGAGCCCTTGGCTAGATGTGTAAGTCACAAACTAGCTTTATAAGTGGAGATGAGAGACCGTGGGCAGAAACAAACCATTCTCTTCTCCTCTCTCAGCTCCCTTTCAGTAGCTCTGCTAGATCCCCTGTGGCCTGCTGAGCCTCATCCACACCAGCAAGCTCCCTCCCCAGGTCTTCCTACCTGCCTGCCTTCTGAACCATCTAGAACCTTCCTCCAGCTGCCTAGCTCTCTTCCATATCCTCTTCAAGTCTCCACCCACGTGTGCTGTGCACAGGAGCTATTTTCCGAGTGCCTCATCTGAGTTGCCACCTTCTCTTCTCCACGCATTCATTTTCTCCACATCTCTGCACAGTGTGGCACAGCAGAGGCTCTACCTCTTGTTTTCGGTTGTTCTCTCATCTGTTTTGTTCACTGCTGTGTCCATAGTGTGTTGAATGGGGCCTGACACACAGGAGTTGCTTAGTAAAGCGAAGACCAATGAATGCACACATGACCGCACCCATCACCCACATACAAATACGTTCTATACTCCATACTGTTCTCTTGCGTTTCCAAGTTCTTTGAAATTGCAGAGGCTGTTGCCTCTGAGTACAGAGAGTACACCTCATGCTTCTAAATGCTGCTTAGAGTATAACACTGAGAATGTTTAACTATTGGTCCTCTTGACGAATATTCGGATTTCAATTCCGTAGCCATGGTGACTAGTGCTATAGAGTGCCCTATAGCCTGCCTGGCCCCTTTCTTTCTGCCTGTGCAGCAAAAGGGCCCTGTGCAAACCAAGCCTGTACTTTATTAGGCTCCTTGGTTTTCATTTTTATATTCCCCCTCACTGTTTTGCTCGTTAACGTAATTGTGGTTTTGACCTTGACTTGTGGACTGCAAGTCTGTCCTCTGTAGTAAGCCCTTTGTATGTCAGTTCCTTGTTCATAGTCTGTCTTTTAAACATCTCACCCACCATTTCACTTGTATTTTGACATTTTAGTGTTATTGTATAGATGTAAATATTTTATAGTCAAGCTAGTTAGTACTTCTATTTGTGACTTCTAAATTCTGTCTCCATTGTAAAAGCTTTGCTCAAGATGACATGCAAAAATTGTCTCACATTTCTTCTGCTACTCTTGCCAAATTTTTCTTTTATTTAACTGTCCGCTTTCACCTGTAATTTTTTATATGAGGGCACAACAGAGGTTTGCTTGACTCCCCCAATCCCATACTCAGCCAGCTTTACCAATAGCATTTATTGAACTGTCTTCCCTATTGTGATGTTCATCTTGCTTCATATCCAGTTCTCAACTTTCTAGTCTGCCCTCAGACTATTTCAACTTGTTAATCTAAGTCCCAGAATTAAATTGCTTCACTAACACAGCATTATACTCTTTTTCTTTTTTTTTAATTTTGAGACAGGGTTTCTTTGTGTAGCCCTGGCTGTCCTGGAACTCAATCTGTAGACATACCTGGCCTCAAACTCAGAGATCCGCCTGCCTCTGCCCCCGAGGTCACAGCCCTGCTGTGCTGAGTGTGTTGAAGAGGTACTTAGGTTACCTCCAGCAGGTATGATAGGAAGGGCCAAGATTTGAACTTTTCAACTTATGTAGCAGTCTCAAGATAGAATTTATATAAAAACAAGCAAGCAAGGAAGGATAGAAAATGCAAATCAGGAAAAAGAAATCCCACCCTTGATAACCTTGGTGTTTGACTGTTGAATAGGACACACTGGATAGGCTGTGGGACCACCCTGTGGCCCCAGCTAGTGCAAATACACTTTCTTTAGCTCTTCTGCATCGTCCAGGGATTCCTGTGGTCCTGAGATGCAGTGGGAGGTTGGTATGAAGTTAATGTTTGGAGTGGGTGAGTGTAGGAAACAAAAGCAGATCTTTAGGCATTTTTCCTTTTCTGCTTCTTTCTTATGGTCTTAAAGCATCCACAGAAACAGGCTCCCATTGTGCATCCCTGTCTTGGGCCTTCGGCCACCTCTTTGAGAAGTTTGGAAAGTGAAATTCCATTCTGTGGAGAAGCAGCTCCAAGGGAACCTGACTCCCCGGGACCCTTCCCTGGGAACCATTTCAGTCATACTCTGGAAGCCTGTTCCCCTCCTCCAAGCATTTATTGTGGTTGAATTCTTGGCACTGACAAGTGCTTAGACTTTGCTTCTTTTCTAGGATGAACTCAGTCACCTTCACACACACCAGAGGCAAGGTACAGACCCTGGGGCTCTTGCCCCCTATTTTCAGAGACCTGGCTGACATGCAGAGAGGGGTGGCCATGAAGCAGGGAGCACTTTGATTTGAGTGAATGAGCTGAGTCCCGCTCAGGTGAGAAGAAAGCCATTTGCCTTCAGCCCAGAGCATCTTCCCTGGGAGTTCAGTGTCAATCCCTTCTCCCAAGTGTCCTACTGGGCCCAAACTAGGGGTAAGCATTCCTAGTCTATAGAATGTCATCAGGGGTGTTGGTGCTACAGACGTGATCTGGAACTAGAGTTCTGGCAATCTGGGGTGCCTTGTGCTTAATTGCCCTGTACTCTTCTTTTTATTTTCATGTTCTTCACACTGCAGAAGGTCCTCCCACTTCAGGAGCATTCCCAGAGCTCACCACTGCATCAGTCCCAGGGGAGTCTTGGAAATCAGAGAGGCTAGGATGAAGAGATGGAGGGTAACATTGCCTTCTTCGGTGGAACAGCTGGAGGCTCAGGGTCTTGGCTCCATCCACAGTCATGTCCACCAGGACAGGGCTCCTGTCATCTATGAAGTGGAGATTTGCTTCACAGGCAAGGGGAAATGATAATTATGGCTGTGTTTGGGTGTTGAGTGGCAGACACTGCTGTAGACCATGACGGGTGTCTTACCTCATTCAAGCTCCATGAACATTGTGAGGCAGCTGTTCATAGTATCCCCATTTTTAATCACAGTGACAGGCAAGGATTCAGTGAGTCTATAAAGGTCTCCAGCTCATTGTAAAATCTCATCAAGAGTGGTGGCAATTGTACACATCAGAGACTTAAAGTTGCCCACATTCTACCACATACTACCGTTGGAGTAGCCACATTCGGGAAACTGACCATCATGGCGATCCAGGTGTTTGTGCACATGTGTTTGTATGTGTTTTGTCCCACCCCCTTTTTATAGAAATAATCTAAAATCTGGCCCCATTAAAATCAATATCCTAAAAGAGACCCTCCCAAAATTCTTTAACAGAGGACATGTATATCTGTAGCTTGCTGTCACCATGTGGATCATAAAATCCAATCAGAGAAGGGTTTGACTTCAGTGGACTTTGCCTGCAAGAGCCTTGGCAGGAAGGTAGGAATACTATGACAGACAAGTGGCCTGGAGAACGCTGGGGTATTGCTTGGCAAGTCAGTGTGGTTTGCTATCACTTGGAAGAAGAGGTATGTGCCCTGCCACAACACTTTCCTAAGCCCTGAATGCAAAAATGCTGCCCAATAATTAGATCACTTGGAGGGAGCTCTGAAAGGAGAAGTTCATTGCCACTTCAGGATGTGCTGAGGCAGGAGAGCTGTTGGGAGGAGCGGGCTTAGCACGAGATAACAGGCACTTCTGGTTCCAGTTCTGTGTGGACTTCCCTGCGGGAACTCAGGACAGGTACAAGGAAGCGCTGTTATCTGTTAGTGAGAAGAAGTGATGCAATGTACAAAGAACCCCATCTAGCCAATCACTGGCCCACACAAGAGCCTAGTGCACAGGATGCTCTTGGACTATAATATGCTGTACAAGTGTAATCGTCATGGCTTTCATGACAATGCTTTCTCTTATTGTAGCCTAAAACCAAGATGTGTACTGTACAGACTGAAAGTTGACTTGGTGATTGGATGAAATAATAAAAGAAACAGAAAAAGAAAAAGTATTTTGTGTATGTTGTTTGTCAAGCAGTTAAATATTTATAGTGGTGTCGCAGGGGAGGCAGCTTGTTGGTTCCTCACTGCTCAGCCCCAAAATAATCACACAGAAACCATATTATTTAAATCACTGCTTGGCCCATTAGCTCTAGCTTCTTACTGGCTAACTCTTACATCTTAATTTAACCCATCTCCATTAATCTGTGTATTGCCACGTGGCAGTGGCTTACTGGGTAAAGTTCCAGCGTCTATCTCTGGCAGGGCTAAATGGCTTCTCCCTGACTCTGCCTCCTTTCTCCCAGCATGCTGTTTAGTTTTTCCCACCTACCTAAGTTCTGCCCTATCAACAGGCCAAGGCAGTTTCTTTATTCCCCAATGGTATTCACAGCATACAGAGGGGAATCCCACATCATGGTTGGTATCTATCTATCTATCTATCTATCTATCTATCTATCTATCTATCTATCTATCTCTATCTATCTATTTATCTATCCATCTATCTATCTACTTATCTATCTACCATCTATTATCCACCTGCTTGTATATCATCTCTCTATCAATTATATATCTGTTTATCAATCATCTATTTACCTATCTATCTGTGGTGGTTTGAAAGAAAATGGCCTCCAAAGGGAGTGGTACTCTTCAGAGGCGTGCCCTTGTTGGAGGAAATGTGTCACTATGGGAACAGGCTTTGAGGTCTCTTTTACTCTAGTTTCCCCTCAGTGTGACTGTCAGTTGCCTTCAGATTGCTTGCAAGACATAGGGCTCTCAGCTCTAGCACCATGTCTGCCAGCATGCCGCCATGCTCCCTGCCATGATGATAATAGGCTGAACCTCTGAAACTGTAAGCAAGTCACCCCAATTAAATGTTTTACTTTATAAGATTTTTTTGTGGTTATGTTGTCTCTTCACAGCTATAAAACCCTAACTAAGACATTATCCATCTATTATCTGTTATTTATTTATCTTATGTTTGCACTCACACATAAGAGCAAAATTCTCTACCTCTTAGATGCACAAGAAGCCTGGACCTGTATTAATCAGCTCCCATTTCGGTGCCATTGCTCTATCTTGTCCATACTCCCCAGTCTTGGTTACAGTTACAAGTTGGGTATCTGTAATCTAAAATTTCCAAATCCAAAATACACCCAAATTGGGAATATTTTGCACGCTAGCATGACTCCACAAGCAGACAGTTCCATACCTGGCCTCAAATGATAGGCTGCCATCAGAATACAAGTGCACTAAAAATATTAGGCAGTGAGAAAGAAGAAAGAAACATACACGAGTTTCATGTTTACATTTGGGTCTGTCGTAGTAACTTTTCTATTGTGGTTATAAGATACCACGACCAAGACAACTTCTAGAAGAGTTTATTGTGTGCTTACAATTCCAGAGGGTGAGAGACCACGACCATCATAGAGGAAGGCATAGAAGCATGCTCGTAGGCATGGCATTGGAACAGTAGCTAAGAGCTTACATCCCGATCTACAGGTATGAAGCAGAGAGAGCTAACCAGGAATGGCATAGTCTTTTGAAATCTCAAAATCCTCTCTCAGTGACACACCTCCTTCAACAAAGCCACACTTCCTAATTCTTCCCAAACAGTCCTGCCAGCTGGGGACTAAGCATTCAAATACAGCAGCCTATGATGGCTATTCTCATTCAAACCTCCATGGGGTCCCATCCCTTAGATATCTTATCCTATATGCAATTACTGCAAACTTCCAAGAAATCTAAAATTCCTGATACCAAGTATAAGTGGCACCATTACTTACCCTCTATGGGGTCTAACTTTCCCATCTCTTGTAGCGGATGACACACTTTAGGACAAGGCTCAGATTGCCTTCATTCCCTCACTCAGCGAACATGCCTTGAAAACTGCAATTCATGTCAAAGGAGACCTGCGAAGGACAAAACCAAATTTCTCACTGCTGGGACCTGCCAGGAGAGTCCATCAGTGAGGAGCCCAAGGCAGGTTAGGGTGGTATACTCGCTGAGAAGAAGCAGACTGAATTCCTAAAAAGCTGAAAAAAGGAGCGGTCTGTATGGGACAGGTGTTGGGAGACTCAGCTGGGGCTGAAGGTGGCAGCGACTTTACAGAGAGAAGATCAGTAGAGACAGACACAGTTCCCATATTTCTGTGAACTGTAGCTTTCAATGCACGTTCAGTGAGATAGGCAGTGGATAGATAGTGGGAGGAGTAAAAGTGAATACTCCTGAGTTTAGAGTCCTCCAAGACTTCTGAAAGCCTCCCCAGGCTGAGCTGATGGAGGCAAGGCAGCCCAGAGCTGCCTGAGATCAGATGACCGCAGACCCTTTGGTAGAAGAGGGAGCAGAGTGCTAAGAACACCATATGCTTTGCTCTGTTTGACCTATGGGCTTTCTGACACAGGAGGTACATGCTGTCTCCAAAGAATGTATTCAGAGTGACTGCTAGCAGTTGGCTCTTGGGTATACCAGTGCCATGCAACCTGAGGCCTTGGAATGCCATGCTTGGGGCCTTAGGCATGCTGAACAAGCTGGACACACAGAGTATCACCCCATGGTCGTTACGTTCCTCAGAGATGGCGGCAGGCTCAGAACCACAGACACCTCTCATGGGAACCCAGTAGTTCTCCCATGGAGTCACAGTGTCCTGTCTTGAGGACAATCAAAGGAGTCAGCCATTCAGTGAGTAAGTCTCAGCATTAGGTCAGTGCCCAGTCAGTTGGAGACCGTGTCACTCCTGGGTAGGTTGTCTTGGGTTTTATAAGAAAGTAGGTTGAACAAGCCATGGGGAGCGAGCGGCATTTCTCCATGGTCTCTGCTTCAGTTCCTGCCTCCAAGTCTTTGGTTTTCTTCTTTAGCTGCCTTCCATATGGATTGCGAACTGTAAAATGAAATAAACCTTTCTTTCATGTTGCTTTTGGGTTATGGTCTTTATCACAGCAATAGAAAGTGAAGTGGGATACCTAGAAATGGTGAATGTGCATAACGGATGTATGTAAATTATATGCAAATACCATATAATTGCAGAAGGGGCTGGAACAGTCGTAGATTTTAGTGTCCTTGGGATGTCCCTGAACTAACTCCCAGTGGATATCAAAAGAAGACTGTACGTTGAATGACTTTATATGCATGGAGAGCTCATTAGCTAAAGCAAATACTATGTATGTTAGCTTGTATGTATGCATGTATGTATTTACTTTTTGTAATTATGGAAATTTTCTGCCAAATGAAGCAAAATATGGAATCCGTCATCGTGAATAGGTGAAGGATGGGCACCTAGGCTTGGGTCTGAGGGTGGGAGTGGGGTGCTTGTGTGTGTGGGGTCTCCTGCTTTTGTTCCATTTCCCTCTTCCCTTTCCTTGGAGACAGCTACACATGACTGCAAGAAGCTGGGCATGTGCAAAGAGAAAGGGGACAGAGTTTCCAGAAGCAACCTCCAAGGTGTCAGCCGTGGAAACAAAGTTGAACACAGGCTACATGAGGGTTTGTTGCTTCCTCAAATTTATATGCCAATGCCCTGATGCCTGGTATGTCAGAATGTGGCATTTTTTGGAGATAGGGTTTTTATATAGAGATAATCGTGTCAAATGTGACCATTAGGGTGGATGCTAAACCACTGTGACTAGTACACAAAGAAGCTTGGATGCTGAGGCTGATGTACAGGGAAAGCACCATGGGAATGTGGAGAGAGGTGTGCATATGTCGAGGAGAGTACTAAAGAAAACACTCCTCAAAGTCCCTAGGACAACAGCCCTGCCAGCATCTTGGTTTAGGCTTCCAGTCTCCAGAACCATGGATACAGTAAACTCCGGCTTGAGAATGCCTCTTTCTTTGTGGATCTTTGTACAGCAGTCTTAGGGAAGCCTGCAATCAGGACACTAGCCAATTGGAAGCTCTCATCCAGAGTCTCTGGGGAAGATGATGGATCCGTTGGGGCCACTGGGAAAAACTGATTCTTGCTGCTCCACAGAGCTCAGTCAAGAAGAGATTGCTGCCCAGTGCTACCTGGTACTGTCTGGTGCTACCTGGTGCTGCCTGGGTACCACTTTATCTTCTAAGCCAACTGGATTTCCAATCTAGCAGAGTAGGACAATTCCTGGACTGGCTAAATATGGGTCTTCTAACTTTAAAGGTACTTCTCATTTCTCAGCTAATCCATTCCAGCGAGGTGCAGCTCTGTGTCCTAAGCCTCGGAGAGGAATAGAACGTTTTACTTAGCATTTTCCTGAAGCCAAGCCTGTGGGTTGCTGAAGTTCCTGATGAATGTGGCCTGCTCTTCTCTCCACTTCTACATGCCCGCCTGTCCAGGGAGGGACACAGCAGCTGTTTGAGCAGCTTTCCTCTGTGTTCTTCCTCCTTTTGCAAAACCGACCCAACCCACCAGCCCAGCTGTGCTGGCTTTCTCCACCTCTATCGCTTCCTTCCTTGTGTCTGGTTTTCCCTTTCAGTAGCATCACATTCCTTCATGTGTACATGGCTTTAGTGTCTCTTGGCACTTTCTTTTCTCTAGGCTTTTTATCCTTGTTAGAACAATAAAAGCAGGCAGGGCCTGGAGCCAGTGGCCAGGCAGAGGACTCCTCGCTCATTTTCAGTGAACTTGCAATAGTAACTATCTGGCTATTTACCTATCTATTTCATCACTTATTATCCATCTATTGCCTGTCTCTTTAAAATTCTAGTGTTCTCCAGCATGGTAGGTTATATATAATATATTATGTTATTAATATATTATTATTATATATCATATAACCCATTATATATTTTCTGAAGAATGAGAAGAGAGAACCTTTAAGGCTCCGAACAAAGTAATGGAGAGATGGACATGCTAACTGCCCTGACTTCATCAACCCACATTGTATGCGTGTTTTGAAATAGCACAATCTCTTCCACAAAAACACACAATTATTACGTGTTGGTTCAAAAGAAAAAAAGATTTAAAACTTTATAAATTAAAGGTCTGAAGATGGCTCAACAGTTAAAAGCACTTGCTGCTCTTGCAGAGGAATTGGGTTCAGAATCATCTATAACCCCTGCCCCAGGGGATCTGACATCTCCTTCTCGCCTCCCCAGGCACTGGACATCCATATGGTGCACAGACACGTCTGCAGGCAAAATACCAACACATAAAAAATAAAAATTAAAGAGATGTTTATAGATTAAGATCGATACAAATAGACTTGTACACGTGCATGTATTTTATCTCAGTCACACAGGACAATGTAAAGCCTGTCCTTCCCCGGCAATTCTCCCCCTGTCTTGGTCTGAGATGTTCCTGCAGAGAAGCTCATAATTCGATCCAGAACTCTGAGCTCTCCAAGCTGCCGATGCACAGGAATGCTTTCCAGGGGCTCCAGAGCTGCTACGAGCTCCTCCCAGTTGCATAGCTTTTCCTTAAGACATTTTTAGTTTTCAGTTTCATATTCCATACACATTTATTCCCAAAAATATGCATGGAAAACCTGGAAGAAAAGAAATCCAATTCCATGACTTAGAAATCACCATCAACATTTCGGTGCACACACTTGTGGAGTTTGCGTTACTGTGATACACACACGTCTAAAAACGTGTTTACCAAAGCAGAATTAAACACACATTGTGTATTTCCAAGGAGCTAAAATTAGCATCACCACATCCCCACATAAGGTGTTCATGAAATGATTCTTGATGGACAGAGTCAAACACTGAAGAAAGGGGTCTCAAGGACAAATGATTTATTTGGGACAAATTACAATCACTTTCTAAGAGGGGTTTAGCCTAGCAGAGCATTGTCTCATGGACTCTGCCAGCTCAGGCTTGTGGTCTTTTCTAATCCCAAAGTCTTTCACCGGAGAGTCAGCCAGCTCCATAAAGACAGCATCCATACACCCCCAGGGTATCTTTGGGGAGAAGTGCTTTAGTGGAGGAACTCACGGTTTTATTTAATGGACAAGGGCT
This sequence comes from Ondatra zibethicus, assembly GCA_004026605.1. Lineage (NCBI taxonomy): Eukaryota > Metazoa > Chordata > Mammalia > Rodentia > Cricetidae > Ondatra > Ondatra zibethicus. Next base: position 112,513 of record PVIU01001060.1, on the reverse strand, counting down.
CTTTAGCAAATACTAACAAAGTTGAGGAACCACCCACAATTTAGGGAACTCTTTAAAAAAGAAAAAGACAACTTTCTGGGATTTATACATCACCACACAAAAATTTCCCATGGCATTATACAGCCGAGAGGAAAACAATGCTGTTTTTCATAAACAGTTGGGTCTCTTGGCTCTGGAGAGAGTGGTGGCGGGAACATCACCCAGCGAGCAGAATCCTACAGAGAGGGCTACAATGTTCTGTGTCAGGGCCAGAGGGACAGTCTCAAGCTGCTGACTGGTGAGGGCTGCGGTGCTTAAATGGAGGGTGTAGAGCCACAACCTGTCTGAGTAAATGCCCCGATGACCAGGAATGCTGGGTGAGGTAGCTGGTGTTTTAAACACACATATCAGGCAGTCAGCAGGCTTCCGACCAGGTTGTATGACTTGAAGGGAACAGAATAATTTTCTTTGGGAATGATCCCATTACCCCAGATGGACCCTTGCCTTGTACTTGATGTAGCTCTTGTCTCCTTGCTCTCAGAGTCACTCGATAGAACTTGCTGAAGTCACCTTCTTTGGGTAATCAGCCTCTTGGAGGGTGTAGTTAGCTTTCCCATCCTACAAGGGGTTTGTCTACAAGACCTACCAATTAGAACATTAAGGGCTGCTTCAGTGGTGAGTTGTGTAGCAAAGCCTTTTGCACAATGGTCTTGAGAATGATGTTCAATGGTGCTCATGTTTTTGTGTGTTACAGTACTACTGACTTGCCTGCCTTAGCCCCTCTAGGTCTGGATACCTTCACACAGACTTTTGGCTCACTGACTCTTACATTTACTAACATTTCTGATGGGCACTCATTCTGTGGTAGAAGGTATATTTCTATCTTTGGACAGCATAAGAGAAAAAGCCATCTGGGTACTTGACTTTCTCAAGGTGAAGCCTGGGCACTGTAGATCAACATGGCCCCACCTTCCCAGCACCCAGGATCATGCACCTGTGGTGTGCCCAGCCTCTGCTTCCTCACAGATGGCTGACCCAGGAGATAGAGGTCTGATTAGCTGCAGTGAGCATATTAACATATTCGGTTGTCTGTCTCTCTTGAACAGAGTGAACTGTAAAAGTGAGCTGGCTTTCAGCCTCGTTGACTTTAAATTTCAAAACACATTAAAATTTGTGATAAAATACATATATCATTAAAATATTATTTCTTAAGTTAGAATGCCAAGTAATAGGTTTCATAATGTTGTTTTCAGACATACTTTCTATCTGTCTGTCTATCTACCTATCTATCTATCTATCTATCTATCTATCTATCTATCTATCTATCTATCTATCTATCTATCTATCATCTGTCTATTATCTTTCTTTCTGTCTGTCTGTCATCTGTCTGTCTGTCTGTCATCTGTCTGTCTTTCTTTCTATCTACCTATTGGTTTTTCGAGACAGGGTTTCTCTGTGTAGCTCTGGCTGTCCCGGAACTCACTCCAGGCTGGCCTTGAACTCTGAGATCCACCTGCTTCTGCCTCCCAAATGCTGGGATTAAGGGTGTGTGCCACCACCACCACCAGGCTTACAATTTGTTCTTTGTTCCCTTCTCCCTTGCTCACTGTCTCCTGTAGCCTCTTGCTGGTGCCCCTCTTTTCCTCTCAGCCCTCCTCCTTTCATTTTACATGTATTTCATTACTTTTTCTTTTTTTCTTCCCTCCTTCTCTATTTCTGTAATATCTCTTCTTGGTCACTCCCCTGCTCCCCTTTGAAGTTTCATGATAGAGTATTACATATACATACTTGTAAACATGTAAATCTAGGATACACATATGAAGTTTGTCTTTCTGAGGCTGGCTTGCTTCATTTAACATGATTTCCAGATTTATCTGCTTTCCTGAAAAATCTCATAATTTTATTTTTCTTTACAGCAGAATAAGAGCCCATGGTGTACTTATAGCCCTGGCACATACCCTCAAGTAGTATAGCTAGGTCATACATTAGGTATATTTTTAGTTTGCTTTATTTAAATATTTTAAATTGTGTGTGTGGGGGTGTGTGTGGGTGGACTATGTGTTCATGAAGGTATATGCCCACAGAGGCCAGGTGGTACACACCCTCAAGTAGTATAGCTAGGTCATACATTAGGTATATTTTTAGTTTGCTTTATTTAAATATTTTAAATTGTGTGTGTGGGGGGGGTGTGGGTGGACTATGTGTTCATGAAGGTATATGCCCACAGAGGCCAGAGGAGTTGGAGTTCCCAGGAGCTGGAGTTACAGATCACTGTGTGCTGCCTGATGTGGGTGCCGAGAATCAAACTTGGGTCCTCTGGAAGAGCAGAGAGTTTACATTTGTTTCAGCAGGGTACAAGGGTTTCCCCCTGCATCCTTGCCAGCATCTGCTGTCATTTGTTATCCTGATGTCATCCATTCTGACTGTGGTGAGATGGAATCTCAAAATGGCTTTGATTTGCATTTCCCTGATGACTAAGGATGTTGAACACCTATTAAAATATTTATTGGGCATTTGCATTCCTTCTTCTGGGGACTGTTCGTTCAATTCACAAATCCATTTACTAGCTGGATGATTTAATTTGGGTATATAATTTCCATGGTTCTTTACGTATTCAGAATATTAACTCCTCTGTGGTGTGTTTGGAAAAGATTTTCTTGTATTCTGAAAACTGCCGTGTCACTATGGTGACTGTTTTTCTGTGCACGAGTGTTTCAAACATCATGTGACCCCATTGTCCATCATCAGGCCTATAGCCTGTGCTTTGGACTTTCAGTAATTTCTTGCCTATGCTATCTTGGTATGTTTTCTCTATATTTTCTGCATGCAATGTCAAAGTTTCAGGCTTTACAATAAGACACGTGATTCATTTTGAATAGGTTTTGTTCAGGTAAGGGGTATGGCTCTAGTTTCATCTTTCTATGTATAGATATTCAGTCTTTCCAGCACTGTGCATTCATAAAGTGGTTTTTCTTCCAGGGGAGATTTTTGACATCATTGCCAATTATTTGGTTGCTACAGCTATATAGGTTTATTTTTGGGTCCCCTATTCCGTTTAATCTACTTACCTGTTTTTTCATGGTTACTATGTGTTATTACTATGGATCTTGTAGTATAATTTGAGAGCAGTTACTGTGACATTACCAGCATTGTTTTTCTTCTTTTGGCTGTCCAGAGTCTTTTGTATTTCCAAGTGAATTTCAGCATTTACCTACCCCAATTTTTTTTGTGAAGGATACCACTGGAATTTTGAAGGGAACTGCATATAATCTGTATACAGTGCATTCAGTAATATAGCTATTTTCACAATATTAGTTCTGCCAATCCTAGAGTGTGGAAGATCTTTCCATCTTCTAGTATTTTCCTCAACTTATTTCTTCAGTCTTTTAAAGTTTTCCTTGTAGAAATATGTCTCCTCTTTGTTTATTCGTAGGTGTTCCTGGTGACCACTGTACTACTTCTGTCTCTCTGAGTCTCAATACTCTATAATTTCATGTAAGTGGAACTGAGTACTATTTGCCTTTCTAGGTATAGCTTCACTTAGCATGCTGTTCTCAAGTCTCATTCCTGCTGTAGCATGCAGCAGCATTTCCTTCCCTTTTAATGCTAAACAATATTTCCATTATACACATATACATATTTCATTGGCCACTCATCTATTAATGGATACTTTAAGAATTAAAGGTTCTTCTGCCTTTTGGCTGCTATGAACAATGCTGCTTCAAGCATGGTGCACCAGTATGGCCTTGAACTTTGTGATAATTATAGATTCATGTGTATTTGTAAGCAGTAGTATAGGCAGCACATACATGCACATGCATTTGGTTCTATTCAATTTTGGCATCTGTGTACATTCATATACCCACCACTAAGATAGGACATAGAATAAAGAATCATTGTATTATTAGGCCATGTGTTCAGCCCTAGATTTCAAGTCTGTTTCTAAAGCATGAGAGAGAAGCGATAAAAATCTCAGCCCTCATCAGAAAAATGTCTTGTTCCAGGTGCTCCCCGACTCTACAGTGGTAGTAGCTGAGGCCCTGAGCTGTGGCTCTTCAGCCATGGCTTCCAATTGGGTGAATGAAACAAGGGACTGGGTTGATGCCAGCCTCATGTCCTGCATCATCTCCACCCCACACATATTTACACAGTTTATCCTGGTTAGTTACTAACAGGCATAATAATGTTACCTATCACCACATTGCTAGCGCATCCCAGATAACACCACTGAAGTTAAATCCCAGGGGGTGGCTCCTTAAATGGAATACTCCCACAAGAACAGTGATGCCTGATAGGAAAAAGAAACAGTTAAAATGAACTTTAATGTCTACTTTCTTAAATCCAGCATAAGACTAACATTATCGGCCGGGCGGTGGCGGCGCATGCCTTTAATCCCAGCACTCGGGAGGCAGAGGCAGGTGGATCTCTGTGAGTTCGAGTCCAGACTGGTCTACAAGAGCTAGTTCCAGGACAGGCTCCAAAGCTACAGTGAAACCCTGTTTCAAAAAACCAAAAAAAGAAAAGAAAAAAAAAAAAGACTAACATTATCATCTCAATACGTGAATAATTTCAATGTAAATATTTCACTGGGCCATTTGCATTTTTGTAGTAGGTCTTGGATTTCTGGCGTATTTTTTGTAATTATAGCATGTCTTATTTTGACCTAGTCCATGTGACCACCTGTTGTCAGAAGAGACTGTTAACGCTATCAATGTGAGCATCTGACTTGATAGGTGCTCAGAGAGGCCAGCTGCTTGCTGGCCATGTACCAACTTTGCTTGGGGGCTCTGTTACCTTGGCAACCTGATCTTCAGCAGCCCTGGTAGATTCACCTGTATCATGACACTGAACTGAAACCTGCCCTAGCGGCTCAGAGGAGGAGCATGTGGTCCTGAGATGCACAAAAGCATTTATAGAGATGGTGGAGGCAAAACAAGCTGGAAGCAGTGTTTAAGGGAATCCTGGAAAGGCTTGGATTCCCAGAACTTGACAGCTCAGTTGGCATAGTTCCCAAGCCAAGGAACTCTGACATTCCACTTGGTCATCTGTGCTGACCTCTCATCTCCTTCAGTGAGGCAGTCTCTCTTCCACCCGGGCACTTCTGTCCCAGCATTCCCCAGGAGCTGGCAGTGCCACCTACGTCTAGCCACCTCACAGATAGATGAAATACCAGCTGCCCACAGTCATACTGTGTCAGCTAAAAGCACCCTAAAAATGGGTGGCTGGATACAAAGTCCTCTGTCTGTTGCAGGCTGGGACAATGTCTACCACAGCCCACGGTTTTATTGCGGGAACATTTCTCGCTATAGTAATGCCCTGGGGAGACTATAGAGTTTCTGCTAAATGTGTAGCCTCGTGGGCCCACAACTGGTGGCTCTCTTTGGAGAAGCCTTTCATGGTGGTATGCAGAGTCTGCCTTCTACCCACCCACCCTTGCCCCGGCCATCTCCTCTCAACCAAGTCTAGAAGGCCCAGAACATTCTGACTTAGCAGCTTGAAAAGTGTGCACAGAGAAAAGTGTTTGGCCCATCCTGGAGCAGGTGTCATGCAGGACTAAGGCCAGCATTACCTGCTCTATTTTTCCCTTCACTGTTGTCCTGTGGCCCTCTGGAGGTTTAGAGCTGGAGTATTTCCATTGGGAGGAATTCACCAGTGGCTGTTGTACTATGACTTCCGGTTTCAGAGGCACAACATTCAAATTCCAGTGTCATTTACGGCACTTGAATCCCAGAAGGCTTCAGTTTTCCCAGCATTAAATTACGCAGTATCCAAGCTACTATCCCCTTCCAACTTTTCTATGCTAGTAACCTGGATAAATGAGAATAAAATTCCGTTTGCGCACTATCAGCCTCCATGCCTGCAGAAGGATGAGGCTCCCGCGAAAGCCAGCTTGCAGTAGGTTAAACAGGAGGCCCCGTGTAAATGGACAGGAGCGGGATGTTCTTACACAGGCATCCGTACCTTCTTGTTGATCTCCCTGAGGCATGTGGTCCTTTCAGAATCCCAGGATCTCAGCACAGGACTCCCATGAAGGAGGTGAGCTGGCCTGCTGCTCGGCAATCAATTGCAGGACAAGCGAGTGTAGGCATTAACTGCCTCTTCCAGGAACACTGTCACAGAAAATCTCTTAAGAGCTGGGGACAGGATGCACTGCGCCTGGGCTCCTGCATTGTTTATGCATTCAGATATCGAGATAAATATTTCAGACGAGCAGGCAGAAGGGCCAGGGTTGCTCACTGGTCCCCAGTGTGATCACTGCTCTGTTTTCCCTCCTAGTTGCCTGCTGTTTCTAGCATCTGGTGGGTCGCTTCCTTGCTTTATAAACCTTGTAACTTTACTTTTCAATCACTGCACCCCGTGCCCACACACCTGCGGAGCCCTGTATGGTAATCTGATGCACGTGTTTAGTGTGACAGTCAAAGATGGCAGTGGGGTTGTTCGTTCCATGGGAGTGGGGCCTAGCCACATTTTTCTGTTTTTCCTCCTTGCTCTGGCTCTGCCCATTTCCCTGGCTCTGCTTCCCTCCTTCCAGATAACTTGTCTTTCTCTCTGTGGTCCAGCCCTGCTGCAAGTCACTGCCTCTGTCACTGGCTTCCTTCTTCCTGTATCAAAAGTCTCTACCCTCCACCCACGCCAGTCCCTGTCCCCCATGTGTCTACCCTCACTGCATCTTTCCTTTTGGATGTCCCTGTATCTTGTCTGCCATTCTCTCTTAGGAGGTGGCAGTCCCGAGAGATATGGATCCAGCCAGTCCACTCTGGCGCTCAAGGGAAACTTCCAGGCCAGCTTCCTTGCTCCCTAGGGGCCACCTCCTTCCCTTCTACGCCCATAGCTCGGATTGCATGTCCTCGTCAGCACACTTCCAGTGCTCTGTGTGGACTGCTCTCTGCAGTGAGGTGACTTAAGCAGAGACATTAAGTTTCTCACAGCCTGGGAGGTTGGAAGTCTGAAACCCACATATGGACAGGGTTGGTTTCTTGAGACCCTGACTTCTGGTATTGTTGATACCATCTCTTCCCCGTGTCTTCAAATGGTCTCCACTGTGTAGGTCCGTGTCCCGCTGAGCTCTTCTTCTAGTGATACCAGTAATGGTGGATTAAGGTCCCACTTTAACTTGTTTGCCACTATGAAAGCCCTTCCTCCAACTGCAGGCATACTGAGGTAGTAGAGGGACAAGGCTGCAACACATACCTGTGAGGTAAAGAATGCAATGACCTTTGAATTGTAGGGACCTAGGCAAGAGCACCTGTGTCCTTTCTTCACTAACAGAGACTAAGTCAGCCTCACATCCCACTCAAAGTTAAGTTCAACGATGACTTTTGAGGTGACTCTGCTTTCTGAGCATCTCCACCCATGGGTCATCTGTGTAATTGGAGGCAAGGACTTTGCTCCTGTCTGTGCAATTGTCTAGAGGTATCTAGGAAACGAGGTCCCAACTAGACACTGATGGCCAGCTCTGCTGCTAGAAGAGTATCATAGGACTAGGGGTCTGGTGGCCTGTGAACTAGGACCAGAGGAGAGGGAGCAGCAGGGAGACTGAGCTGCAGACTGAGGAGACAGGATGCCTCTGTGTCTCAGAAGCAATGGCGTGTGGCGAATTTGCAGGCTGCTATGTTGCTTGACATGTGCTTGTATGGGAGGTCAAGGCCCTGTGAAGTCCATCCAGGTTCTGTCTGGAGTGCTCTGGAGATCAGCTTAAGGAGAAGGATTTGCTTGGCTTCTATGAAGCAACACTATAGAGACACAAAGAGGAGCTGGATTGTGACGTGTTAGTGAGAGGAGCTGAGGAAGGGCTGATGGAGTCAAGTCCCAGCTCTTTCCCCTCTGTGTGTGTGTGTCTCTGTCTGTCTGTCTGTCTCTTCCTTAGTTTGTCTCCCCCCAGTCATCAGACAGGGTCTCATTGTAGCTCTGGCCTGAAGCTCACAGAAAGCCTGCCTGCCTCTGCCTCCCCAAGTTCTGGAATTAAAGGTCTGGCCCAAGTGCACTCTCTCTCTCTTGCAAATTTCAATAGAGCTAATCTGACTGAATGCCAGGATTCTGTTTTGATAAATGTCATGACACAGATGCCAGCGAGAATCATTATTTCCAGCATCCACGCTCCACCCTTTCACTCATCTTCAGTGAATTAGTCTCCTAAGCCTACATTCCTTCTGAGGACCTCCATCTGGGGGATTTGCTAATCAGAGAGAGTTCCCTGTGAATAGCAAGTCTGCCGCAGGTCCAGCTTTTTGTGTGACCTTTGAGCCTGTGCAAGGCCTGGCCTCTCTTACTTCCCACCATTCCACCACAACCCTGTGGTTTGGCCACATGGAACAGGATTAGAATTCGACTTCTCGTTTGGGCTTCTCCCTGACCCTGGATCTGCCACAGTCTCCCTCATCATGGAAATCAAAGGTGTGAAGGCTAATCTTGGTTGTCAGCTTCGACGCATCTGGGAAGTGGGAGCCTTAGCTGAGGCATCTCTTCTATCAGCTTGTCCTGTGGGCATTTCTTTGAGGTCATTTTCTTGACAGTTGATGGATGTAGGAGGGCCCCGCTCACTGTGGGCGGCACTATCCCCAGGCAGGTGGGTCTGGACTGTAGAAGAGATCAGAGAGAGGGAATTGGTAAGCAGTGCCCCTCCCAGGTCTCTGCCTGAGCTCCAGCTCTGACATCCTTCAGTGACAGACTGTGACCTGGAAGTTTAAATCAAACACACCCCTTCTCCCCCAAATTCCTTTCGGTTGGGGTTGTGCTGTTTATCACAGCAACAGAAACTGAACTAGGACAGATGCTGCTTCAGAAAGAGTCATCTGCCGGTCAGAGGTCACAGCTACTCTTTCCCAGCCTGGGAATGGTACCTATTCCCCTCCACAGGAATGCTACCTACTCACCTGCTCGCACTGTCTGTGGATTCTGGGCTCCCGTAGGACAGGCCAAACTGCTTTCCCAGCACCAACCCTTGCGCCTCCAAGTCTAACCCAGAGTTTGCAGAGAGAAGGCACACCACACACTCTTCTCAGATAAGCAATGGTTTGCGCCTTCCACTGTGAAACTACGTTCGCAAGGACCACTCAGCCTCTGCTTCCGTCTTCTCAGGCTGGGCTTTGAGAACTCAGCCCTTCAAGGTCAGAACGGACCTAACTAAGGCTGAAGGCCACAGTTCCGGTTATTTGAATCAAGGCCGCCAACTCTTCATCATTATGACTAAATCCAACAATACCAGTATGAAGAGAGGAACCAGCCAGGCTCCTGGATGGGGTCTTCCTTTTCTGCAAGGTATTTGGCAGGCGAGAGTGCCAGGCGGGAAAGATGTGAGCCTGGACACAAAGAGAGCTCAGAGCGGAAGTGGAGTGTGGTAACTCTCCTGTTATTGAGAAGTAGCCCGCTTACCATGGTGTTTTCCAGGTGGGCCCTGTTTATTGTTTATTATTACAACCCAAAAGATCATCTTTCTTCCCTTTTGGGAACTGAGAATGTCTAGGGTGAGGCCTGGGTTTGTCTTGCTGACCCTGGATGTCTACAAACCCACAGGAGCCACAGACTCAGCAGGACACACCTGGCATGGCATGAGAGAGAGTACAGCTCACTCCACCCCTTACCTTGCCCATGTAAATGCACTGAAGGTTGTAGTCTCTTAGTTCTGTGTCTTCAAGGTACTTGTATTCCATAGGGGCAGGTACAGTGATTGATTGATTGATTAACCCAAGCTCTGTAATATAGCTGGGGATGACAGACACAATCGGCCAAGAAAGACCTTAGCAACAAAGGACAAATGGGCGGGGATATCTATTTAAGAAGACAGGTGTGTATGGGGTGGGGGCTGGGGATGCAACTCAGTGGCCAAGTCCTTACATAGCATACACAAGGTCCTGTGTTCAGCCCTATCCTGAAAAGGGGGCAGTGTGGGTCTATGTCATTAGGTTTCATCAGCATTAGTTAAGAGAGGCCAAAGAAGAAGGCAGGAGGCTGTAAGGATAAAGAGAATGGAGGAGCAGAGTATATGTTTTTGAAAGTCCAATGTGTATAGTCAAGTAGTTACAAGTTTATTAAATGTAGTGAGCTTATTTCTAATCTTGCAGGAAAAAAGAAAAGAAAGAAAAAAGAGCCTTTTATTCCAGAGAAACTTCCAAACATTCTGGAAGTGCAGCAGTACCATGCGTCTCTAAGGAGAGACTCAAAGAAAGAAATAACCCCAGGGAATCCATTGAAGAAGTTAAATGCCTCAATGCCTCTCCTTTCTCTCATCACCTCCACTTGGCATCCACATGACCACCTGGCCCATGTACTGATGGAGAACCAAAACATTGTCCCTCTGAAAGAGACTGCAGGTCTTTGGACTGAGGGACGCTAATACAATGAACCAATACTCAAATGGCCATTTTGGAGCATTTCCTGAAGGCAAGCTGCCGTGTCCTGCAGGAGGTGGTGGCCCTGCATTGATGGGGGTTTGGTAATGGGAGACATGAGTCATGGCAAAGCAGATGCCAAAAAGGCCAGTTGTCTGCCAGTTCTCAATGAGATGGGCTCGGCTAGTGCTTACGGGAAATGGTAAGAGTGGACAAGAATGAGCAATGAAGAGGCAGAGGGCTGGGAAGACAATGAGGAGAGCAGAGAGCTCAGCTTCAGAGAGACAGTCCCTTGCTGGGTTATTCAGAGGAAGAAACACTGGATGCTGTATTTAAGGAAGGCATCAGCACCTGAATGTCTGGAGAAACTGGGACCAGGCAGCCCAGGCTTCTCCTGGACTTTGTCTGTAACTAACGGGTCTGGTAGTTAGGGGATAGGACCATGGAAGGATTCAGTGGGAGCAAGACGCACAAAAAGGTCTTTCCCTTATCCAAGGCAAGCGCTTATCACATGGCTCTCAACCTTCCTAATGCTGTGACCCTTTAATACAGTTCCTCATATTATGGTGACCCACAACCATAAAATTATTTTTGTTGCTATTTCGTAACTGTAATTTTACTACTGTTATAAATAATAATGAAAATATATGGTATGCAGGACATCTGATATGTGACCCCCAAGGGGCTGTGACCCACAGGTTGAGAGCCACTGGCTTATCTGTTCCTGTACCGGATTCATTCCCTCTCCAAGGAGGCTGTGGCTCTTCATCAAAGCAAATACTCTGAGCAAGTTAGAACACTGGGTTCACAGTCATGTCCCAGTTCTTTGAATTCTTTGGAGGAATCTTAGTTGAAAAGCAGACTGGACTTTACAAGGAAACCCATATTCTCTTAGGCAATTTTATCTTAAGCAATGTTATCAGTCTTCAACCAACCACAGTCCTGGACTCACTGGTCACTGCAAAAGATCTCCCAGAAAGACAGGCAGCCAGGCAGCCCACTGAATATCAGCCCTGTAGTCTTGCTGCTCTACTCTGCCCTGGCTCCTCCCTAAGGCTGGCCTCAGCAAGCCAGCCCCATCTGATAAGCCCAACGCCAACCTTGGCGCCTTATAGTGAGCAAGAGCTCAATAAATGCCAGCTGTTATCTTTAATAATTATAATGGGCGCCACGATGAATCAACCTCTGACCATGTTAAGTGACCTGACAGTTCAGAGCTGGTCCTATGGACTCAGTGGGTGGGCAGCTAATTGATTTTTTTTTTCATTCCTCTTTGCTCAATTTTCAAGGCATGCCTTCCAGAAACAGAGGTATTTATTTTGCCTGGAATCCAAAGGGGGATACTGAGGGTCCTTGCTCTTGTGGCGTTGGATGCCTCTTGTGTTTGACAATGCTGTTTTATCTAACTATAGACTTATTTCCTTTTATGCTGATTTTGCTTTATTATGGTTGTATACACACTGCATAAAATGTGTACGTAATTGTAGTCCTTCTTAAAGGTGCAGTTCAGTGGCATGAAATATATTCAGATTGCACAATCAACCTTGAATTCCTAAACACAGTTTGCTATCTCACTGACCAAAGAACCATCATCCTAGTTGCAATTCTGGGGCACCAAGGAACTTAGAAACCAACCCCCAGTCAGATGTGACATCTTGCCTCCTGACATCTGGTCCTCAAGCTTCTTTCTTCTCAGTCTGTCCCCTGATGTTCACATTGCAGAGGGGATCCTGGGCCACTTCCAGGCTGTTGAAGCCTGTAGCCTCTGGTAAGCAATTACTTTTTCATCCCTGCTCAGTCTAGCTGGGCACATTCAAGAAGGTGCTTTTCTATTTCTCAGGAAAGTTCATTGGACCTTGGAAAGGTTACCAGGAGCAAAAATGCCTCTGGTGCTATAACCAGACAGATCTGAGGCTAGATCGAAAATCGTACTAAAAACCAGTTGTGTCTTTTGACCTCATTCCTCCTCAGTAGAATGGGTATTGTATCCTTAGGTTATACTAGTGCTGAGAAGTAATTCACAAGACACACCCAGAGTTATTCATGGAATCCAACTGACTCTGGAAATCATCTCCACGCAGAGACAGGAAGGAGCTCTCTATCTGCATGCCAGCATTGTCCCTCAACTGCCCTCACGTGACAGGTTTCTATTTGAACCACAGAATCAACCAATCTCTCTGCTGTCATTAGATATGAGTTCACCAAGGAGTCCGCGATTATTTGTTCTTATGTTGAAATATGTGCTGCAGTAATCCTGACCAAAGATTCAGACAGCTGGTAAATTGGAAGCAATCACCATCCATCCATCCAATGTTTATCACACTGTGTATTTGCACAGAACAAGAGGCTTTGGGTGTTGTTTATATTATAGTCTATGACTATTTATGTGACAGCCCACGATTATGCAACTTGTTACAAGCCCAAGATGGAATCCAGAGAAGTCTTTATATGGGGGTGGGATGGGCTGAAGGGCATTCTGGGAGGGGGCCTCCTCTAAAGGCACGAGGAACTGAATATGATCGGGCTATCTGTAACTACTGGAAGAGAGGTGACTCTGGTTCAAGTGTTGCCTGAGGAGGACGGGTAAGCCCCTCAGACATTGCTCCAACACAATCCCCAGGAAGCCAGTTCTGAGAGGGGTTTTTATTGGGAAAGAAAGACTAAGGAGATCCATTAGATCCTGGGCACCAGAACAAGGTTGGGGGAGGTCACCTGGAAGAAGGTAGGGCAAGAAAGTGGCCTAGGGCACACTACCACCATACAGGCAATAGGCTCTATGGTTTGACTGCTCATACAAGACCAGCCTACATGACTGGCGGCCTCTGAGGCATAAAACTGCATTTGCTACTTCAAATAATCTAGAGAACGCTGCCGGTGGTGGTTTGAATGTAATTGGTCCCCATAATCCTATAGAGAGTGATCCTATTAAGGCATGTGGCTTTGTTAGAGAATGTAAGGTCTTGTTGGGGGACGAGTGTTACTGTGGTGGCCAGTTTTGAGGTTTTCTATATTCAGGATACTTCCCAGTGCCACAGTTGACTTCCTGTTGCCAGGGAGATGTAGTCCTCTCAGCTACTACTCTAGAACCATGTCTGCGTACATGCCGTCATGCTCCCTATTACGATGATAATGGACGGAACCTCTGAACTCAAGCCACCACCTCAATGAAATGCTTTCCTTTCTAAAAGTTGCTGTGATCATGGTGTCCTTCACAGCAATAGAAACCCTAGCTAAGACACTGCGCAAACTCATCAGATGAGAGAGGCTAGATGATGCTTGTCATTAAAGGCGAGAAGATCCAATCAGCTCTTCCAGAAGACTCTTACAGAAGGGTGTAAATGGAGTCACTCCAGCTGGGGGAAAGTGAGTCATGTTGACCAGACTCAGAGCACCGAATGTCTCAACAGATGTGGGGTTACAACAGTGGGCTGACCTCAAAAGACCCATAGTATCTTTCAAGGAACTACTCCTTTACTTTCAATGACCCTAGGATCTAATGGTCAGGAGAAGTTTGTGGACTTGAACTCAGAACGTTGAGAATTAGCCTTGCTGGCAGCTTTGCATTGATTGACAGGCATGCTGCTGGGCCATGACTATGCCAGTGGGGAACTGGGATACTTGTCTGTCAGTTGCGTCTCTTCCCTGCTTCCTTCCACATGGCTGGATAAATGCAGGCAGACTTTCTAGACACTATTTGAACCACCCATCTCTGACTGCAGCAGCTCTCCTTGGCTGGGACACAGTTCTGAGCTCATAGCATGAGTCACATGGCTACAATGGGTTGATGCTTCCTCTGTAAAGTCAAGAGCCGAGCCACTTTGCCCTGAAGTCCACTCTAGTTCTAGCATGGTAGCACGTTACCAGTGGATCTTACTACCTAGAAGCACCCAGATAAAGCAATCTTTGCCTGGTCCTGAATGTAAAGGAGCATCAGTTACTGATAGGCCAGATTCAGGAAGCTGAGTGAGCATTAACCCATCCTCTCTGAGCTCAGGGACACAACAGCCAAGAGATGTCCTTGGCAGCAGTCGCTTTGACAGTTTCCTGAGAGTGATGACAATGTTTTAGCCACCACAGCCAGGACACTCCTTAATTCTGAGTATTAGCCCAGCCGTCCAGATTCCAAGGGTCCTTGAGAGTCTTTCTTCACTGGCAACAGATTTTGACTGGAACTTTCCAAAAACAGCTAGATAGAAAAAGCTGAAATAAGCCTAAGATATTTCACACCTGGTCCTCTCCCTGTGTGTCCAGGAAACATGAATGCCCAACTATCTTACCATTCTAACGTGTTCTTGCTATTTGCTGCTGCCTAAGAGCCTCAATTTGTTGCCCCCCCCCCACTTTCTTCTCCCTAGGGACATGGGCATGGTAAAAAACTACCATATAGCCTAGGCTGGTAAAGCATCGATCTGGCACAGGTGACACTTTTGTTGACCTAGTGGTTAGGGCACATGTCTGTGCTCCTGACTCTGAATTTTCTGGATCTGTCTATGTGATAGCAGTGTGCTTGTTTCTGGCATCCTTTCAGCTCATAGGAGTGACACCTCTCTCATCCCTTCTTCTCCTGATCTGTCACTTCCATGCTGGGCCTCCTCTAGTGTTCAGCATGTTGACTGTGACTAGATGACCAGCAGCTGCTGGTCAGGAGGCATTGCCCTTCCCCCTGCTTTAGAGATGCTCCTGAATGTCAATGGCACAGTGCACATCTTCTGTTCCGGGTTGTCTGTCATATGAAAATGAGAGGTTGGCATGGTCTAGGGTACAGAGTCGGACACTAAGAAGGTTAGGGTCACTCTGGGTTAGTAGGGCTGGGTTAGAGATGACAGTGGAAAATGCAAGGACAACATCTCCCCTACACTCAGTCTTTGCTAGGGCCTGTGCCCCAGAGCTTGCCCCCTCTACTTGTAATGTCTTCTCTCTAGAGAGTTAATATTGAATAGAAGTGGGAATAGTGGAGAGTCTTCCATCTCAAATTTACCAACCATGTGCCCTGTTTAAGAGCACAAACTGTCACCCCATACTCAGTAGGTACCAAGTCTCGCTGTCTCCGGGACCTCATTTCCTCTTGTTATTCCCTCCCCCTCTCCTGCCCATCATGCCTTCTTGCATCAGAGTTTTTTCAAGAACTGCTATTCTGTCCTCCCTCCTGCATCCTCTGTGCTCCTACCAGAGTGATTGCTCTGAAGCAGGTGAAACATAGGCACTGCAGTATGCCACCATGTTGAAATAACCAGGCTAGCTAAGGATAAAGCAATTATATTTTATTTATTATAAAGGGAAAACTCATGAAACAGGAAACGAGAAATCCAAGCACAGCAATGTCCCGCAGGAAAAAGCACAGAGAGCTCGCACACAGAGGTGCACAGATTTTACCCTGGGTCCCAGT
Source organism: Ondatra zibethicus (assembly GCA_004026605.1). NCBI lineage: Eukaryota > Metazoa > Chordata > Mammalia > Rodentia > Cricetidae > Ondatra > Ondatra zibethicus. The sequence continues at coordinate 96,820 of PVIU01001060.1, read as the reverse complement.
GAAGCCATGCCTTAACTAAGACCTACCTCTTAAAGATGATTGGCTAACAAGGTTCCCCATCATCTCCCCTTTTTGTCTAAACAAGAGCTATCCAAACCCAATACAAAACTATATACAATAGAAACAGATATCAAGTATAAAATTACAAACAACATAAGCTATATTAAGCAAGGAACACATGACAAAGGTTTTAATAAACATTTTATTTTAAGGAGTCTAAATCTTGCATCAGATATAAGCTTGGCTAAATCATAAGAGGAATGTAGCTATGATTATATAATCTTCAACCCTATTGAAGGCCTGAGAAGGGAAATAACATTACTTGAGCAGGCAGGAAATGCAATCAAGCAGCTTCCAAAGCGAGCAGAATATGACAGAGACAATTAGCTACCTGAGCAATCACCCAAAGTCTCATTTGCAACGTTGAAGCAACCAACTTTGGCTAAGGCCTAGCATAATTGACCGGCCATTTTCAAGGTAGGAAATTTTTTAGAACTGCCTTACCCTGTCTTGGCAAAAGTTGACAGTCTTTTTCCTTGTGTCCTGTGTATCCATTTCCAGATATCATGTACTTTGTCAGTGGTTGAGGCATGGGCAGTTCCTTGCCTAAAGGCCAATTGTGCCAAGAAGAAAACAAACTCTGAGTGGAGTGTCTTTGGTGTTCAACATTCTCTCAGGAATAGATTGGTGCTGTCAGGAGCAATCATGTCTCATGTCAACAGAACCCTAAGTTCTTTAAATGCCACGTTCTATAGATCCTTGAAGTGGTTGAAGATTACCTATCTAGGCAGAATACAATCTCTATGTATCTAAATAACCTAATTAATATGACGGCATGTATAACAAACATGAACAACTATTGACCTATAATATTTAATACCTGTATAACTTAAAGACTAAGGCTTCATGTCAGGATATTAGATAATCTGTAAACAAATGTGCAGCAAATGAGCTCAAAATGACCTCAAAATGTAAACAATGTATAAGTATCTTGTTCAGAGAAATGTCCTAAACAGAGGTAGAAACATGCACGTATGCAATCGGACAGAATAGCTTTGCATAGGTGCACAAATATTGTAAACAGAAATAACAAATATAATTTGAACTTGTATCAATATATAAAAACTATACCAATGTAAATTATTCATAAATAATAGCTCACAAATATTCACTCTATTAGCCACTATTATTACTCCCCCCCTTTTTTTTGAAGTGCACACATTTTACCCTGGGTCCCAGAGAACCCACGTGTTAACTAAGACCCACCTCTTAAAGATGATTGGCTAACAAGGTTCCCCATCACCACCAGCAAAAACTGTCCCTACCTGCCCTCTGCCTGCAGGCAAAAAGTCCAAACTGGAATACTGTCTGGGTTCTGCTTAGCCTGGCCCCTGCCCAGAAATCCAGGCTTACCTCTGACCACCTTGCCCCCATGGAGCAAGCCCAGATCTTCCTGGGCATTTCTCATCTGCTCTCATTTGCACAATATACCCACTCTTCCATTTATTCTTCAGGTGAAGTCTGCTTGTCCTTCAAGTGCCAGCCCCATACTCTTGCTTCTGTGAAAACTCTATTGACTGTTCCAGAATTCAGGTATTTTTTTTTTTAGGCTACCACTTTTCTGACCCATGGGTGCATACAGTGACTGTCCAAATCATGCTTTGTCTGTGTACATTTCATGCAGAAACTCAGCACGTAATCACAATTTATTTTTATATTCCTAGCACTTACAAAGTGCCTGGCATTTATTAGAGGGCATATTTTTATTAAATGAGCTTGTTTACAGAAGAAAGGACATCAGTAAATTCAGAGGTGGCAGGATGCCTACTGATGGGAAGGCAGATGGAAGGCAAATGTACTCAGAACTTGGATGTATTAGGTAAATATGGCCTTGGTAATGCAAAGAATAAAGGTGGGAGCATGGTTTTTTCCACTCCTAAACTTTTGTTGGAGTTCGAGAGCTCAGAAATGTAACTGCACTTTGCCTAAACAAAGCCCTGATTTTGTTTTCGGTGGTGAGGGGGAAGGTTCTGGGTAGGTGGGTGGAGTGCCAACAATGGCCTTTTTCACCCATACTTCTGGTCCTAGCTAGTGCAATTGGCTATCAAGGAGATCCCAGTGCTTGTCACTGAGAGTTTATCTGTAGAGGGGAGAGTTACCCCAGAGACAAAGAACATAGGGCGTGCCAACTCCAGCTAGCTTCTGAATCTGTTTTTTAAAATTGTTTTTATTGAGCTAAACATTTTTCTCCCTCCCCTCCCTTCCTCCACTCTTCCCCTCTACCCTCCCCCATGACCCCCAACTGTGATTACATAGCTTATGAATCTTACCTTGGAAATTTTCTCCTGTAAACACTGAAAAATATTAAATAGGTATCTTCTGTGTGCCAGGAAGAAGGTAGGAGGTATCTGGAGATGACTAAAATGTGGTTCTCCCTCTCACCGACTTCTCAGCCAAGTAGAGAATGTAAACATAGGGGGATAATCCTAGCTGAATGCAGCAGGCCACGGAGAGGTCATGGGAACAGAAGAGAGTAAGCTGGTCCTCTAGGGCTGGGGTCAGAGGCACAGGGCAGAACCCTCCAGTCAGCAGTGACTTGGGAAAATTAGAACTGTAGTTTCTTTAGCAAGCCAAACATGTCTAGAAGTAGGCTGTTCGGGCTGGTCTGATGGATGGCTTGTGGTATCAGGCCATCAGGAGATTCCATCCGGATCCCCAGGCCTGCCTGGTGCCACTCAGCCCAGATGGGTGAAAGAGCACACTCCTTCTGCTGCATAGTCTTCTGCCTTGACTATTGCAGCTTCACCAAACCATCCCCATTCCAGGCAACAAAGGGGACAGAAGCCCCTCTTACCCAGCCTGCAGCTATATTAGAGCCTTCCTTCTGGAAGTCCCACACCGTGTTCCTGCTCTAGTCTACATGGTCGCAGCTCTGTTTCCGGGTTATTCCCGAGGGCAAAGAGACTGAAAGCAGTCTCTCCTTCCTACCCAAGTCAGCACTGTGCTCAGCTAAAAGTCAAGGTTCTTTTTCCAAGGAGGGAAAACTGAGTCCGTGACTTCCACTCACAATTTCAGAATACTCAATATGCATGTGTGTTTGTGTGTGTGGCAGTGGGGTTCTATTGGCTCACAGTTTAGAGGGTAAAGTCCATTATATGAGCATACCAGGGCAGCTGGAGTGGCATGGTCTGTAGCAGGAGCCTGTGGTACAACAACTCACAAGGGCCAGCTGGGAAGCCAAGACTGGATGGAAGCAGGGAGGGGCTGTTGCCCTCCATGTCCGCCCCCAGTGACCTACTTTTACCAGTCAGGCCTCATCTCCTCATTTCCTCAGCCTCCCACACATCACCAGCTGGGGACCAAGCAATCAAAGCCTGTAGAGGACATTTCACATGCAACCCGTAGCAGCAGTTATAGTGAGCAAATGGTTTTTGCTGTACTAACTCCACTTGGAATGACCTGGAGAACTGGAGAATCCATCTCAGAGCTCAGGCCTCCCAGTAAGAGCAGGACTGCCTCAGGAGGTGGGCTGTGCACAACAATTGGGATATAGTGTTAGGGATTTGCAAAGCTGCTTTAGCCTGCTCTCTCTAGCTGCTTTCCAGACTGGGGTGCAGGTGGGTGGAGGGAAGAGAGAGAAGAAGAATCAATTCCTTTCCCTACCCCAAGGGAGAGCTCCCCGGTAGACAGATTGGGTGAAGGTAGCCTTGGTCAGCAACTCCAGCCAAGAGTAGATGAGCCTGGGCTACCTCACCCAGCTGAGGGACTGAGGGTAGGAATGGAAAGGGCCAAATGTGGACAGCCCCCCCCTGGCGCATGCAGTGGTATCTTCTGTCAAATTTAACACCATGACTCTCCCAGGCTCTCATCAGTCAGTTCAACGTTTTCCTTTGGAAATTTCTTTTCTCAGGCTAGAAGTTTCTATGCTTTCCTGACCTCTGAACCAAGGCTGGACATGGTGGTAGGAAAATGCACATTCCTGTTTCATGAGGTGTGAAAGGAAGTACACGGACCAGGATGTAATAGGCACCGATTTAGCACCTTGTGCAGACTCTCCAGCAGCCCTGATCTTGATATCTTCTCCCCCTGCCTGAGCTTACATTATTTCCAGCTCTGGGGTCAGACTCCAAGACACTCACAGGGAGATGCAGGAGTCTGATGGGAATTCATGCAGTGACTATTCAATGAGGAAACGAGAAAGAACTGTGGGGAAATGAACCCAGGAGACTGAAATGGGGCTTACTGGGAAGTCTGGGGTCCATGGATGTAGACGTTCATCTGGGCTCATCTCCTTTCTCCACATCTAACCCTGCCTTAATCCTGTCCTTAAATACGTTTTATATTTCAAGAATATCCTAAGATTGGACTTACGCTATGTAACTTTTTAGAATTTTTCACTTAGTTCACAGTTCCCTTGCCATTCACATAAATCATGGATTCCTCCTAACTGGAGAGCACTGCTCCATGATATGAACACACTGAAGTTCGTGTAACTGTCACTGAGAAGCGTTCCTATTGCCTCCAGTATCACCTACTGTGAATGAATCTGTAAGAAATTTTGTGTACAGATATTTCTGTAAATTCAGGTTTCCATTTCTCCAGGATAAAATTCCAAAGCACAATTGCTGGGTTGCATGTTCGTTTTATAGCGAACTGCCTGGCTGTGTCCCAGGATGCCTGTGCCAACTTCTGTACTCAGAGTGGGTATGAACAGTCCTGCTTCTCCACACTCTTGGAAGCATCTGGACCTGCTGTTTTTGTGCTTGTTATTGTGGTTTTAACTTGTGTCTTCCTACTGCCTGCTACTTTGGGCATACTTTCACATGCTTACGAGCTGTCTGTCTACTGGTGAAAAACCTGTTCTTACGCTTGGCCCATTTTATAATTAGATAGCTGGCTTTTCTAATTTTGAGAACTTTATATAGGTGCAGCAGTGCTTTCTAGAGGCCAAATCTTTGGTCAGATATGTGGCTTGTAATTATTTTCTCTCAGCTCCTGCTTATCTTTTTCTGTCTCCGCAACACATGTTTAGCTCATGATACCAATGAACTGTTTTCCAAAGTGGTTGTACAATTGGGCAGTACATCCAGGAGCACTGGGAGTTCCACTGCTCTACATCCATGCCACACTTGTGTGTCCATTGCTTTCTTTCCTTGAAAGTTCTGTAGTGGGTCTGTAGTGATTGCTCATTGCAGTGTTGTTTTTCCTTATGGCTAATGATGTGAAATGTATTTCCCCACATTGATTTATTTTTGTATTTCTTCTTTGGATGAATGTTTATCCAAATATTTTGCCCATTTTATTATTTGCTCATTTATCATCTTAAGTGGCAAGGGTCATTTGCATATGTAAATGTAAATACTTTGTTAGGTATATGTATTTTGATACTTGCTTTTAGTCTATGGTTAGTAAGCTAAGCTATATTTTTAGAATAATCTTTTCCTTGTGGGAACTGGATTCCATTTTCTTTCTTTCTTTTTGATTTTTCAATACAGGGTTTCTCTGTGTCATCCTGACTGTTCTGGAACTAGCTCTCTAGACCAGGCTGGCCTTGAACTAAGATCCACCAGCTTCTGTCTCTCAAATGCTGGGATTAAAGGTGTGCACCATCACTGTCCAGCTCCATTTTATTTCTTAAGAGAAAAATAAGTTTTTCTATTCATTTAACTGGAATAAAGACAAGATAGAGTGTTTAGTTAGCAGAGCAAACAATGAGAAATACTTATTTCCACATCACCAGAGTGACTGTGAAAGTGGGCAATGAGAAACCAAGTATATGAAATGATTTTAAATGCTTATAATTTTGCTTAAAATATCATTGTTTTATTTCTAATTATGTTTACTCTGTAATCATTCAGTGCTTGCTGTTATTCTGAATTAAATTAAAATATGAGTGATATTTAACTTTTTGTAAATGGATTTCACCATTTGTATTTTCTTAAATAAAATTTCCATTTTATTTGTTTGCATAGTTATCTACTATTTCATTTATTTATATTATATATAGTTATTACATTCATACCCACTATCTTATCTTCCACCCTCTCTCTTAACCTCTTTTACCCACCCAGTCCCCCCTACTTTCATGACTTTGTGACTTTCTTTTAGATCACTGAGTTTGGTTAAAGTACCCTGCTTGAGAATGGGTGGGGGCTATTTGCAGAAGTACAGGTAGCTTACCACCGTCTGTATCACTGAAGGGAATGTTATAGCCCTCTTCCATGTTTTCCATGAAATTATTTATGTATGTCATATAGTGATGACTAGTTACATGAATATCTGTATATCTTCACATATATCTGATGGGTTATGTGTTGGCTAATTTTATGTCAACATGACATAGGCTGAAGTCATTTGAGGAGAGAGCCTCCACTGAGAAAATGCCTCTCTAAGACTGGGCTCTAGACAAGCCTGTAAAACAGAGATTCTCAACCTGTGGGTCATGACCCCTTTGGGGGTTGCATATCAGACACCCTGCGTACCAGATATTTCTTTTACAGTTCCTAACAGTAGCAAAATTGCAATTACAAAGTAGCAATGAAATAGCTATATGGTTTGGGGTCCTCAGAATATGAGGAAGTGTATTAATGGGTCACAGCATTAGGAAGGTTGAGATCATTGCAGCAGAATATTTTCTTAATTAGTGATCAACTGGGCAGGGCCCAGCCCATTGTTGGTGTTGCCACCCCTGGGCTGGAGGTCCTGGGTTCTAAAATAAAACAACAACAACAACAACAACAACAACAACAAAAACAGGCTGAACAAGCCATGAGGACCAAGCCAGTAAGTAGCACCCCTCCATGGCCTCTGCATCAGCTCCTGCCTCCAGGTTCTTGCCATGTTTGAGTCCCCGTCCTGACTCCCCTCAGTCAGTGATGGACTATTACCTGGAAGTGTGAACAGAATAAGCCCTTTTCTCCTCAAGTTGCTTTGGTCATGGATTTCACCACAGCAACAGTAACTCTGACTATGACAGGTTGTTATTCCTTTCTGTTTGTTTTCAGTTTTAACTTCATTAACAGATTGGTAAGGGTGACGAGGGAGGACAGAGAGCCCAGATGTTTGGTAGAGTCTACACCTTCTGTCTCTGTGGCCACAGCAAGAGAGAGAGAATTCTGGCTATGAGCGGATAGGATCAAGAGCCACCTGGGTTTGTTGAGCGTAAGCGTCTGGGAGGTGAGTAGTGTTCGGGGCTCGAACTCCCTTGCTGCTGTCACACAGCACAGACAAGGGGCCCAGCGGCCATGCTCAGGAGCCCCCACCTTCTGCATTCTAAAACCGAAGGGTTTGCTGCAGATGCTTTCAGTCCTGCTATCCTTTGCCGCTGGGCTGCTCAGCCACAATCTCGGCAGTGGCCAAGGACCTCAGAGAGGCACCCATCTCTTCAGTCGGCTCGGCCACGTGTTTCTCATTGATGGACTTCCAAGCTTGTGAGGAAGGGACAGGATGAGCTTCGGTGTCCGAGACGAGTGGAGGGCAGAGTGGCTGGAGCTTTACTTATGGATCCCGCAGGTCTGGCTGTGCTCCTGGCTCGTCCCTCATTAGCTGTGTACCCATGGGTGTGTCACTGAAACTCACTGGGTGTGCATTTCCTTTCCTGTAGACCATTTCTGTCTGCCCTTTTCTTGGATTGCTGGAGAATCAGCACTAAATACATGTATAATTTATTCTTATTAAAATCACCCAAGTCTCAACAAATTCTAATGTGCTATACTTAATTAATACCTTCAACCAAATAGATGCCTAATAAACACTTGCTGATTAAAAGAACTGACAACAAAGGAAAAGGAAGTAAGCACTGTCACCATCAGAGGAGTTTGAAATTGTGCTGTATTTTTGGAGGCGAGTAAGTCACCTAATAGCCTGAAAATGTAGTTCGCTGATCCAGCAATTTAACTTTTATGACATCTTCGCGAAAGAAAATAAACTAAGAATGTACAGGGATACCACCATGTTTCAATGGTGGAAAAGATGGTAATATTCTAAGACACCTGGGGATTGGCCCCATTCTAGTTCAGCCACAGGGTACATGGTGAGGCACAGCCAAGCCACTGCAGTGTGCACAGCCATGTGAGCATGGCTTTGAAGAGCAGGCCTGGTTGTCTGTGGTGAAACCTACCTTGGCTGCCTGTGGACTTTGACAGTAGGGCAAGCAACCAAAATGTTAATTTTGCATTTGTAAAGTAGCTGTAAAGATGTTAATCTCACTGGCTCAGGAAAATTCGACAAGTGTTAGGGGTGGCTGTTGGCAGGCCACCAAGGAAAACAGACAGAAGATATAGTTCACCAGATGGAATTCTTCTGCACAGTTTGATAATTTTCCCTGAGGATGGGTGACTGGGCCTGATGAGGTCTGATTTAGTCTTATACAAACTTATCCAATAAGTAAGCTCCTTGCCTCTGGATGGCCCTTCTTATTTTCCTTATTGTCTTTTGGACATGAACTCCTTGGGAGGGACAGGGAGTGTAGCATCAGTCACACCACCCAGAAAGCATCTGGAAGGTCGATAGTGACAATAACAAAAACTAACATTTTTATTGAGCGTTTGCTGTCTCCCACACACTGTGCTGAGCGCTTCCAACCCACCGCCCCTCTAAGCAGCAGAGTTATGGGGAGTCTTGTTACCTTTCTTATGTGGAGGAGGAAATGGAGGCATGGGGAACTTTGCAAAGATGCTCATGGTCCCATGACAACCAAGTAACACAATGAAAAACCATTACGTACAAATACGTTATCATCTAGTCAGAAGGCTCAAGCTGATACGGCACCTTGATGATATCTGAAGACGTGCTGTTAATAAATTTGGCAAACATCTGTGCAAGCTTCTTCAATAAAGTGGGAGCAAGAATGGTGTTCACGGGGGAGATGACGAGCCCAAACCACACTTCCTCAGCCTCAGGTGAAGGAATCATGATTCGGGGGCACGGGGGCGGGGGCGGGGATGACTTGGCAATTTCTCCCATGGAGCGTTGTCTCTGGAATCTTCCCTATAAGGCTCCGGGGGTGACTATCTGAAAACTAGACTTGCACTTGACAAGGCAGATTCAGGTTTTCTCCTTGGGCCTGGGAGATCTAACAAGACAATTTCTACAATAAAAAGACTGCAAGTTCACTGAGTGTCAATCCAAACCTACGTAATCTTGTACCAACATGCAAACATCGCCCATCCTTCCTCAGGTGCCTCATACATGGGGGTTGGGACCTGGCAGGGACAGGGATAGCTCAGATACCCATAAAGACCATAAGGAGTGCGATCCTCGCTATTCTTTTTTTTTAAATTTTTTATTAATTAAATTTTTTTTTATTTCTCTCTGCTCCCCTCCCTGCCACTCCCCTCCCTCCCTCAACCCTCCCCCAAGGTCCCCATGCTCCCAAATTATTCAGGAGATCTTGTCTTTTTATACTTTCTACTTCTCACGTAGATTATATCTATGTAGGTCTCTCTTAGTGTCCGTATTGTTGTCTAAATTCTCTGGGAGATCCTCGCTATTCTTATAACTTCAAGAATCAGCTTATAAGTTATTACTAGTATTGATTAACAAATCATAATTACATGCTTATGGTATACAGTGTGATATTTTGATACATGTCTGCAGTGTGAAATGGCTAAAGCAAACTAATAAACATGTCCTTTGCTTACCTTACCTGCTGCTTCATTTGGAGGGTTATTTGAAATATCCTATCCCCCTCTGTGTTTGAGGGCCTCATGCATGATAGGCATTTCTTCTGTCTCTGAGATATCCCCAGCCCATACTCCTTTAGTTACTTTTTAAAACTTATACAATTTTTATTCATTATAGCTGTGATGGCGGGGTACATGTGCACAAAGGGCAATTGTGTAGAATTGGTTCTCTCCTTCAACTTTTATGTGGGTTTCAGGGATTACTCTTGGGTTACAGGCTTGTTCAGCAAGTGCCTTTACCTACTGAGTCATTTTGCCAGCCCCAGGTTACATTATTCTAGACTAGAGTCACCCTGTTGTACAACAGATCTCAAAGCTCACTCCTACCCACCTAACCTCTGGGCTCTTTGATCAATTCCTTAACTGCTCCCCTCCCCCTCCCCTATCTTCATCTGCTTCTGTGAATTCAACTTTGTTAAACGAGAACACTGTCATCTAGCAATAAACACCATTATTTGGGACAGACTGACCCTCGATTGCTGTTCATGAGTTAAATTTGGTATTGATCAGTCAGTCGCAGATACACATTTTCAAGGGAATGGTTTCAGGAACCCTCCCCCATCCAAATCCTCAGATGCTCAAAGCCCTTGCATAAAATTGCAGGGATCTTGCCGGTTGCCTGCCCACCTCTTCTCATGGGCCTCAAAGCATTATGTAACACTTACTGAGACATTGCCTGTGCTGTGCCACTTAGGGAATAATGGCACAAAGAAGTCTGTTCACCTTCAGGACAACTGAAGTTAAGAATTGCCAGGACTGCAGACCTTGCTAGGCGCGCTCTCTTTTTTGTTACTGAGAGCGCGCACCTTTTATAAGAAAAGAAAAGTTGTGAAAATATCCATGAAAACAGCAGTCATTGGAGAACCCTTCCCACCCTTTGCAGCTGGTTGAATCTACAGACACTAACGGATGTTGAGGGACCATTGAAGAGGAACACAACTCTAGGTACTGAAGCATACTACTCTACCCCAATACTTGAAAAGCGGAGGCACGCAGCTCCTAAATTCTAGTATACTGGGCTGGAGAGCAAGGCCCTGTCTCTAAACAGAGAAAGAATAAATAAATATACAGAGATTACACATCCATAAAGTTATGTGTCGATTGGCTGATGAAAATCACAAGCAAATGGTAAGACTTGGCCATATCCTGACTACCAATACATTTGTGGAAATAACTTCAACAGTATTAAGATGGTCCATAGCAGGGGCCGGGGTGTCACTCCACAGTAGAGTGCTGATTTTGATCCCCAGTGTGGAGAAAAGTGTTCCCACAACTGAACCTCTAAAGCAGTCTGGAACTGTGTCTACCTGCAAACCTCGCTTGCAGGATTCTCTGAGGACACTGTGAGCTCCTGGAACCTGGTGATCAATGAATGGCAGCTCTAGTGACGATAAGGATGACGACATTCCGAATCATGTCAGGGAGGTTATGAAAGACCAGAGAGGTGATTCCCAGGGTAGGCATGAAACCCACACCCTTCTCCTCCCTTACAACGATAAAAAGCATAAAATTCATAAAAATTCGATTATAAGTCAAAGTCCAGAGGGTATGAATCATGGGATTTGTTCACAGAAAGACTTGCTGTACTGCGCAGAAAGTGAATTCACAGCCAGGAAGGACTTAAATGCGCCTCACTATGTTTTTGCTATATCATTTTATGATGGTTGTTTCTACTGTTTGATGCTGGACAGCCCACAGCTTTCTTCAGTTCATTGTTTGAAGGCACAGGTTTGCTTATTTTTATGGCGGTTGGCTGGTGTCTGGCATTGAGGCAGGCGGTTAATTTTCACAAAGAAATAATACTGCCCAGTTCTATTGCTTCTAGATTTGTAGGAAGACTTAGCTGTGAGGTCAATTACCTTCCTCCTTTATGCAGGTGAAGAACTAGAAGTCTCAGGACTTGTGGGGCAGCTTGCATTCAGGATCCCATGACTCATTCCGGTGCGTATTAGTCTCTTTTAGGTGTTCCATGGACTCATGGAACAAGTTCTGTCTTCTTGGAAGGGAGAACAAGACTAGAGTGCTGCCTGCCCATACGTTCTGCTCTGTCTACAGTGATTCGCAAGGAAGACATGTAAATTTGTGGCCCAATGCTAAAAAATATAACAAACCCATTTATTTGACCACCACCTTCTGATGGTCCCACTGTGATAGCCAAGGGTACCAGCACAAATCCTCTTCACTGGGAAATCCTTTCAGAGCATGTGTGGCTGGGGTTGCTCACCCTCTGTGGCTCTTGGCAGAACTGAAGCTGGTTCGTTTACTGTTTAAGTGCCATGGACTGTTGGTTTGGAACACACCACCTCTTCTGTTACTTAATGCACCCAGAGCCTCATGAAGGAGGCATTGCCATCATGTTCCTTGTAAAGCAGAGGAAAGCAAACACAGGAAAATGCTCATCTGGTAGCTCCTGGTACTGACACCTCCAGGACTCCTGGCTGTCACCATCTGGTGTCCTTTGATGTAGGTAAATGGGTGAGAATTCCCTGCTGCTAGGTTAACTTCAACCATCTACACCAAGCAGGGGGTTCTTCTTTTTGTCTAGATTTGAACTGGGGAACACATCTATCTAGAGAGTGTTTTACTCATATATCTCTAATTCCCAAATGATAATCCAGTTTTGCAGTTAGTTAGCCATAGGTCAAAGGGCCCAAAGACACAGTTCTCAGTATGTACCAGGTCCCAGGAATAGGCATGGAGGTGAGATGAAGGGAGGGAGAGACACACCTTTTTCAACTGTATCTGTATGCTAGCTAGCAAAGAAAACAACTCAATGAACTATGTAGAGGTCAAGTCCTTAGTAGGTAAATTCCTCACTGTGATGAAGGGGCTCCTCTCCTTGGGGGAGGTATCCCCCCACCCTTCTATGGACCACGATCCATGAAGTCCTGGAATATTTTCACTGCAGAAGCTAAGCTCTGGGACATCTACAGTCTACTTTCTGGACTTTGTCTGTGTTCACTCCCACTAGCTGGAATTTTTTTATGGGAGTTCGGACAAAGGCCATTTTGTGGCTACTCCCTCTGCCCCCTGCCCAGAACTGGCTCTACCGGAATGCACTAATTGCTTCTGAACAAAAGGATGCCTTATGTCTCCCTTTGCCCCATGGCTGTGCATTGATTCTTTATGGCACAGGGATCAAAACTGCCAGTGTTTCCTCTCACAGCAGTGGCAGAACATGGTGATGTCCTGTACACCCGGGAAACTGCTTGTGAGGCTGGGGCATGTAAGAAGTGGCAGGTTTCATGTACCTAGCAGCCAGGGAGACGGCACCTTCACTAGTCACAAGGCTTCCTTTTGCCTGGTTGGGAGCCTGCTACTGTGGATGGCGGGTCCCACTCCAGAGTGGGGAACCACTCAGCACCATTCAGAAACATGCAATCCAGCACAGCAGGGTGGCCCCACCCAGAGCAGCTCTTTAAACGTCTTTATGAATAATGAGTGCAGGACATGGTGAGTAGGCGGGCTGAATACTCAATAACAATTCCTGAAATAGTAAGTCTATAAACCCATTAAAAAATACGACTGGGTCCTGTCCATCAGTAAGGATGGAGGGCAGTTCCTGAAGACGAAAAAGCCAGAAGTGAAGAAGACAGCCCAGAGAGGAAGATGTCCCAGGGCAAGGTGCCCTGCTGCTGCAGCGATGGCAGGAGGCCTCAGCTGGGTCTGCAGATGAGCACAGAGGCCCTGGCATTCCTGATTACCTAGCAGGCTGCGAATCATAAGCTTTCTCCAGCTTCAAGTCCTGCCAAATATCAATATGCAATGATGGAGTGAGATAATACAGAAAGGGGGCTTGTGCTCCAAATAAAGTACACCTGGGTGCACAGACCCCCCCACACTGGAAGTTGTCGTTCTCACTGAGAGCAGGATGCAGAGAAGGATATGGGGCACCTAAAAAGCTGCAGAGGGAACCCTGCTGCCCAAGAAAGCACAAGAGCCTCAGGCGACCCAGAAACCACACGTGCAGAGAAAACAGGCTTCTTTCTCTGTGCAAGCATGGAGAACAGAAACTATTTCAAAAATTAAGGTCCTTAACACGTTGTGATATGTTTTGAGGGGTCACCGCAAAACAAGAAGAGTTGGTATAAAAAAAAAAACCTTAGGTAGGAGATTCCTAAATTTGAGATAAGATGATCTAACTAAAAGTAAAAATGACGTTGATCTGCCAAATGCACACTCACTCCCAGCACTCACGAGACAGAGGCAAGCGGATCTCTGTGAGTTCCAGACCAGCCAGGGCTAGCTACATAGAGAGAGCCTGTTCCTCTCCCCCTAGTTAAACCAATGAGCCAGATGATTTAAACTCTGATAGGTTTTAAAGATTAGAAAATTAAATTTGAGGGTGAAAACAGAAGTTTTGCTGTCGCCACCAGTTTTTTATACAGTTCGGTGGCATCAAGTCACACTTTGTGTTGTTATCCCCCATCCATAAAACTGTCTCCGTCTTGCCAATCCAAAAATCATCTGTTAAGTAGCTACCATTACCTATTCTTCCAACCCCTGGCAACTACCATTCTGTTCCCTACCTTTCCTAACCTGCCTACTGTATACACCCCTTCCCCGCAAGCAGGCTCACACAGGGTTTACATGTTCCTTACTGACTGTTTATTTTACTAAGTAGAATGTCCTCCAGTTCAGTCACATTGGAACTAATAGCCATTCCTTTCTAAAGCTGAGTGACATTCTACTGGGCACTTCTAGGAGCTTAGTCCACATTGCACATTTGTGTGGGTTTGTAAGGTGATTCCAAAGTTCAAAAACGATCTTATCTTCCAACAGGACAGTTAAGTAAATTATACAGCCAATAAAAAGAATGAGATTGTTTTATACATATTGATAAGAACAAGCTTACCAGTCTATATGGCAATAGAAGCAAGGTCAGAATACACTGTGTATGGTATACTAATATTTTGTAAAATATGTAAATAAAAGCTTATTGATATGCAGCCATTATCTGGAAGGAGTGAAAAGAACTGATAAGCTGCTCTGTCATTAGGCAGGGAAGCGGGATGGTCTGCATTTAGTGTTATTTGCATTCATAACATTATATTTCTATGTCACTTTAGGACATAGAAAAAGGAAACCAATCATTGTCAGCACTCATTTTTGAGGGCGGCTGAGAGCAGAGGAAGGATGGGAAGGAAGAACTATAAAACAGCTCATGAACCACCTGAACTCGTGCAAGGAGAATGGTATCATATTCTTTGAGTTTAATTTACTATAAATAAAATTCCAGTCCTCATGGTGTGAGAGATAAGACACTCTGAAAGTGTCCTGCAGCAGCCCAATCTAGGCGTGGCTATGCTTGGCATTGCTTCAGTCTTCACTTGGTATTAATTTCTTATTTCCTTGGTGTTCTTACAAAGTGTGTGGATGTTTCACCCTCCACTGTTCTCAGGTGTGTGTAGTGTTAGCATGCTGATCTCTTTTTGGTGTGTGCATTGGGTGAGTCTTTAGTTTTAGAGCAAATTCTAGAAGCGCGCCCTAGGTGCTCTAGTTTGCTTCCTGTTGCTGTGGTCAATACCACGATCAAAGTAATTCAGGAGGAAAGGGTTCATTTCAGCTTAGAACCCATCATGAAGTGAAACTGGGGCAGGAACTCAAGGCAGGAACCTGGAGACAGGAACTGAAGCAGAAGTTGTGGAGGAACACCGCCCACTGGCTAGCTCTCCATGGCTTGCTCAGCCTGCATTCTTAAACCCTCCAGGACCCCCTGCCCAAGGGTCGCACCACCCACAGTGGGATGGGCCCTCCCGCCCCAACCATTCATCAAGAAATTCTGATAGACTTGCCTACCAGTCAGTCTGGTGGAGGCAGCTTCTCAGTTGAGCTTCCCTCTTCCCAGGTGACCCTAGCATGTGTCAAGTTGGCAAAAACAGCCAGCCACCACCACCGAGGTAAGGGTGATGGATTTCTACCTAGCTGTGATACTAAAGTGAAGTGCCCATATGCTGTGTAAAACCACACGGGTTTGGAACAGGAAATGGCACACAGGGGCTGAGCACATTTGTTCTGGTCTAGATTCGTCCAATCCTTTGATTCTGGGCAACTTGTTAAGTGTCGCTGGGCTTCACTTTGCCTTGTTCCTAAAGAGATGTGATCATTCTGTTCAGTTTTTGGTTTAATTTGATTTCTGATAGTTTTTGAGAAACAAGGTTTTTGAGAAGCGGGCAGGGGTGGCGGGGAAGAAATGTAAGCATATTTTCCATTTCCCAGGGACTGGAACATGAATGCATAAACATAAATAAAACAACTTTTCATTCTTTCTACTTCCAAAAGTCTCTATTGTTTCATTGTTTGCATGGATAGACATTGACACTAAACGTGGACTAGTCTATGTGGGGCTACACTGAAACAGAACAAAGTGGAGGGAAATCTATCAGTTTCTCAAGTCCTTAATTGGCTGTCTGCATTGTTCAGTGGTCCCTCAGGGGGACATAGAAAACCCAGAGACTTTTCTATCAAGCATGCATTTATCAAATAATAGCTCATGTTTAATTCAAGAATATGTTTTTAAATCTTACTTTACTTTTAGTCAAGCAGTTGTACAGGATGGAGAAACAAACCCTTATATTGACCCCACAATTCCAAACTACCTATGACTTTTTATAATGCACACTTATCCACTGCTTGGCATTGCCGCGTTGAGCCTTGTGTAAGAAACCATGGTCAAACAATGCTGCCAACTTTGACTTCTAGACAAAAGGTGATGGCATGAATTCTCTTGTCTCTGTCATCCATGCCTGATGCTTTGTGCTGAGTTAAAAGCCAGGCATCCCCTGTGATACCTACCCTGATACAAAGGCCATTTCTTTTGAGAAAACAGTGTAAGGGTCCAGGGAAACACAAATTCAGATCCTGCACGATCACAAGCTTAAGTTCTGGACAGTTAATTAGGTTTCTAAACCTCAGTTTTCTCACCTATAAAGTAGGGTTAAATTGCAGAACCTTTTGAATAGTGTGATTGAGTTTTGATGACTCAATACAAGTGATGCACACTTTCCCATGGTGCACAGGATGGGGTGGGGGTGGGGGTGGCAGTGTAGTGACGCTCAGCACACACATGCTATTTGCACACTTGTCCAAAAAGAAATTCAAAACTGTATAGGTGTGGACATTTTCATAGTATCTATGCAAGCAAAATAATTTGGTAAGTGGGTGGCAACCTAAAGTAGCAAATACTCATGGAGAGACCTCTCCACCCTGATTTCTATTGTGATACTGGATTGAGAGATAGTCTAGTCTGTGGGTATAATATAAATCATCAGGACCTTGTTGAATGCTATGCCCGTTTAGCAGAGCAGTCGTAGCAATTCTCGCCCAGGCACCTGTCTGGCCATAGGTTCTTGGCCAGATAGTGGTGCCAGGTTTCATCTTGTGAAGTGGGGCTTAAATCCAACCAGAAAGTGATTATTTACTCCCGTGGAATTCGTGCTGCCAGTGCACCAAGGGGCATGTCGGGCCAGGCCACTCGTTGTTGTATCTTGCAGGGTTCACAGTTGGGTAAGGTTGACGAGCACTTTTCTCCTCCCATGATATGAAAGCTCGCTGATAGCGATGGGGTTTCTAGGTCAGGACCAGCTTCAATTCCCCATGTTCTGTGACTCAAGGATTCCAATTTGTGTGTGTGTGTGTGTAAACTGAGAAGATTATGTAACTTTTTATGTTTGTTTTTATTAATGTGTGGGTTTTTAAAACTCTTGATCCTTCCTTGACTCTCTGTGGTAAATCCTGGACCACTAAAGGACTGAAGATGTATATCCTCTCAATATGCTGTTGAATATGAGTTGTAGCTTTTGTTGAGGCATTTTGTGTCCATATATACAAAGACTATTCATCTGTAGTTTTGTTGTGATGCGCGTGCGCGCACACACACACACACACACACACACACACACACACACACTTCACACATTGGAGTGCTTGTGGCATACATATGTTTTACACTCACGTGATTCACGAGTAACTTGAACTGCTTCATCTCACCTGAAATGGATTTGATCCAAGTAATTCCAGTGACCCCTTGGAACCCATGAATGGGATGGGTGAAAGCTGGTTGCAGGATCTCCCTCCTCAAATACTAGAATCCAATTTTCAAGTTTCTTATGTAAAATTCCCATAGTATTGGCACTGAACCTATACGCATCCTCCTGCATGCTTGAAATATCCCTAGGTTCCTTGAAATGCCAAACACAGTGCATAATTAATAGTGCAAAAATAACATAATTAATTAGGCTAGTGCATTCCTGAGGGTCCAGTGGCTTCTTTTACATTTTTTATTTTTTATTTAACAGTTTGCGTCTTTGCATGTACCTGCCTGAGTTTATGTCCATCACACACACATGAACTTGAGGAAGTTCTTGAGTTCAATTTTCAGCGTCTGTATTACGTGAATTACAACCTCCTTTTAACTCCAGTTCCAGGGATCCAATGGCCTCTTCTGGACTCCACAGGTACCTGAACTTCCATGTTCATATAACACAGACAGACAGACAGACACACACACACGGACTAATACAAATCTCAAAAAGATAAATAAGCACATTCATTTCATTAGCATGTCATTGTCATTTCACCTTTAATAAATAACAAAATTGTGTGTGTGTGCGCGCGCATGCATGTGTATGTACCGAAGAACTGTTTTAAAATAAATTTCTTTATGACTCTCAGTAGATGTTTGGTTTATACACCTATTTTACATACCCATCCAGGGTCATGTAACAACTTCTCAGGCAAAGAGAGCTGGTGAGTGAGACAGCTTGAGATGCGCTGCTTCGGGAGCGCGAGCAGGAAAAAGCCTGTGCCTGCTGAGTACAAGGGCAAAGTTTATTCAAATATTTTCAGTGTTGGTAACTCTGAGGACATGGGTTCCTTGGAGGCAGAGGGTGGACTCTCTATTATTGTGACACCCTGTAAGGATGACAAAGTCCACAGCAGGATTCTGACCCTTCCCTGCAGGGCGGTGCCAAGCGTGTGGTCTCATTTCCCTCAGTGGCATTGCTGCTTCTCAGTAAAACTTCTGAAGAGTGATTGGGGCAGGTACAAATTGCATCGTGTCCACCCTGCCGAGCAGTGCTGGGATGTCTGGTGTTTCTCAAACCCGGTGCTCCTGCGGCTCATCTGGACCTGCTGCCAACTCCTAGGTCTGTAAGGCTGTGTATCTTAGAAACTGCCAGAACTGCTGAGCTATGGACCACACTTAAGAGTAGCGAGGTGTAGCCTTGGGGCTGAAGGTGAGTCCAGTTTTGAAGAGCAAGGAACTTGTCCTAAAAACCAGGGTGTAAGCAGGTACCCCAAGATGTCTCTGCCACATCTGGGTAACATTAGAACTGTTGAATTGCCGACTTACCAGTGAACAAAGCTCTTTAATCATTCAGGCGGCCATGTTCAAACAGCAGTTCTTCGGAAGTCAGGGCAAGAACACACGTATGCCTGTGCACTGTGCGAGAAGAGCACATGCTCAGTCATGTGCGAGCGATGCTGCCCGTGACTTCAATATCACTCATTGTGTGCACTTTCTATCTGCTCGTACCCAGTTGGAGTCCGACACGCCAGCCCTCGGCAACGCAGCGGTTTCCTCCAGCAGGGCTAGCTTCTGCTTTTGATGGCCTATTTGGGTTACTGCAGGCCCCTCCCTGACCTCACGAGGCTCAGGGCCTCCTGTCTATGACTTTCTTCTGCCGCATCATTGCATTAGCTTCAGTGTGTGCTTTCTAGAAGCTGTCCATCTTCGTGGCCCATCCAGGCCTGTTTCAGGTAAACAGTTCCAGCCTGGACCCATGTTTCTGTCACCAATCATACCAGTGGTGGGATCCGTGCAGACCACAGCGCAGTTGATCCTGAGGGTCTAAAGGAGATCTTGGTCCCTGTGACTTCAGAGAGAGGACAGCTTCTTTTATAGCTGCCAGGAACCTTGAAAATGGTTGGGGGGAGGAACTCGTCTGTCTTGGGGCCTCCTCCTCCTTTCCCTGCTCTCTCCCTGCTTTCCTCCAGGCCAATTTTAGTAGGTGGCACTGCCATTCTCCCAGCCTCAGAGCAAGTGTCCCTTCTGCCTCAGATGTAACGCATGTTAGGGAATGCTCTGTTTTACCTCGCATCTGGACAGCATTATGGTCCTTATCTAAAGGTAGTTCTCGGGTGGAGTCACATGTCTGCTTGCTCATACCGTTGCTGTCCTTTGTAGAAAATGCAGAGTCTTCTCTTCTGACTTCTCTGTTGCGGTGAGAAATACCATGATCAAAATCAACCGGGGAAGGAAAGGGCTTAGTTCATTTTAGACTTCCACATCAGAGTCCATCACTGAGAAAAGTCAGGGCAGGAACTCAAACAGGAGCCCGGAGGCAGTAGCTGAAATGGTGAAATGCTGCTTGCTGGCTTGCTCCCTATGCATTGTTCAGTTTCCTTTCTTATTCAGTCCAGACCCACGTGCCCAGATTAGATGGCCCCACCCACAGTGGGCTGGGCCTTCCATCAACCAACAGTTAGGAAAACGCAGACATGTTCCCAGGCTAAGCCTATGGAGGATGGAGGCAGTTCTTCAGCTGACATCCCCTCTTCCCAGGTCACTCTTGCTGATGTCAAGTTGACGAAAACCAACAAACAGCAGAGCAGCAGAATGTGTCTTCTGCACGGACAGTGTTTCTAGGCTGTCTCCATGTTATAGACAGTGATCTACCGCCCTGAGACAAAAATCTGTGACATTCCCTGGGAGCCGGGCAGGAGGGGCCAAGTCTTCATTGCCAGGGTTTCGTGGGAGCTACAATCTTCATCGTTTTGGATTCATGCAAACTTAAAATAATTTTAGAAAATGTTATAGTACCTCTTACTTGTTAAGATTGACACATTAAAATTATTTTAAGTTGGGTTTGGTTTTCAGCATCCACATGGTGGCTAATCACCAACTGTACCTCCAGTTCCAGGGGATCTCTGATGCCTTCTTCTGACCTCTGTGGGCACCAGGCACACAGGTGATGTACATACATACCTGCAGGAAAAACACTCATACACATAAAATAAAAATCAATAAGTCTATAAAATTATTATAAGCTTAAGTAATTGCAAACAAATATTTTTTCATATGTTATAGGAATCGGTATTTAAAAAGTTGTTTTATTTATTTATTTATTTATTTATTTTAGATGCTTCAGACTGAATAAAGAATAGCCATTGCCACACTGTCACTCATATAAAGATGAATAAGGGCTTTCTGTTTATTTGTTGTTGTTGCTGTTGCTGATTTTTTGAGACACGGTTTCTCTCTGTAGCTTTTTCTGTCCTGGAACTCACTCTGTAGACCAGGCTGACTTTGAACTCACAGAGATCTGCCTGCCTCCTGAGTGCTGGGATTAAAGACATGCGCCACCACCTGGCAGAAAAATGAGGTTTTAATAGGCAAAACACATCATTCTTTGAATCAATATCCTTGTTCCATTTTTCCCAATGTTTCTCATCTTATTTTAATATTTAAAATCAAAAATCTCCCATTGATCACCCTATCACATGTCTCTGCCAAATAAAATGTGCATGTAAATGAAAAATTGAAAAGTTACTCTGTATATAGAATTTTAAGCAAGAGCTTTTAAATAATACGTCTTTAATAATTTAAATTTAAATGTCTTGGGGCTGGAGATATGGCGTAGATCTGAGTTAAGAGCACATGTTGCTCTTGCCGAGGGCCCAGATTCGGTTCCTAGTACCGCATGGTGGCTCACAACAATCCATAACTCTAGTTCTGGGGCATCTAGTAACCTCTTCTGAGCTCCTTGGACACCAGGATACACACAAACCTGCAGGCAAACACCCACACACATAAGATAAAAAGAAAATCTAAACAAAAAGTTAAATTCAAATATTCAGTATGAAACATATATAACTTATTTAAACATAATAAAATAATTGTAAGAAAAGTGAGAAATTTAAAATGAATACATTGCTTTATAAAGTCCCTAAGCAAAATGTTACTATTTACATACTTTTCAATCAGATGGATGAACATTAATGTGTTTACTTACTGAACCGTTGTCGCACATACCTGGTGCTAATCAAAGCCAGTTTTCAGTGTCAATTCCACCAAATGCCTTCTGTTTACAGAGGTGGGTTTTGAGAAACCACATCCGGAAAGTCAGAAAATGGGAGTGAGAGTAGCCCTCTTTAGCCTTGACTTTCCGTGAGCTGTGGATTAAAACAACAATCCACCTTGCCACAAAGCATTCAGTAGACAGCTTTCTATCTTGTGCTCAGGCTTTAGAAAACCCACCAAAAAGCATTTGACTGGCAACGATGCATTTCCTTTACAATTCTGGCTTGGATACTCCAAAAAGAGTACAGTCATGGAAAAATGATAATTGTTGCTTCATGGCTAGGCTTTAAACAGACACGGAGTAACTAGGCATTCATTGGCTGCTCTAGGTTGCTTTAACAAAGGCATGTGGTAATCGGAATCTCCTAATAGCTATCTTGGAAAGTTCTAGGAATTGTCAATCACAGTTCCCCACTGCACTGCTCAGCATTAGGAGGTACTCCTCTGCCCAGCTGCCTCTCTGTGGGAAGACACTACCCTCTCCCCCTCCCTTTCCTATGCCCCTCCCAGGCCCTGGCAACTATTATTCTCTTAAGTTCTTTAAAAATCAATATTAGCTTCCTCATATAAATGAGAATATGTAGTACTTGTATTTTGTGTTATCTGTCTATCTCTATCTATCTATCTATCTATCTATCTATCTATCTATCTATCTAATAAGTTTTTGAGACAGGGTCTCACTATACGGCTTTGGCTGACCTAGAACTTGCTAGTAGACTAGGCAGGCCTCAAATTCAGAGATTTGCCTGTGTCTGCCACATCATACCTGGCCTGGTGCACTTCTTCCTATGAAATCGTCCAGTTTTGGCCATATCACTGCATATTACAAAGTGTTTTGTCCTTATTAACGGTTGAATAATATTCCATTATGTATGTAGTCCTTGCTTTCTTTATCCATTTATCCGCTGACATCGCCCATGATTTCAGATGTCTGACATACTGACTTCACATTTTTGGTCTGTGTGCCCAGTGATGTGACTGCTCTAACATGTGGTAGGTTCTAGTCTTCATGTTCCAAGGACCCTCCATACTATTTCCTTAATGGGGGTACTAATCTGCACTCCTATCAACAGTGTATGAGAGTGCCCGTTACTCCATGTTCTTACCAGCGTGAAAAAGTACTTGAAATCCCTGGGTGGATATATGCCAGGAATCAAGTATTTTGCTGCTATTGCTATCCCTAAGCTGCATGGCTGGAAGTGTGTGTGAACCACAGAAGGTCAGCTACATGACTCACAATACACCATGACCTAAATTAGATGCTGGGCCAGCCTGCCTTAAGTCGTGAGGTGGGAGAGGAAACCACTTTTTCAAAGTCATTTAAAAATAGTTGTCACCTTTCAGAAGCCCTTGGCCTTTTCTGTAAGAGTGGATGATGTCATCCAGCATGGACACAGCCCTGTTGTAACTAGGCTCTGACTTGTGGTGGTTCCGCTGCAAGACTACGTGGGGCGTCTGTCTCGCTGCGTGCTGTTGTGGGTCCAGCGAGACTGGGAGGAGAAAGCTGATGCATGGGGCTTGCAAGTTCATAGATGTTCCCTTATGCAACCTTCTCTAGCTCCACAGGAGCGATGCTACACTGAGTGGGGAGGGGGGAAGAGGGCTGTGATTTCACCTGTGTCCTTCTGTTTTGTGCACGACCTGTGAGGCTGAAGCCTGTATACTGACTTCATAGGAAATGTGAGCCTCGGAGGGGCCTGTGATGCGTTCAGTGCATTGTGCAGGTGAGGGTCCAAGCCTAGGATAGCTGTCAGCATCTGCTTCTCTGCTGTATTAGTTTCTTCACCAGTTGCTGGGACCACACACTGGCCCAGAAGCAACTTAAGGGAGGGTGTGAGAGTGCAGCCCATCATAGCTCTGGTGGCACGAGTGAGAAACATCTGGGCACATCTGTCCACAGCCAGGAAGCAGAGAGGGGAGAATGCTGGTACCCTACTTGTCTTCTTCTTTTTCCTTTATTTTTCAGCTTGGGACCCCAGCCTATGGGAAGGCTTTGGAGAAACATGATATTGTCAAGATGTTTAGAGACATTTGAGGTTTAGAAACATTTGAGGTTGGGGAAGGGGAGGTGGGGTTGACTTCAGATAGACATCCATATTTAGCTAGGCCTCTTTGGAAATGCCTTCCCCGACACTCCTATAAATATGTCTCCTAGGTGAGCCAAGAGTCAATCAAGTTGACAGTGATGACTAAGCATCACAATTGCTAAGTCTGCAATCTTCCCAGCATGCCACCGAAGCCACTGTAGATAGAAAAACCCATCTGTCATTCTCCTGGTTGGAGCATGCAGCTCTGTAGTGGTGGTGGGGGCCCCAGATAGAGACCAGGGAAGCTGTCGTTGTAGGTAACCACAGTCTCCAGGGCATGAGGCAGATACATGTGTAGCATTTTGTGACCCAGAAGGAAAAGGAATCATTTATTTGACAGGCGTCTGGAAGCAAAGGGCATGATGGTGACCCGGCTGCTGAAGGGCTGAGGGCTCTGCCAATTACCTGTGAACACGCATGGCCCTGGGCACATGCCCATCTAATGTCATCTTGCAAGAACAACCACAGTATAGTGTGGGCCTATGCAGGCCTGGTGCTCTTCAGGGGAGGGACAACAGGCCAGCTCTTTGTATTCTCAGCAAGGACACGGCGCCTGTTTTTGGTGCACCCATGACGTCAATGGACAGGTGAAAGCAAGAGTATGTTTGTGGACAGCTATGAGTAAAGCCTCTTGTCCCTGAGAGGAGAGAGATGGCACAAGAGTGCCCACATATCACAACTTGTTCATTGTGCTTGCTATATTTTTAATGATCCAAAGGTTGGGCTGAAAGAGATAAGAAGAAATAATATACTTTGCAGTTAGTAACTTTCACTTTATACTCAGAGAAGTAACTTGTAGGGAACTTGTAGGGAAGAAGAGAGTGTATAGACATGCATGTGTATATATAAGTAAAAGTATGTGTACATATATATGTTGATACATCTGCATAAATATAAAGAAGAGAATACATAGGTTATTATGCTATTCAGCATTCCATCACTGTGGCGGAGTACCCAAGAGAACCGCACTAAAAGGAAGAAAGGTGTGTTTTGGCTGTTGGTTTCAGAGGCTTCAACCCATGGTTGCTCATCTCCATTGTTGGGCCTCTGGCAGCACAGTGCATTTCGTCACATGTTTGGTGGAGAAGTCTTGTCCACTGCCTGGTATCCAGAAAGCAAAGACAGGAACAGGAAGTGTTTGGGATTCCAATACTTCCTCTTCAGGGTACAGCCACAATGTCCTAACTTCTTTACACTAGCCCCACCCCCTAAAGGTTTTGTTACCTCTCAGTGACCTGAGGATCACGCCCTCCACACAGAGCTCTTTGTGAGACACTTCCACACCACAGCCACAGTGCATCTATAAGCAACACATACGTGTAAGCAAGTTCTGAATACTGAAGTAACTGATAGGATATTAGGGTATTTGGGGGAACGATGAAGTGAACTTTCTGGGTGTTTGCATTTTGTTTTGTTTTGTTTGTTTTTGTCTTGAAATAGCTTTCTAAGCGTAGCCTCTAGCCCGTTGTGGATGGAACATCCACAGTGAGGGGCTGATGGGGGGGGGGGAGTCAGGGAAGAGCTCCAGGGTGAAGTGTTTGCTAAACTTTAAGGCTTTCATGCAAATGCTCGGGCTAGGCTGCTGGCTGCAATGAAAAAGACTGCTTGCTTGGAGACAGCTGTCCCAGCCATGTGTGTGAATCGGGATAAGTCAATCTGTGGTCTTGTTTCCTTGTCTAATACAGGAAAGTGAACTAGGGGCCCGTGGAGCTCCTCACAGCCTTCACTTTATGGGATTCCATCCACCTCAGTTATCTGAAACTTACCACCAAGGGCACGTGTGCCATGGGAATTTTGATGCGGTCTCCTGGAGAATTGAAGAGATTGAAAATTAAATTAAACCCATAAATAAGAATTAACAAAAAAATTAGAAAAGTTCATTTGCAAGCAAACTCTTGGTAACTCTTTTCAGTGGAGGTTAAGCATATACACGTGCCCGCGCGCGCGCGCACACACACACACACACACACACACACACACACACACACACACACACAAATACCCATCTCAAAGGAAATGCACAGGTTTGCTTTGTTGTCTTTATAAAATCAAGGTTGGTGTAGGCAAACTCCATCTGAACAAAATTTTCAGACCTGATTATCATTGCCCAAATCCAAGAAAACATTTCCTACATCCATACGGATTGGCAGCCAGAGTCCTGAGTCTGGAGAAGACAGTGGATATGCAGGGTGAGGGCTCTCTGGGAGATCCGATGAGTCATCCACGGCACTTGGGAAATCATCAGAGCAAAATGTCTGCCGATTGTGACTCCCATGAGATAATTACTGGCTTTGGAGAAGCGCTTGGGATCTCAACAAGCCTTGAAGAGACCTGTGAGGAGGAGGAGGGAGAGATGATGTTGAGTCCAGGCAAACATACATCATAGTGGCAGACATTGGCTTGAGTCTATAAAGTATTGGCTTCAGTTTTAGTATGGAGAGGGGGGTGATGCTGGTACCCTTCTGTTCCACAGCCTTTCCAGTCTAAGTACTGAAGGTTGTTCCACCTGGTCCTATAGTACAATGCTCTTAGGTTCTAACCTGTGGGAGACAAAAGGGGACACAGCTGCCATTTCTAGGACATTGGGAGCACAACAGTCCACTCCCTCTCGTGTCTTCACTGCTAATGCAGAGCTCCTTCTGGATTCAGCCAGCCAGTGTAGCTGAATCTAACTCGGCTCTGTGTTGCTTCTGTTCAAACTGCTATGATGGACTTGGAAATTTTCAGTCCAGTTTTCTAAAGAATGAAGCAATGAACGGCCAGACAATTGTGCCCATCAGGCAGGCGGTTCCAGATAGTTTAGTATTCATGAAAACTCAGGACAGCACCATGACCTTGAGGAATAAAAGTCACAGAAAAGGAGGAGAGTGGGACCTACGCACCCTGGAAACACGAGGATGCCTGGACAGGGTGTAGTAAACTAGGTTCCCAGTGACAAGGTTATCCCGTGACTGATGGAACATGCCTATGAATCTCAATGAGAGCTTTTGCAACATCAAATGTAATGACTCAGCCAGTCTCTCTGACTCAAGATCACCCCTCCTAAGGAAGGAACTGCCTATATTTGTCTTCGTACTGGGCAACCTCCATCTGCTGGTCAGTCTGCCTATGAACTACCTTTGGAGCCAGGTGTTCACCAATCAGTGACTCAAGAGGACTGGAAGAGGGCATTTGAGCATGGTCACTATCTCAGGTTGGGCTCCCCAGAAGTGTAACCCATGGAGTCCCTGTGAAAGTGATTCGTCAGCAGATGTGATGAGGAAAGAAAGAGAAACAGGGATGTGGATACAGAGGGGAAGTAAGGAGAAGCAGGAAGTGACTTTGGATCATTCCCAGAAAGAGCTCTAGAGACACCGTCTGTCACATTCCTGAGTAGTGCCTGTCAGAGACAGCGGAACTGGGCTATTTATGCCCTGAACTCATTCATCTTTGGTAGAGGGTTGACCTGAGGCACAAATTCCCAGTTGCTTTCAGCTTTCCTTGTGTCAGCAGAATTGGTGTTGACATTCCGAGACCATCTTTCTTTCTACTGATGCAGGGGCCAACTGTGAAGAGTGACACATCTTTGGGAGCCCAAGCTCTGGAAAAAGGCCCTAAGATTCCAGGGGACAGGAGTTGGGGCAATGACTGTATTGACCACAGCCACCCGGAGACAGCCAGACGGGCTTCCTCCACCAAGGGTCAAGGACACGGCAGACACCTAAAGCTAAGTAGTGCTTCCTGTGTAAGCTGACTATGATGCCAAGCTGGGGTGATGCTTCAGCACAGGCTGTGGGGAGTGAGGTCTGTTGGTACCACCTTCATCTCACAGCCCACTACTCAGAAAGGGCTAGCTGAGGCAAACATAAGCCATTAAATCAGACACGAGCTAGCATGAACCAGTCCCTGGCTGTTACCAGTTTATGCACAACAGATAAATGATCTTCACCACGACAGCATGAGTCAGCCAACTTACTCACTAAATTGCTGAGAACTATCATGCCCAATATTTTGTAAAAAAAACAAAAACAAACAAACAAAAAAAACAAGGTCATAGTTATCACTACCTGACTCCACTTTTGCTTCCAGGAACTCTATCATCTTAAAGAGCTACAAGGTTTTGCAGCACAGCCTATAAATGAACAGTTTAGGGCTCTTGGCCAGGGGTGCTTTCCCACTTGAGAACTCCTCAGAGGTGGGGTTCATTCAGACATCTGTGTGCACATTGGATCCTACACTGTCCTGTTTACCTATACTCACCAGTGGGGAATCTCTAAGAACAGAGAAGGGATCCACTCCCAATGATGCAAATATTTAACACCTACTCTAGAGAGGGCAGGTACACACACACACATTTATGATACACTAAAATTCTTTTAATGATCCTATAACAGATAATTTATAAATAATAAAACTTATTAACATCCCTTATTATTCATTCCCTGTAGTGCATTGATTTTTACAGACTATCCTCATTAGTTCTTACTTATGTCACTTCCTAGGTGTAGTTACAGTTAATTAACCAAAGAAACTCCAATATGAATGGGCTGTTATACTCATTCATGGTAACAAGACAAAATGAAGGCATATTTAGGAATGAATGGGTTTGAGTTTAAATGAAGTAGACATGTGATTAGATGTATTATGGGATGGTATGAGTGTCTTCTTTACAGAATCAGATGACTCCTTTCAAATACAGGAACTAATTCAATGGCTATAGACACGAAGCACTTAGGTTAATGTGTGTTCTCCCATTCTCTCTCTCTCTCTCTCTTTCTCTCGTCAGGGAGCAGCACAGAGTCTCTCTATAACCCAGGGTAGCCTCAAACTCATGATCCTCTTGTCTCAGAGTCCAAGTATTGGAATTACAGGTGTGAGTTCATTGCTTTACTGGTGGAGTAAAGTGTGATGTCATTTCCTTGTACAAATACTGCTGCCTCTGTTGATTTGAAGCTACCAATGAAAAGCCACTGAATTTAGAATTGGGAGTACTAAGAAGAATACCACTGGGTAGTATTTCCATCATGAGGACTCAACAGATCAAAATAAGTTCAAGGATCAGAAGAAATAATTAGGAGGAGAGGCATTTCAAGTATTCATCACCATGGATTCAATATAACTGATTAAATAATAAATTCATTTAATTTGGTTTTTGATAACAATCGTGCTTCACAATCAACTTAGAAAAATCATATAAATTTAACAAGACCCTCTTCCAAGCCATTCTGGGCCAGTTCCAGCATTCTGTGCCTGGCTTTATTGCCTCACATACTGCTGAGGGCTAAAACAAAACAAGACAAAACACAACAAAAACTATTCAATTGGATGCTCTATCTCCATCTTACCAAATTTCCAACATCCTCCCACTAGTAGCCAAACACAGACACCAATTTTTCTAACTACTGAAGATCTGTTGACACTTGTGGATGAGACACAGTGTACCTCTGGTGTCTTAGAACAATTGATGTCTCTCTACTTGGAAACACATGTTCATCTACAGTTTTTACAGAAGCCTAGGCAGCAGATCACACAATAATCTTAGAACCACGATGTCACACAGCTGACACAGCCTCATCTGGTTTTTTTTATTTGTTTTTAATATATACTACAAAATACAATGCAATACTACCCATAATCAACATTTACCCCTTTATGACTTTTCACAACATTAAAATAAATCATTTTCCTCCCTTCCCTAGGCATGTCCCTTTATCTCTTTCGGATTGTTAGGATTTCAGCTATAAAGCTTCCGATGAGTCATTTTTGGCTGCTGTCACTGGTGAGTAATTTATGATATGGGACTATCAGCAACTACCAGGACTTTGTAAGATGAGATCTCAGGGCAGTCCTTGATCATACTTGAAAGTCTTCAGGAACAAAGATAATCATGTTGCCATCTCGACTTCTGAGGTAGTTGCTGATTGCTGCCTCATGCGTCTTGCTTGATAACTTAAAACCTGGATTTCTTTTCCTCAGAGTTTTATTTCTCCGTGGAAAAAAAGAGAACCAAGCCCCACTGCAACCCCCTCCAGAAGACAGTGCCCTTCTCCTGGAGTCGCTCTGGGTAGGTGTCTGAACGTCTAGCTGTTTTTGAGGCAAGACTGTCAATGGAGAATCTGGTCAATTCTCTTCCCTTTGGGGTGGATAATATGCCATTAGTCCTATATTCTAGCTCCCCTGGGGGTTTATCCCATAATACAGTGCCAGTAAATGCCAAAGGAGATGCTGGTCCCTCTCCTCCAAGTATTGTGTCTATTCATTGAGTAAACCTATGTTAGATGTCTATCATGAGCCAAGCATGTGGATGCTGAGGGTAACAGGAACAAGCATGTGGATGCTGAGGGTAACAGGAACAAGCATGGGGATGCTGAGGATAACTAGAAGGATTTTGAGTGGCGTGTACAGCATCAGACACAGAGGAAATAACACAAGTTTGGAGTTACAGTCCTAGGTTATATCCCAGCTAAGTCATCTAATGTGATTTTAGTCAAGTTACTTGACCTGTAAATCCATGTTATGGGCTATCGTGAGAAATACAGGTGAGATGGTGTGTGTGCAGGTGGAGCCACACACATGCCCTCCAAAGGGTTCTTGTGACTAAGGCTAGAAGAACACTGTCTCTGTCTTTACAGGACTCAGTTTAGTGGGAAGGGCATCATGTGAAGACAAATGACCGGTGGATAATGACAGGCACTGTGTTAGCTCACTACCTGATTGGAAGCGAAGCCGTGAGAGCTCTTCATTCTGAGTTCTTCCATCTCCTGAACAAAGGGCTTAGACAATGCATCATCTTGACTGCACTTCGGACTTACACTCTCTAGAACTACTCCGATAGGGTGTGCCTTACAATATCATGCTATGAGAAAGTCCACTCAATTGAAAAAGCTGACTGCAGTACACACCCTTACAAATAGCCTAGTAACATAAGCAAACACAGCAGTGACTGCTGATGCCGCCTTAGCACTGCTGTAAGTGATAAAAATTCCCAGTGGATGCATCATACACCCAGTCAGATTTCCTGCCTAATGCTCCACAGAGCCCTTCTCTGTGACGGTTACTGTTCCATTCTGCATTCTGCATTTTAAAGCCGTGTTGATCTCCTATGCAATTTATAGATTGAATTTGCTATTTACAGAAAAGTATAGCCTTTTAATTCAGAACTCATGGGAATTAAAGCCCCAGATACTGATGGTGTAAATTTGAATAAGATTCTTCAAATTTGTTTCTAAGCAATTTATTTCTGAGGACAGAGACAATGAGTACAGTTTGAGAACTCATAACAGTCTAAAACACAGGTGACAAATATTTCTTGTCTCTTCCCCCATGTGAACGTTTCCAGCTCCCCTCTATACAGAGCAACAAAATATGGAGCTAAGAGGCTTTGGGTGGAACACTGGTGTTTTTGGAGATGTCAGCAAGCATTCTAAATACTTAGTTCTTCAGATTTAGAGAGATATGGGAAGATACACTGGCCTATTAAGGATCCTAAGAACACTGGCATTAAAGAAACCTGTCCCACCCTCTCTGTGCTAGAAACACACAGATCTCTTGTGTAAGGTAAAGGACTCTTCTTGATCAACTGCTTGGGTCATTAGTTAGTTGATCTTTATTGATTGTGTGGTGCCTGGGAAACAATTTCATTAACATGAATTCTTTTTTCTTCTTTTGAAGAAGTAAAGGAAGGGATTCTGACTCCATTCCAGCCTCTGAAGGCTTCCACTCATGGTAGAAAAATGCTGCCGCAGGCTCCCTGCTCATGTCTTCATCCACACTCATGCTTAATGAGTATTTTACTCACTGTCCTTCTCTTCTCTCTTTTCCCCAGTGTTATATTTCTCCATGGAAAAAAGAGAAGAAAGCGCCACTGCAATCCCATCAAGAAGTCTGTGCCCTTCTCCTGAAGTAGCTCTACATCTGAACTTCTAGCTGTTTTTGAGGTGAGACTATCACAGAGCATCTAGTCAATTCTCTTCCCTTTGGGGTAATAACATGCTGTTAGCCCTGCATTCTAGCTCACCTGGGAGTGATCTGGGACTATCCCATAATACTACCATAATATAGTGCTAGTAAGTGCCAAAGGAGATGCTGGACTCTCTCCTCCCAGTATTGTGCCCATTCATTAAGCAGTCATATGTTAGATGTCCATCATGAGCCAAGCATGGGGATGCTGAGGATAACTAGAAGGATGTTTGAGTGGCATGTACAGCATCAGACACAGAGGAAATATCACAAGTTTGGAGTTACAGTCCTAGGTTATATCCCAGCTTAGTCATCTAATGTGATTTTGCTCAAGTTATTTCACCTGTAAATCTATGTTATGAGTTTTTGTGGGAAGTAGAGATAAAATGGTGTGCTGGAATAACACACATGTTCTGTTCCCCCTCTCTCACCAAGGAGGAGCAGAAGTTATCCATTGCTTTCCTATAATCTCGCAGATCTTTAAATCTCACAAAGTAGCTGTAGTAGATGACCTTCGATCACCTAAGCCCATGCTCTTTCACCTCTGTCCGACTTTGTGCTAACAGCAGACATGACTCTGAAGAAGTCCAGTCCTATATCCCTGGGAAGGTTTGTTCACACTCTTTTGGACCAGCCTTTGGGCCTTCTGTGTAAGCTTCCCATTGCTGAGACCAATTACCTGAGCCAGTCAAAGAGGGAATGTTCAGTTTGGGCTCAGAGTTTCACGGTTGCCTCTTGCTTTTGACCCAGGGTGGCAGAGTAGCCCGGTAAGAGCGAGTGGAAGAGCAATTCTGCTCATTTCAGGACTGATGAGAAACAGAGGCAGCAGGAGGAAGGGGCCGGAGTCCCAGCATTGCCTTCAGTGGTAGCTCTCAGTGCTCGGACTTCCCCTTGCAAGGCCTAACAGGTTGGATATCCCATCACACCTCAGGAGTATGATTGGATGGTCCCCCCTTTTGATACCTGCACCTTTAGAGGACACTTTCGATTCAAGCTCTAGTCCTGCTCTATGGGCCACACCCCTTCCCTTACTGAGGGCATTGTTACCAACACTGCCCTATTGGAGGGGATTATTCTGACTAAAGTTGTCCTGAAAACCTTTTAACAAACAAACAAACAAAAAACCTTTGCCCCAGAATCAGCCTGGTTTGCTCTCATCAGTCTCTCAGATAAGCTAATTCAACAGACTGTCAGCATTTTCTGGCTGCAGGCACATGCCATCCTTCCCCTACAGGTTAGGACTGGAGTCAGAGGATTCACTGGTGTGAAGGGCCAGGCTAGGCATGGCAAAATCTGCATGTTGGTTCTGGGTTTTCCACTGATGATTGTTTCAAGTGTATTTGTTTACTCATGGAGTAGAGGTAAAGAGCACAGATGTTAGAGCCAGGCAGTAAAGCACGGCTCTCGCTGTCTGGATAATATTATTCAAGTCATCTACCTTCCAAGCCTCCACTGCAATATCTGGAAAATGGGTATGAGAGAACAGTCTGTTAAGAGCACTGGAAGGGGTGGGTGTCACGGTGGTGCAAGACCAGACGATGCAGGGAGACCCTGTCTCAAAAAGATCTGTATCTTTGCTATAATTCAGGTAGGAGAAGATGGTACAGGAGACCGGCAGGGATGGATGCATTTATCTACCTTTTTGGAGATGGCACTGGAGGAGTTAGAGATAGAAGGATGCATGCGTGAGGGAGGGAAGGGAATTAATGAACTCACAGGGCTGTCTTTGAGCAGTGTGCTCTGCTTCCCAGAAGGGCAGCTGGAAGAAAGGGCAGGCTGTAATAACACACTGGGGAGGAAAGGACCTATTCTATCTTGCCCTTTCAGGTAACAGTCCATCTCTGAAGGAAGTTGGGGCAGGAACTGATGCCGAGGCCACAGAGGAATGCTCCTCACTGGCTTTCCTCCGTGGCTTGCTCTGCCTGCTTTCTTATACAACCCGGTACCACCCATGGTGGGTAGAGCCCTCCACACCAATAATGAATCAAGAAAATGTCCTACACAGACATTTCCATAAAAAGTCAGTTCCTCAACTGAGGTTCCCTCTTCCCAGGTGACTTTAGTTTGTGTCAAGTTGACAAACAAAAACATTAACCAATGTAGTGTCTGTCCCTGGAGAGCTGGACACAAGATGTGTGGTCCAATTACACAGCTGGAATGCCATTTTACAACATATACATATTTCAAAACATCACATTGCAGACCATAAACACGTTTTCAATTAAACGTCATTTTAGAAGAGAAATTAAAAACCAAAATGAAAACCCCAAATATTTTTTTTGTGAAATTTCTTACAGGGCAATTCCCACTCTGAGGGGCTCTGCCTCCGCCACAATTGGACCACCTTTTCCCACTCAATTTTCATTTTCTCCGATTGCAAAAAGAGTTGATCAGGGCTATCCTCAGTACGCCCTGAACAATACTTAATCCAGGAGCAGAAACAGCCGGGTTCACCTAAGACCTTCCTGGGATGGTAGATCCTATCATCGTTTGCTGTCTTCTCCAGGTCCCCAAACACAGTAGTGAACCTTTAATAAATGGTGGCTATTATACGGGTAAGCATGCGTAGCCTATGACTCTATCTTAGCTGGGAACGAGAGAGCAGACGACAGAAGAGCTTAGCTGTTTTGCTCTGACAATTGGGTCCTTGCTACATGGAAGGAAATGGTGAGCAGATATGGTTTGTCTGGCTAAGGAGCTTACAGTCTGTGGAAATCATTATGCAGAGTGACAGCGGCAGTAGATTGGCCTTCACAGAGTACTGTGCAAGATGAGACACTATGTCAGGGACTTGGACACAGGAACTCACAACAGACCTCAGTTAACGGGGTTGTCATGACATTAGCCAGGAATTCACGGTGAGGTCAGGAACAGATGTCATTTAGCTAGAAGTGACGGGGAAGAGAAGGGGAGAAGGGAGGGGAGGGGATGTCAATTAATACCTTGGAGAAGCAGATGAAGAAGCAGGTTTAATGGGCATGGTTGGCAGAAGTTAACAGCGGAAGGAAGGTCCCCAGGGACAGAGAAGGCATGATGAGAAAGTGTGTGTGGGGGGGTTATGTCACACATCTAGTTGGTGGGATGCACTGTGCTTCCAAGTAAATGTTAGTGAGAAAAATCTTTTTCTGCGGAAAGATCACAAACAAGGGAAGTGAGTGTGCTAAGATTTGGAGGAGGTGATTTTGTTAATTAGAAGCTAAATTTTGTTCTCACAGAGGGTCTGGTGGATAATAGGAGTTTTAGGAGAGTACTTAGCAAGACACACAGGGCTAAGCAGAGATTTCCAAAGGGTAGCCAAGTGAGAGAGCAGCCCATGCCTATGGATAGCCACTTCTGCGTGGGAAAGCAAGGAGGCAGCGTGAGTGAGCCTCCCGGATCTCAGCAGACAAAGCTGCCCCTGGTTTCTGATGAGGAAGTGCTGCTGGGGTGGGTCTGATAGCTTCTGGATAAAGACTGGTGGTGGCTGATGACTGAGTGATAGGAAGTTCCAGAGTGACCGGAAAGGAAGTCTGGTGACAGCCGGACAGAGGAAGGAAGTTATAGAGTTGGCCTCAAGCTCCTTAAGCAATGAAGCGAAGTTGCCTCAGTCAGCTCAACTGCCTCTCTGTGTCTAAACCTCTGGCAAGTCTCCTTGGCGACCCACCATATGTGTGCTTCCAAATCACAAATATTGGCCAAGGACCTCCTTTGTGACTAGCATAAGGTGCAAGGACAATAATCACCTTCTAATTCTGGCAAACATTTGACAATTGTACAAAGGGTATCTGACTTACGTTTTTAAAATTCAATTTTTTCCTGCGAATAGAATTGACCAATTTGACCCAGGAAGTTTATAACATTTATATACTCCCATATCACTTCAAAATCAGGTTGTACTATAATTTCACCCTTTTCTTTAAAAATCAGACACAGGGTGACTAATATTCAGCACCATATTCTGATCTATTAAAGAAGGGACAATACAAAGCATAAAGACTGTCCCATCTTGAATAGGTCTCAGTTAAATTTGGTTCAGGAATTTCTGGCCTTCTGACCCCAAGAACCAACATACTATGTCAGTGGCAGCTTGGCGGCATCACCGAATCCCATCCTGAGTCCTGAGCATCAAGGATACTTTACTACATCTTGAGAGGAAAAGACTGAAATTGGTAAATTCAAGAAAGGCATCTTGAATTAGGATCTGGAGTTAGCTGTAGGGAGGGAGACTGGAGAAAGAGAAGGCTAGACTTGCACACCTGCGTGGGCGGATGGGGGATCTCCATGTGCTTAAGCATTGGACCTTCAGGTGTTCTTTTTAGACACACACATACACACACACACACACACACACACCACGAGGAAAACAGTCTAGGCTGATTTCCATTGTCAGAAAGTGGGAGGCACTTAATGTGTACCCTGCTGGTATCTAGCGATTCCTCTTCAGGTTCTTATGCATTCAGTTGGCCTCGGCCTCTGATAATAATCAAGTTTCTGAATGGGCAAAGTTGAGGATCTGCTCCCCCAGAATGCCTAGTGTCATGTCTTAAGGTCCCTTGGGTGAGCTACCTCATCCTGGGTGCATGCACAAATAATGCCAAACGTGATTAACCAGGGTCTTTGCTTTCTTTCTTGTTAACAGCTATCAGTGTGAGTTATTGGGGCTGGCACAGCTGGGATGCCACCTCAGGGAGTGGCTTTAATAAGCCGCCAGGTCTGTATTTTAGGGCAAGTCTCAGTCCCCCCACTTCGTAAAAGGAACTCTGTTAGAGCTTGGAAGGAGGTGGCAGCGATGGACATGTAAATAAAACACGTGGCCGGTGCCTGCAGAAATATTGTATTTACTGAAAACAGAGAGAAGGCCTCAAAAGCAGCTGGTGCGCCTTGGGATGGAATCTGAGTTCCAGAGTCTCCTGGACCCTCCCTGCACTGCTATCCCAGTCCCAACGCGGTTACTGTGCGCATGAGCGTCCATAGCAACCGCCTAGGGCGGGTGTTCCCAGCTGGTGCCCAATCCGCTCCCTGCGGGGGACCCTGGCTGCCGTTGAGTGGTCCACGGTTTGATGTCACAGGGGGGCGGGGCGAGCCGGCCTCTAAGGAGGCTGAAGGTCGAAGGCGCGCACAGGTGAGTGGTCTAGGTGCCCTGGGCCGCAGGGCTGTGGCATCTGCCTAGGAGTCCTGGTTGCCTCACCCTCCCTCCGCAAGCAGCCCTGGACCGCGAGGGGCATCCATTCAGTTTCTCACCTGCTTCTCCAGAGTGTAGCGTGTGTCCTTAGCCCATTCCCTTTTCCTGATGCTTTCTCAGTCCAGGCTACCAAAGAGACCAAGGGGAAGACGCGTACCTGAAGTTCAAATCAAGGCTGTTGTCCTCTGGCACTCTTTGCCTCGGACCACTTTCGGGTTAAATCTTTCTTGGGGAACATTCTTTGTTTTTTTGCGGACAGGAAGCTGTTTTATTGACAGATAAAGTATTTGAGGAATCTGGTAATTTTTTTTAACAAATGAAACATTTCACACAATAATTCAGTGAGCAGAATCTGTATACCAAGTCACCCCATCTATCCTTTAAACTGTTACAAGCACAACCCCGTTCTTCCCCCAGGGCACACAGCTACTAGAGTTTAGTGTTTCCTTATACTCTGCACATTTTATACTTTTCTCATGATGTATCTATCTAGATGCCAACACATGGTGTTGCTTTAAGTTTCTGTAATGAGATATAACAGATACTCTGCATCAACTGTGCTGTGAATTTACGTCTCCTATACATTTTCGTGCTCACGCGCCTTTAGTTTGCTCCCTTAAAAATACTGGAGACAGATTCTTGGACATTCTAACTGTTTCTGTTTATGGGTGTCTCTGAGTGTACAGTCGTGGCAATAGAAGTAACTGAAATGTCCTTTCCAGTGTCCCAGATCCTGCTACTGACAAGGATTATTTTGCATTCTTTTTTGTTTGCTTAGAGATCATTAAGCTTTTCCCAATATTTTATTTAACCTTGAAGTCATTGCTTCTAATTGTGGTGTTTGTTTAAAAAGTGAAAAGGTTTATAGGATCTGAAGAGAAGCCCTTGTTAACTGCGGTATTTATTGTGTATATCTGGTCTGTGTTAGCTACTAGTGAACCTGAGGGTCTGTACAGGAAGCTTTCAATTCATGCCTGCTGCTGATGTGAGGCCAGGGGTGGAGCAAAGCAATTCAGTCTCTGCACGTGGGGCTTCTGGGGATGTTCTATGGGCTTATGTTCTAAATATTTATGATCCTAAAGTCTTGACTAAAATGGGTTGATAAAAATACACCCATTCAAGTCAAGCCCGTCTTGTAATTTGAAAATGGATATTTCCAGTACTTGTATTCTCTATGGGGTTGGTTTTGTTTTTAGCAAGTTACTATTTATAGACGACCACTGTAGCATTTTCAGTATGTTAGTACCTATTGATCACACAATAAATAGACAAATTCCAACATGGTTTGATATTGCAGCACATCTCATTTCTTCAAATGCTCTTTGGGGGTGAATGAATTATTTATTTATTTATTTATTTGAGCTCTGACTATCCTGGAACTTGCCATGTAGACCAGGCTGGTCTCAGACTCACAGAGATCCACCTGCCTCTGCTTCCTGAGTGCTGGGATTCAAAGCTTGCACAGCACATCTGCCCAATGTTTAATTTAAAAGACAAAAAACCCTGTTGTACGGCCTAGGGGATGGTTTACATAGCCACTTTCAGCCATTTCCCCAAAGAACCCATTGAATATCCTTGCAGATCTGAGATCAATACAGTGCTAACACTCTTAGAAAGCGATGCACATACGGGCATAGAGAGGGACTGAGTTAGAGTTTGGAGACCTAACCTCTCAAAAGACACAATCAGCAAGTCCACCCAGAGTCTTTGTAAAACTGAGGGGGGCTATTTCTTCCTGAAATGTTTGATAGATGTTGGGCATGGTGGTGTCTGTACTTCTAGCACTCAAGAGTATGA
Organism: Ondatra zibethicus; assembly: GCA_004026605.1. NCBI lineage: Eukaryota > Metazoa > Chordata > Mammalia > Rodentia > Cricetidae > Ondatra > Ondatra zibethicus. The sequence continues at coordinate 58,072 of PVIU01001060.1, read as the reverse complement.
GGCAGGAGAATCATGAGTTCCAGGACAGACTTGGTCTTTTTAAAAAAAATCCCAAATTCAAGTTTGATAGATGTCGTGAGTCTTCTTGTGGCCAGAAGCAACTTAAGGGAGGAAGAGCTGATTTGGGCTACAGTTTGAAGGGGTGTTGCCCATGGTGGCAGGAAGAAATGGCAACAGGAGCATGTGGCAGCTGGTCACATTGCACTTGTATGATGCAATCAGGAAGCAGACACCCACAGTAAGTGGAGTGGGGTCATATAACCAACCCTCAACTCTCCAATGACTCTTTCCTCAAGAGAGGCTCCACCCCCTTAAAAGTTTCACCATCTAGTCTTCCAAAACGGTGCCGCCAGCTGTGAACCAAGGGTCAAACGGAAGCCTACGCGGGACATTTCAATCCAAACTACAACAGTCCTCACCAGTGGCACCATCTAAGACTGAAATGTTCCTTGAGAAAAGATTGTAAAGTATACGTTCCATTTGATTGCCGTACGGCTCTTTGGGCTCTCAGTCCCTTCTTCAGTCTTCTTTGCAGCTTTCAAAAACTTTACTTGGGCTGGAAAGGTGGCTTAGTGGAGTAAGTGCTTGCTGTGCAGGCGTGAGGATCAGAGTTCGGATCCCTAGGACCCACATAAAGGCTGAGCAGGTAGAGTGGTTCCTACAGTGCTGGGGGTGGAGACAGAGGGTCCTGGCTAGCCAGCTATCTAGATTAGTTGGTATTGGAGTGCCTGTGGTTCAACAAGGGACCCCTTCTCAATTCATGGAGAGTAAATAAAGAGGGTATCCAGTGTCAGTATCAACTTCCAGACTCCACATGCATGCACACACATGTGACTTGAATTCAGCTCGTCAGGGGTGGTTGTAAGCATCTTTATCGCCTGAGCCATTTCTTGGGCCTGTGCTGTCCATTGTTAGCATAAAGTTGGGAGGATTGATGCCTTATTAGCTCTTAAATATCTGATTTGGTGGTAATATTTCTCTCTAATTTCTAATTTGTCCTCTTTTTATTTTGGTAAGTCAAGCCAATTTATTAATTTTTTGACAGAGTTTCATTTTTTTCTGTTTAGCCTTTTTCTGTTTCATAAATTTTTCTCTTTGCTATTTCTTCCTTCTACTTCAGGTTTATTTTGCTTTTTATTTCTTAACTTAAAACACAGATCACTGATTTGAGCTCATTATAACAAATAAACCTATACCCTTCCCTCTAATAGCAATTTTTGCTATGTTTCATTAATTTTTCGTAGGTTGTATTTCATTCGCTTAAAGATTATTTTCCACTTTCCCATGCTATTTCCTCATTGATTCATGATTTTTTAATAACTGTGTTGTTTAATTTCCTATTATTTGGGAAATTTCTAAGTGTCTGTTATTGATGTATTCAGAAAATACATTTAGCTTGCATGGTTTCGGTAGTTTAGGACTACTGGGATTCCAGGCTGGTGATTGATTTGCATTGGTGGACATTCTCTGTGCATTTGGAAATAGTGTGCAAGACTGCCTTTGGGATGCAGCACCTTGTAGACACCTTAGGTCCAGGTAGTCTAGGTTATTTGAATGAGTATTAACCAGTGTATCTTTTCTTTGAATTACTGGCATAAGAGTGTTGGATATTCTTGCCTATCTTGGTGTTATGTATTTCTGTCAATGATTGCATAGACATTTAAGATCGCTATATCTCTTAAAATATTGTCTTTATTTCTCATTATTACATGTATGATATGTGAGTGAGTGCTGGTGGGCGTGTGTGGAGGTCAGAAGACAAACCCTAGGAGTCAGTCTCCTTTCATCTTTCTATGGATTTCAGGAATGGACCTCAGGTCTCCAGGCTTGGGCAGCAAAGCATCGTTACCCACTGAGCAATCTTGTCTTCCCTGACATCTCTCTTTGAATTTATGTCTTTGCTCTTGAGATTTACTTGGCTTGAGAGTAATATAGCAAACTCAATTTTTTGTTGCTACGTACATTATATTTTCCTATACTTTTTAAAATTGTATAATTTTATATAAAAATTTTTTCTAGATAATATACAATTAATATTATTATTTAAAACCATTCTTCAACCAATGTGGAGGCTATTTAACATAAATAAAATTTATAATATAGTTAGATTTCTGTCTCTCATCTTGATAATTTTGCTTTTCTTCACCCTATTTTTCACCCCTCTTTTCAGCCAGGTCTTTGCTTTTCCTTCTCCTCCCCCTCCTTCTTCATTTTGACTTGTTAGTTGGAACTCTTTTTTAATTTTTTTTTTTCAGAGATGACTTCAGGACATCAATTTTCAGATGTTTTGGTGTTTGGGCCAGAACTCTCTTACGAAGCATAGACACCAATGAGTTCAGCCTGCTCTCAGATATGCAGACGTGCTGCTCTCTCATAGCTGTGGCGTGCTTCTTTCATTCCCAGGGTGGTGCTTCGTTCAGGCTGTCGCAATGCCACATGTGACTGCAGCCCTGGAAGCTTCATGGGAAACGTAGGAGCGTGTAGGGTTAAAAGGTGGCTGTCCCCGGGGGTTTAACTACAAAAATGATGTTGCCGTTTTCACTGCTGGAAAGCTTAGGCATGCCTGTTGGTCCTTAACTACCTTCTGAGAAGAGCAGTTCTGAAGTGCGCAGTGCATATTTCAATATATCACAGGCTATGTTTAAATTCTATCATTCATTTCAACCATATACATTTAAAATGTCTGCTTCCCCCCACAAACCCTCCAAACTGTGCTCTTATTATCATATAATTTACTTCTATTTGATAAATTATACAATAGTTTTTGTTACTTTTACCATAAGCAACTACCCTTTAAAGAAACTTGGAAGTTAGAAGAAGTTTTAACAATGCGTTCTTGCCATTTCTGACATTCTTCATGTTTGCGTTGGCTCCAAGGCTCCAATCTGGGATAATTCCCTTTGCCTTTGTAAAGGAAATTCTTTGCTGAGGAATCCTTTTAGCTTTTGTTTAAAAATATTACATTTTGCCTTACTTTTTCGAGGGATATATTCATGAGCTTTGTTTTGGTTTTGACATAAGTACAGGTCTTCTGGGAAGAAGAAGCCTTGAGAAAACACCTTGGTCAGATCAGCCTGTAGTAGACAAGGCTGTGGGGCATCGTCTTGATTATGGACTGACCTGAGATGGTCCAGCCCATTGTGGGCGTTTTCAGTCCTGAGCAGATGGTCCAGAGTTGTGTAGAAAGGGCAAGCGGAGGGAGCCATGGAGAGAAAAAGCCAGTAACGTCTGTGGTTCCTTCCTGCTTCTGCTCCTCCTTGAGTTCTTACCCCAACTTCCTTCAATGAAAGACTATAATCAGAACATAGAAGCCCTTTCCTCCTCAAATTGCCTTTGGCCATGGTGTTTTTACAGCAACAGAAAGCACACTCGAGTGGGGGACATTTCACTTGCTAGAGGATTTCTGCCTCATGCTTTCTGACACCTTCGCTGACTGCATCCTGGAACTGTGATAGATTCACATCTTGCTCGCCTGAGGTCAGAGTGCATCTCTCCCTTCTATGCGCTAGCAACAGGTTCAGCTGACAACGCCACCCCCAGCGTTTGTCAGAGTTTGAGGAGGGTCCCTGGATACACGTGCGGACTATGCCCAATCAGAGGCTCACGTGCATCCCTGTGCAGCTCTCTAAACTGCTTTTGCATAGTATACGCTTTCTCGAGTCCTGCTTTACAGCTTCTAGTTGTTGAGGCCTCTCCAGAGTCTGGCCACTCTCTCGAGACTTAGAGCCTGCCCAACTCTGGCGTGTTTCATGTGTTTTTCCCAACGGTGATCTGGAAATTGCCTCCAAGCACAATGGCGCAACAATGAGAGGGCTCGTTATTTGTCCAGCGTTGCCTGTAGACCAGTGTGTGAGGGGAGCTGCTCCAAATATTGGATCCAGGTTTTTAGCTGTACATTTTTGACTAGCCTACCATGGTTGTAGGTAGGAATCCTGTCTGAGTTTTAAACATTTCTTAGGCCGTGATACCTTCAGATTTCTTTACCAATAACAGCCTAAATTGCACGATGGTGGAGAACTTTGATAAAACATCACCAAGGATGATTTTATTCCATCGTCCTGGGTGGCTTTAAAGCATGGCTGGAGCTCCAGTTGGAATTATAACATAGTTGGTTCTCATGGAACTCATCACCACACATGAATTCTACGTCCTGTGCCTCAGTCTAGATCCTCGACCATCTCTTCCCTAAAACCAAGTTCTCTGTGTGTGGCTTTTTTTCCGTTCATGTATCTTGTATTGCTTATGAACCTGCATTTCTATGGCTGTGTGGTTTCGTTTTTGACAATTCTAGATTGCGATATCTCAAGATGTCAACATTTGCAGTTGTGAGAAAAATCCATGTGGCACGCCCTTCAAATGCTACTGTCAGAGTACTAATTGACCTCTGGATTTGGGATCCTTTATTGTCAAGCTTTAACCAGAGCCAAGCAGAAAGGTTGTTTGCTAGTAGAAAACTGTTGTTTCCAAATTTGACAAGATTGGAAGGAAGGCAGCCTTAAGGTCCCCAACACCTCAAGTTGCTTTGAACTTGTTTTTTTAAAAAAGCAATATTTAAAGTTTCAAACTTTAAAGTTGCCAGTAAATTTGAAGTAAAGAGTTGCCAGTGTGAAGTGATTAGGAGCAAAAGGAAGGAAGAACTCAGCAAACAGGGAGGGAGCAAGTTTTGCCTGGGCCACACTGGCATGGGCGGCTGTGGTCTGGGTGGGTTTTAACTTGAACACAGTTCTGCAAATCAGTTATTCTGTGGTTTTGGTCAGAAGACAGTGGTCTATAGCTATTTAATCATTGAGGGGCTTATTTCTTTTTATCTGCATTGTGCATCAAATTGAATGTGACTTGATTCTTTTCTTTTTAGTAGCAGGTCTATGGATAGGGAGATATTACCTCCCCAGCAGAATCATACTTAAGTTCCAAAAGGTATGTCATAGTCTATAGTGTCCTGGTCTTCCTAGGAGGTCCCAGATAGGCATTTAACTAGAAAAAAATATGTATTGTGATTATGATAACTCTGTAACTCAGTGTTTTGCATTTGAAAAGCTCTGCACATATAAGTGGTGCATAGGTAGATGTCTACAGTATATAAGTAACATATATAGCTCCATGTGAATGGAATAATTTGAGAAGCTACAGCCAATAATGAGCATTCAGTGACTCCTTCTGAGTAGCTAGTGGCCTTTGAGGGGAGAAGGGAGACTGACTTTGACATCCTTTACTCCTTTCAACTGGTAGTTGAATGCTGTCCCAGTTAGCATAGCTGTGACATTCTAGCCACACGACTGGTTGATAGTTTCTATACTGGAGGCTCTTAGAGGGGGTGTCTCATACTTTCATTGACATGTCTGCACACTGGACATCCCACTGCCACCCAGCTCACACGTTGGGTGTGACAGGGCCAGGGCATGCTGCTAAGGAACTGCTTCCTGCAGGGCTGTTTGAACAATCCAAAGAAGAGAGTGCTGGCATTGATCTCTTGAACTGGTCGACGGGGCAGCAGAAGGTTCAGTAATTTGCCTTGTGTCGTTGTCATACAGCAAGATTTGAATCTGCCGAATGTATAGGTAACTGTCTGTTTAAACACAAAGTCACACTCCTGAGTTTGTGCTCAACATTATTAATTTTTAAAAAACATTTCAATTTCAAAAATTCAAATGGCCAGTATAAAAGCACACTACCTTCATACATTTTAGAGACACAGGGATGGAAACTTTTTGAAAGTATCATCAAGAAGTACTGATGACATATGAGAACAGATATCTAATGAGCCCAGGAGCACCAAAGTTGGTACTATGTCTAATGTAACTTTTTATGGACATGTTATACAAGATTAAATTATGTGATATTCTTTCCTTCCTTTGTTCCCTCCCTCCCTCTTTCCTTCCATTCCTCCTTTGCAGGAGAGATTCACAAATTGTGTCTGGGTACCATGGAGCTTGTAGGCTCTACTTTAACGGCTACTTATGCCCACCCTCAACCAGCACCAACCAGTTTCCTACCAGCCATTGGTACTGTGACATCGAGCTATCGGGACCGCTTTCCCCATCATAATTTGGCACATAGCTTGAGCCTTCCATGGAGACCGAACACGTACTACAAAACGGCCTCCAGCTACCCAACGTTGTCCCCTTACTGCACGAGAGCTCAGAGAGTGTGTGAGAGCACCATGCTCCCCTTCGTGTCCAACAGAACCACCCTCTTCACAAGGTATACTCCTGATGATTGGTATCGCTCTAACTTAGTCAACTACCAAGAGTCCAATAGCTCACGACATAATTCAGAGAGACTCAGAGTGGACACATCTCGCCTCATTCAAGACAAATACCAGCAAATCCGGAAGACCCAGGTTGACACTACCCAAAACTTGGGAGAACGTGTCAATGACATAGCATTTTGGAAATCTGAAATCACGCATGAGTTGGATGAAATGATTGGAGAGACAAATGCACTTACTGATATGAAGAAAAGGCTGGAGAGGGCTTTGATGGAGACCGAAGCCCCTCTGCAGGTAAGGCCAAGAGTTGGGGCAAAAGGCACTGCAGCTTAGTTGTTATAGAAACACACTCATCCATCAGTCTATTAATGGGGTCGGTAATGGCTAAATCATTGTCATTTTACACATATCACCCATAGCGAGTTTCTGAGCGAATTCAGAAAGCAAAGCAGACTAAAGAAACACCATTAGGCTATAGAGTATTTTCAGTTGAATGTGCTATCTTATTAACTCTTAAAAAGGCTGGCCTGATCTCCGCAGGCTCTAGATTAAGATAAAAATTTAAGAGAGTAATCGTTTTAGAACATTTTAATTTAAAGGGAGCTGGGCGATGGCTCAGTTGGTGCACCTTTGCCTTGTAAGTAGGAGGGCCTGAGTTTGATCCCCAGAATCCATATGAAACATCAGGGAATGTTGGTATATGCTGGCAATCCAAGCACTGGGGAGGAGGAGGCAGGGGGATCACTGGGGTCACTGGCCAGCCAGCCTAACCAAATCAGTGAGTTCCAGGCCAATGAGAAACATCAAATGATGTTGATGGTGTCTGAGGAAGTACAACACTCAAGGTTGACCTTGACCCTTGACACACACACACTCACACACACACACACACACACACACACACACACACACACAGAGATATAGATACATATACCTGTAGTCACACACAAACATGCACACATACATATACAAATAGTTTCTTAAAAAGAAAATTAAGGGAGGGAGTGGGAACTGGGATTGGTATGTAAAATAAAGATTGTTTTCTTTTTTAAAAAAATAAAAGAAAAAATAGAAAGGTTAAAATGTTATATAAGAGTATTTTCTAATACCAGTGCAATAAAATTTTAGAATAACAAAATAAATAACTATGAATATCAATAAATAAAAAAAGAAAATTAAAATTTTTCAGTCTGTGTCATGAAGTAAGCCCTTTGTTGACATAATTGCCTTTCAGGGCACAAATGATCAACTGAGACCCTATTAGAAATTGTTTAGGATTCTTTTCTTAGATAAATGGGACCGAAGGTAGATCAGTTGTCATGGTCGTACAGGCAGGACTCAAATCACTGCTGATGTCTGATTAGGCTTTGAGTGGGCTCCTGTCACCTATGACCTTTATACCACACAATGGGTATGTTGTGTGGTATAACATGTGTGGGGCCCTCCAACCCCATCATGCCCACTACCACAGAAAGAAGACTTTCCATGCCTAACACTGGGGAAAGCAGATAAATTAGTATATATCTCAACCAATGCAGCCAACACCAGTTGTCTCCATATGGAGCGGTCGCAGGAGGTCACATGGCATTTGTAGTATAAGACTAAGGACCAAGGGCTACAAGTCTAGTGATCCGAGGACTCTGTTGGGCATCGATGCCCAGCATCTCTTCTGTCCCATCCTTTCTCCACTAACCATAAGTACACAAGTATGCAAAGCTCCAGCGTCCTCTGGGAAGTTGGGGGTGCTCAGATAGAATCTTTTTGGTTTATTTCACCCTTGGTTGTAAACACTCAGAAGGCCTCCAGTGCCTTCCCTGGGACCTAGCTCAGGGATTGAAAATATCCTGAAAACCACGACCACATACCCTATCACTTAATTTCGCTAAGGCTCTCAGTTGCTTGCCTCACTCCCCCTTCCTGATGACTGAACCCCTGACTTGGTTCCGATGTGAGCTTTCTCCTGCAGTTTCTGCCGAGTGTTCTTGTGGCTCGCAACATAGACTGTCAGAATGGAACCAGAAGGTCCTGATTACAGCAGTGTTACACAGAAATAAACGTCAAAAGAGAAAATACAAATAACCACTTAATAGGGGGAAGATTGTTAAATTTTAATAGCACAGCAGTGATTAAATCACTAAGGTAACCATTTCTAGCTTACAACAGTTGCAGTAATGACCATCTAGGGCAGGGTGTGCACTTTGACATGTCACTGGTAGGGTCGTAGACCCAAGGGAGAGTCCTGAAGAGCGGTGTGGCAATAGCCACTGAAATACTCACAGTTCCCACAACCCACTAGCTCATCCAGTAAATGTAAATTATACTACTAAAAAGTAGAAATTTGCTCAGTTGAGGTTCAATAACACATTCTAATATGGCTCACATTTTATGCTTATAAAAGCTGAGCATCATACAGTAGCTCTATGTCATGGAAAAGGTTTGGAAAACGCCTTTTAGCTACATAATGACCTTTCTGACATAATTCATGGTTAGCAATTTATGCTATTTTCCATGGTCATAATTAACATTCTCTGCTTCAAAGAACATTTTAAAACCTCAGTCTAATGTTTAATTAGATCCTTAAAAAAATAGTATAAAATTCTAAGGACATTGTTGCCTCCATTTATTAAAAATCAGCCAGACAATAGAATAGTGATGAGTATGGCTCAATCATGTTTTCTATATTTTAATTCTTAGTAGGTAAAAGCATATTATTTATAATTAGGAAAATGACAAGTGATTTTAAAGATAATGATTTAGATATTTGGCTCCACAAATATTTTAATATTTTGAAAATGAATCATTCATGTCTTTTTCCAGTAAAAAATACTTAGAAATGATATCCCAAACTCTTTGTTTTATCTAATAAAACTGTTTCTCTTCAGTAGACTGATGCCAATTATTTATCTTAGTTGCTAACTGGTAGGAATTCATTTTGTCAGTTTCCCAAACTGGGATTTTTTTTTTTCAACTTTTTCAAAGTTTCTCAAGCAGACACCAGCCTTTCAAGTAGCAGCATAGGTTTCTTCCTCTGTTGTGGTCTTTCTTATGCTAGGCTCTCCCAAATTGGTTTGAGAAGTCCAACTAGGGAGTCCCTGTTGACTTATTTTAAACAAGCTACTAGCCCTTCTTGTCCCCAGCTGTGGTCAGTTTGTAGTGACGTGTGCTATGCTCTGTGGATCTGTAGGTTGCCCGAGAGTGTCTCTTTCACCGCGAGAAGAGAATGGGAATCGACCTAGTTCATGATGAAGCTGAGAAAGAACTATTGACGGTAAACATGGGGGAGGCGGCGGGAATGCTTCAATAATGAGAAGCCTCTTGCTGCAAGTGTGTGTCTAAGTGAAGAAATCAGAGCCACGGTGTTGTCCATAGTCATTTGTAAGTAAATATATAGTGCCTAGCAAAGGTCCATTCTCTTGGTTTTATAAGTGATGTGTGTTGAATGAGAATTAAAAAATACAGGAATGGATAAAGAAAGATTAGGTGCTTGTGGTCCCACAGGTTGCATATCCGTGTCGCTTTTGGAGCATTTGAGTCATCCTGTCAAGCATGCTTAGATAGACACCCGCTGGATCACACAGTACTGACATCCAGTGTCTCCAAGATTGCTCTCAGACAGTATTTGTGAATGAGAAGACTCCTTCATTCATCTCAAATGGCGCTGAGTCATTTTCCTTATCACTGCATACCCCTGTAGGACACAACTCTGGTTATTCAATCCCCAGCGTTCACAATGTGAAGCTGCCTCTGCTTGACATAGCTCAGCCTTCCTGTATTCAACAGTCTGGTAACTTACTTATCCCACACACCACTTGGTAGTCTGTGCTCCGTCCCCAGGGAAGGCACAGGCTCTGGGCCCTGGCGCCTGATGCCACCACAGTGTCAAAGGGCATAAACATCTGGGGAAGTTCTGGTCCACTGCCAAGATGCCACCCTAGAGCTGAGGTTTCCCTGCCATTCTGCGGGTTCTTCAGGCGCTCTCGCACTTTCCACCTGCCAAGTCTGCTTTCCTTCTCAGCTCTCTCACCTTTCTGGCTACCTACAGTGACACCTCTGCAGTCTGTTAAGGGTTCCATCCTCCCATGCTTGAGGCTACTCCCAGTCTCTTTCTTTGGCTGAGACATTGTATTAAGCACTAATTCTTCACCTCAAGTGTTCTGAAAACATCTTTTAAATTTTTGATTGACATATAATGATGACGACGACGATGATGATGATGATGACGATGATGATGATAAGGATCAAGTATGTATTGGTCACACCCAGCATCTGTTTGTCCTCCCTCCCAGCTCAATTCTCAGCCTGCCCTACCTCTTTTTACTGATGGTGGAGTGGCCTTTGCCTCCTTGAACCTTCCTGTCAGCTTTAACTCTTTCCCTGAGAGCCGAGTCCCGTGCAGTTCCCAGACATTGTCCTGCTCCGTGTTTAGATCATGTGCGCCGTCACCAGTTCTTTGCTTCTTCTGAGAAATATTCCCAACTCGATAATGCCCCAGAGGATGTAATTTCACTGGGACCTTCTGCTCTGTCTCCGTTTAATTTCTCGGCCTGTTTCCCTCTCAGAATCACAGAATTCCTGCTGTGATGAGCTCATCTTCTCTGTCCCTAAACCAGATTTTCAGGGTCCCACTGCTGAGGGAAAAAAGGAGTCCTTGGAGAGTAGTTATTTCGAGCTAGTCAGGTCATTCGAGTGATTTTATCCTAACACACCATCAGTGTCTCTCTTTAACATCATTTTGGACTTTAAAAATGACCATTACATTAAAAATGATAAAACTTGCCACCCCTTCCACTACCTAGGAGTGATTAGGAACCGGGGCATCATGAATGACTTTGCCATGATGGGTCCTTCTCTGCACTTTCTTCTTTCCTTGTATCTGATGAATATCAAAGTTCATAAAGCAATCTGTCATTGTTTTGCCACCATAAGTGAGTGGAGACTGAAGATCTGTCCCTTGGCCCATTATTTTCACTGTTGTGAGGTGCTCTGAAGGAAGTAAATGCTAAGCCTATTTTAATGGGTTAACTTCAGCATGCCAATAAACACACTGGTATTTTCAAAAAGTTTTTTTTTGAAACCTGGCATATTTTAGTGTTTCTGCTGTTGTAGGAGGAGCTCTCAAACATGTGCATACATTATAACCACCTGGTGAAAATTTAGAGCTTTTCAGTGTCTAGGCTGAATTCACAACGTCTGGTTCAGATTTGGAGGGGAGACTAATTTTTAAAAATATTTCTCAGGCCAGGCGGTAGTGACACACGCCTTTAATCCCAGCACTCGGGAGGCAGAGGCAGGTGGATCTCTGTGAGTTCAAGGCCAGCCTGGTCTACAAGAGCTAGTTCCAGGACAGGCTCCAAAGCTACAGAGAAACCTTGTCTTGAAAAAAACAAAAAAACAAAACAAAACAAAACAAAATTCTCAGGCAATTTTAATGAACAGGCACAGCTAAGAACAAGCATCTCAAAATGTTGAAAAGAGCTGGGGAACTCTCAGTGGGTGAAAGCCAAAAGCCCTTGCATGGTTTAAGGACTGAGTTTGGATCCCAGCATCAACAAAAAGGCCACGAATAACCCCAGTGTGAGAGACAGACGGGTAGAAACAGGAGGATCACTTGGGCCTGTCGTCTGCCAGCCTGGCTCCAGGTTCACTGAGAAACCCTGCCTCCAGAGGAAACGATGGAGAGTAAAGGAACAGTATGCTCAACATTCTTCCTGGGTCTCTGCATGTGAGTATGTGGGCACATGTGCCCACACATGTGTGTGTATACATGTTTAAGTGCATCCATGAACCACACACACAAAAATGTGAAAGAAACCACATGTGATCTAAATAAATGGACACACCGTGTTCATAGAAGGAACAACTTGACTGTGTTGAGATGGCAGCACTTCCTCAGTGAGTTCACAGATTCAGCATGATTTCTGTCCAAGTCTGAGATGATCAAGCCTCACAGAATTTTCCAGTCAGGATTGACCTTAATTCTAAATTTTCTTTAGATGCCTGTAAAATTATCAGCACCCTCAATCAGCAGGAAGTAGCCTAGAAAACTATGCCTGCATTCCCAAAAAAATGGATTATGGATGTTTTTCTTTGTTTAGAGTGTTGGTTACAAGTTGTATGGATAATGGTCAGGAAGAAAGCTAAACAAGGGAGATTCGATTCAGAGTTCTTGTTTAAAAAAGGGGGGGGGGGAGTGCTGTGGGACAATGGTTTTACCCTGTAAAGATTTGTTTCTTGTACTTGTTTAATAAAATGCTGATTGGCCAGTAAACAGGCAGGAAGTATAGGTGGGACAACCAGGCAGGAAGTAGAGGTGGGGTGATGAGAACAGGAGAATTCTGGGAAGAGGAAAGAGTCAGTCAGTAGTCATCACCCAGATGCAGAGCAAGCAAGATGTGACTGCCTCGCCAAAGGTACCAAGCTACATGGCTGACACAGACAAGAATTATAGGCTAATAAAAGTTATAAGAGCTAATAGGCCAGTCAGTTTATAATTAATGTAGGCCTCTGTGTGTTTCTTTGGGACTTAACAACTGCAGGATCCAGGCAAGACAGAAACTACTGTAAACAAGCCTCAATCCAAAAATTCATATGCAAGTCCAGGGGATTCACCAGGGCTATAATAATACTGAAAAAGAAGATAGTTGGAGGATTCTAACCTCCCAGTAAAATTTATTGCCACATTATAATATATAAGATAGTGTAACACATAGACACAGATCTATGGGACAGAACTTGAGTACTGAGATATAGACACTCACAGTTACCACCAGTTGCTCTTTGACAAGCATGCCAAGGAAATTCAATGAGAAAAGAATGATTTCCAAAAAAACAGTCCTTGGACAATTGGATATCCATGTGCAAAAATAAAGAACTCACATCCCTAAACTATGACATACAAAAACATTACATGAAATGATGGACGACGTAAGAGTAAAAGGTAAAATGACCAAATGCTCAGGAAAGGCGTGCACAAATAATTCTGACACTGGAATAGGCGACGGTGTCTCAGAACACGACACTGAGATAAGCTGCATCTCCGAAACTGAAAAACTGGTGCGTCAAAGATTATCACTAACAAAGATCTTCACAGACCATGAATCGAATACGGGCTTGTATCTAGGCTATATAAATAATGATTAAAAGTTTTAGAGAAAAACAAGTAATCTAATTTTTAAGAATGGTCGAGTTGTCTAGTTAGTTCTCCAAGGAGGAGAAGGCATGAAACCACTAAGCATGAGTTGTCTCCAAGAAAATATAAATCACCTTTATAATGAGACTCAATCCTACCCACTAGGATAGTGATGACCAAACAGAAAATAAAAGCTGAGACTGTGGAGGGATTGGAATCGGTGCACATTGCTGGTGGGAAGGTAAAGCGATGCATCTACTTTAGAAATGAGTAGAGTTACTACAATATCCAGTAACTCTACTCCCAGGCATCCACCCAAGGAGAAAAGAAGACATGAGCCGAGAGGGAAAAGTTTGCGTGGGGGTACATATAGGAACAGTATGCAGAACAGCCCCAAAGTGAAAACGCCCTAATGGAAGTTCCCACAGTAGAGAATTCTTTAGCAGCTCAGTGTAGGTTAGTGGGTGCCTAGAAGGAGGTCGGGGGAGGCTAAAGCATGGTGGTGACAGCTAAGAGGTGCTTGCTGTTTGGGTCCAGGTGATGGAATTGCCCTGAGTTTGGTTTTGATGATGGATGTACTAACAGACACTGGGCTGTGCCGGGCAGACCTATCCTTGAGAACCAAGAACACTGAATCAGAGGTTGATAGTTTCCAGCTCGGTAGCAGAGGTCCATCTTATCTCAAAGTTAAAGGTGCAGCTAGAATAATAGCTTACGAATTGATCAGTACCGATGAATTCAAATGTGTTCTGTTATTCAATGTAGTGATATCTCTCTCTCTCCCCCCCCTTTCTTTCTCTCACACACACAATGATTCTTTTGACTATTATATTTAAGCAGTAATATAGGTTGAACATCCCTACCTCCAAATCTGAAATCTGAAATATTCCAAAATCAAAACATTTTGAGCATGAAGATGACACCACAAGTAGGGAATTGCACACCTGACCTCGTGATAAAACATGGGCTCATGCTACCCAGGTTCATTAAATGGCCTTCGGGCTGTGTGCGAGGTGTATCTATGACATAAATGAATTCTGGGTTTAGATTTGTGTCCCATTCCCCAAGATTTGCATCATAACTACGCACATATCCCACATTCTGAAATCTGAAATGTTCCTCATCCAAAGTATTCCAGATGAGGAACGTTCGTTGTGGTCAGCAGTCTCTTACACAACAGTTTTCTTAGGGAACCATCATGATGCCGTCTACCCATGTCTCTGACAGCATGGCGTTGAACTCTGAAGCCAGGTGTACCTGTCGAGTCATCGTACAGCCGGCCAGTTCTGGCTGTGTTCTGGGACTCAAGCCCAGCCTGCTAATTCAGAGCTGAGCTGAGGCTCTGACCCTGCTCCCCGTAGCTAGTTCCACTCCCCTCTTGTGCTGCAGAAGCAGAGACCTTCTAACTTCAGGGGTGCAGCAATGAGTTAGGGAGACAGACTGTTTCAGCACAACTCAGCCGATGTGGGCACTGCTCTGAGAGGGGGTCGAATAGAGCCCCATCTCAGCATAGACAAGATATGGGTAGGGTCTGGCCATCTGTACTAACGTATGCCCTCCTTATCTAAGAGTCTATGTCCAAACATGCTGTGGGTCCAAAGGGTTCCCACAACCAGACATGTCGGAAAGGCAGCCATTTGCTAGTCATCTGGGATGGACACGGGAGCAAACACTGAAAATGCAAACATGTTTTCACTCGGGATGATGGGAAGGAAAAGGCCGAAGAGACTCTACTCTGACACCCCCACTCCATGCAACACCTCCCTAGGAATACAGTTCATAAGAGCTGGTGACAGCAGGAGATGCACTGTGAAGGTTTCACCTGCTCAATGAGAAGGTTTAACCCAAGGTTCCTTGATCACCAAGACAAAGATCCTGTTTGGTTTTTGCCCACAGTCCTGTTGGTGAGACCACGTAGTTGCCAAATACTACACGGATATTTTGAGACTGGCTGGGAAGTCAGATCACTGTGTGGTGTCACTTATTTGTCTCTAAGTCTAGGCATGCACTGGCTGTTATTTCTCCCCGTGACAGAGTTCAGAATCCCAGACCCACTTTCCTGTGCTTTGCTATGCCAGAGGCTACAGTCATGGACTCATTGGACCCAGGCCACTGGTATGGGAGGTCCTTCTGTCTATGTGTTGCTTTTATTGATTGATGAATAAAGAAACTGCCTTGGCCTGTTGATAGGGCAGAACTTAGATGGGTGGGGAAAACTGGACTGAATGCTGGGAGAAGGAAGGTGGAGAGAGAGATGCCATGGAGCCGCCAGAGTCAGACATGTTGAAACTTTGCTGGTAAGCCACCGCCATGTGGCAATAAACAGATTAATGGAGATAGGTTAAATTAAAATGTAAGAGCTAGTCAATAAGAAGTTAGAGCTAATAGGCCAAGCAGTGTTTTAAATAATATAGTTTCTGTGTGATTATTTTGGGTCTAAGCTAGCCAGGAACAAACAAGTAGTGCTCCCTGCAAAAGGCCACCTCCACAGCCTCTTCCTTCTGCACATACCCACTACCTTCTGTTGACAGAGATTTCTGTCCTGCCCAGTCCCACAGCCATTCAGTCCCAAAGAAACACACAGAGGTCTACATTAATCATAAACTGGTTGGCCTATTAGCTCAGGCTTCTTATTAACTCTTGCATCCTACATTAACTCATAACTCTTGTCTGTGTGAGCGGCATGGCTTGGTACCTTTTATCAGCGAGGCATTCTCATCATGCTTCCTCTACATCTGGGTGACAATTGCAGACCGACCCTTTCCTCTTCCCAGAATTCTCCTGTTCAGGTCACCTCGCCTATACTTCCTGCCTGGCTACTGGCCAATCAGCATTTTATTAAAGCAATATAAGTGACAAATCTTTACAAGGTACAAAACCATTGTCCCACAGCAACCTTCTGTAAGCATTCATCTCAAGGCAGGGGAGGGATGACTGCAGCATGCGTAGTTCTGGTGCAGGTATGAGTGCAGATTGACAGGTCAGCTAACACTGGGCACAGCACCCCTGCAGGTATGAATGCAGTGTTAGCAGGTCAGCTAACACTGGACAGCTACACAGGTCCCATTTCTAGATTTTCCTTGCTCATGTAAATTCCTCTTTCTTAAACAATCTGCTGTTCTTCATCTGACTTTATTTGAATTCACAAATAAAAACTACTGTTTAAAGATTAAAAAAAATATTGAAGTATTACATGCATTTTCCCACTGGAAATCCCAGGAATTTCCACTGCTTGCATTGTATGTGAAAACACACTGCACACACCGTAAAGTGCTCTCATGATGCTGTCCAGGCAGTACTCCATGCATCTGTTGATCTCTCTCTCTCTCTCCTTTCTCCTCTACCCCTTCTTTCTGTGTCATTGAAACAGATGACAATTAAATAATACAAAAACCTAAGATTCTTAGTATCCCTTGGCTATTTGTAAGAGCAGGTAGAACTTTGCTACAACATGGAAGCAGAGAAAACTCTTAGTTGATTCCACTGATCCTGAGCACTTAAGAATCAGATAGCAGGTTTAACATTTTAAGCATATTCAGTACTGTCTAAACATATATGTAACATGTTCATGACATGTATATGGAAGTGCACATGTTGTGTATGTGCATGCATGTAAAGGCCAGAGGATAACATTAGCTGTCATTCTCTGGAATGCTACTTCTTTATTTCTTTCAAGGCAGGGCCTTTATAGGCCCAGAGTTCATCAATGAGGTGAGACTGGCTGTCCAGCAAGCTTCAAGGATCTGCTTGTCGCAGCCTCCCTGGGCCATCTTGTCTGGCGTCTTTGTACGGGTTGTGGGAATCAAACTCAGGTCCTTGTGCTTGCAAAAGAATTGCTTTACTGCCTGAGCTCTCCGCTCCCTGCAGCCCTTATTCAATACTTTTAAGTTAAACAATAAAAGAAGATAACTAGCAGGTGAGTCATAATATCAGAGTGAAGAAAACATCATAATCAAAGTAACAGAGACAGAAACCAAAAAATTAATATAAAAAACACCGCTGGGCGGTGGTGGGGCACGCCTTTAATCCCAGCACTCGGGAGGCAGAGGCAGGCAGATCTCTGTGAGTTCGAGGCCGACCTGGTCTACAAGAGCTAGTTCTAGGTTTATGGCCATACCACCCTGAACGCGTCTGATCTCGGAAGCTAAGCAGGGTCGGGCCTGGTTAGTACTTGGATGGGAGACCGCCTGGGAATACTGGGTGCTGTAGGCTTAAAAAAAATAAGAAGAAAATTTTTTTATGAAAAAAAAAAAAAACGAGCTAGTTCTAGGACAGGTTCCAAAGCTACAGAGAAACCCTGTCTCGAAAAACCAAAACCAAAACAACAACAACAAAAAACCCCACCATGTCAATATAAAAAGCATCATGTATAAAATTATATTACATCTGATGGGAAAGAATTGATTTTTTTGTTTTGTTTTGAGATGGGGTCTCCTGCTCTGTAACCCAGGCTAGCCTTAGACTTAAACTCTTCAGTCTCTCAGCCTTTCTTGTGCCTGAGGCTACAGGTGCCTACCACCTCATGTGGCTAAGGAGTGCATTTTCGATATACTAAGAACATCAAATGCATCCTTCTATTAGCCTGCAAACACAGGCAGGTTGGCTGTCTGTCTTGGCATGTTCTGTCATGTTGGCAAGAGTTGGAAGCTAGCTGGCTACCTGGTTCCCTGGTGTGCCCAAGGAAGGCAGACCCATTTATCCTTGTAGATAAATGCAACTTCGCGGGAGGGAATTTTTCCTTTAATTGCCAAGCCTTGAAAACAGGCATGACCCTTGGCAGTGTCTACATGTTTACACTGACTGTTCACACAGCATTGTTTAATGTCATGGGAAAGAATCCAAGTTTAAAATGCCACAAACCAAGTATTAAGGATGACTGCTTTTTACTTGAGAAAATGATAAAAAATGATTGTGTACACTTATAAAAATGTCTGAAAGATGTTATTTGAGTTTGCAAATTTTCTAATATTTGCATGCTATGAAATAGTACATATATCATTGTAGCCTCAAAATGCCACACATTTGGTCAAGTGAGTGGCATGGCTAACACAGGTGTTGGTTCAAGTGTAGGGACTGAGCCACAGGGCTCACCATGGCATCAGGTGGTTGACCTCCAGTGTGGAAGTCAATTTCCATGTTTGAAACACAGAGCTTTACCCACTATGATTGCATGTACAACCACAGAGATGATTTCAGGGCCCAGTCTTCACTGGTTTTCTTTACTTTTGAGGGAAAGCTGTTGAGGAAAAAGGTATCAGTTAAGTTCAGTATTTCACATCACCAGAATTTTAGGGTTTTTGTTGTTGTTTTGTTTTAGTTAAAGACAAAACAGAATAGAAACAAAACACTAAAATTTTCACTCTGTTCCAGTTTGATCCATATTACAGTTTCTCTATAAGGAAAGACTGATTTGTATTATCATGGGGCATGCAGGTAAATGAGTAGATATACAATTCTTTTTAATGTTTAACGTCACAGATTTTCAACAAATAAAAAGTTTCTTTATTGATGGATTTGAACATTGATGGCTTTGGATGATATACTCAATGAAAATGTTAATGTGTGGTTTTGTTTTTCAATTGAGTAGGAAGTTGATGTCATTCTGTGTTGTCAAGAAAGAATGAGGCGACATCTGGATAAGGCGATTGCCCAACTCGCGTAAGCATTTCCTCTCTATCCAGTTTAAACCCAGCATTGAACTGTGCTTTTGCCTCCTGGGCAACACTGCTCTTAGCACGTCTTAAGAACACGCACGTGCACGTGAGCACACACACACACACACACACACACACACACACACACACACACACACACATCCAGGCACGTGGACACACACATATACACATTTTTATTCAGAGGTGAGGAGGAACGCTTGGAATCTTGTTTTCGATTTTTATTTCAAACTAATTTGGGGATGGCCAATATTTCCCTTAACTCAAGACTCTTTTACTTTGAGGCCTGTGTTCCATCCTGGCATTTGGTTTTCATATTTCCATGAAGACCCACATCTCCAGATTACATCAGCAAGGCGTTCACTGCGCCCACAGCGCTATTGTTATGCACTATTCCTGTTCTCTGCCAGAATACAACTCGCTCAAGGCTTGGGTTCTCAGGCACTCACTCTATGGCAAGGGTGGAAGAATGGGAAAGGAGGAGAAGAAGAGGCAGTTCTTAAGTTATGGTAATGGCTGTCAGAACAGAAAAGTTACTGGCCGAGCCTACTGACTAGCAGCCCTCCAAAGGTGTGTGTTGGCTGTGCTCACATAAAGAAGCAGTGTTGAAAAGGCCCCTCCCTCAAAGAAATGATGGCCACATTTATGCCACTGTTACCAAAGATGACATGTGATACACCTCAGGTAACAAGTGTCACAGAGGCATCAAATCACTGCCTGCTTAGTTTGCCAACCTGTGTCTTGGGGGCAACCCTGGGAAAGTTGGTACTCGGAAATTGGTGAGATGTGCAACTGATTTCAGAGGCTGCCTGGCATGATTTGACTATGGACGGGTAGTTCTGATCTGAACTCATGACTTCTTTAAGAATTCTAGAATCTACATTTAGCAAGTTTCCGAGAGTCTGTCCTGATCCCCATTTTCATTCATAATCAAGAATCTGCTGTTATGTCTTGTGTCCTTGGCTTTCCGTGGGCATCGTTGTTCAATGTGAGATGGCCACATCTCTCTGTAAGTCCGCATTGCTGATCGTCTCCCTTGGCTGTATCACAGGCCCTTGTACAAGGCCCTGACCATGCATAGTCATTTGCTTGGATTTTTGTTGGTGACCCTTTAAGGAGCTTGCCTTTGCTTACATCTATAGTGGGCAGTGCTGACCTCACCTCCCTGAGTGGCTTTTCTACTGTACCCTCTCCACTTGCTTTGAATGTGACTGTCACACTCTCAGAATGCACATCAGTTGAAAATGGAACTTCCCTGGGCACTAGCATAGCATCCAAGGCTTTTGACATCTTTGTTTATATAACAAGTGAACGGGGTACCACCTCACATACCTTCCCAGGTGGACTAACAGGCTCCCCTCCCATCAAAGGTGTCATCCCAAGAGAGGAAGCCCATGGGATGTGCTGGTCCTAGATCACAAACAAGACAGATCTTCTAGTCCAGTGTCCCAATATAATAATCCAAAGCTGGAGGCTCAGCCGTGTCAAGGGGAGGCATCTTTTGCATATGTATTCTCCCATAAGATTCATAAGATAGACAGTTTGCCCGGGGCTGCCCTCGTTTCTACTTTATAAAACAAGCTAAAGCTTTATGTGAAGTGATTTGTCTGAAGGCACAGGCCATGGAGAGTGGAAGCTGCTGGCATTAGTTCATTCCACCGGAAGCAATCTTTACCAAGCAGTTCCTGTGCTCGGCCTTGCTTATGGTTCTAGAAGCATAGATGTGACTAATCATTCAGCTGTCCTGCTTCTCACAGGCCACATGCTAACAGCTCTCAACTTCCCCAAATATCAACAGCCTACTGGGGTCTACGTTTGGGTGTGGAAGGAGCACTCAGGCTTAGGGCGTCACCTGAAGTCCCCCAGATCATCTTCTCACCCAGATGTCTCCCAACTCCAGTGATGGAATTCTGTCACTCCAATGAGTCAGCTGAGCTCTTGATTCTCACTGAAGTCCAATCTCGTGGGAGATTGGCTTGGTTCTTAAACTTACCCAGAAGCCAAATACTTCTTACCTCCTCGGCTGTCCCCTTAGTCCCTGCTGTCTCCCTCCTTCATAGTCACTGCTATGGCTCCTAGCGTGTCTTCCCAGGTCTTCAGCAGTGGGTCCTCATCACGGCAACAGAATGAGCTAGTTAAATGGCAAGTCAGCAGTCTCCAGTTTCTCTTTGGAGAAAACCTGGGCCTTTGCAACATCCACCATCCAACAAGTGTGACCTGGTTGTCCTTACACCAGGGTTCAGTGTCATCTGATGAGCTCTCTCCTGCCCACCCTGTGTAAAGTCACAGCTCCTGCTCTGGGGTTCCTAGTTCCTCTTTTGGTTTTTGCCATGTTTGTCTAGCTGCTCCGGCTTCCCATGTAGTGTATGCACTGTCTATGGGCTCATGGTAGGGACAAACTCCTTGGAGAAGAGTTTCTGCTGTGCTCACTATTTCTCAGGCTCACACAAAAATTATTTATTAAATGAATAGTGACCATGAATGAAGATATGTTTCACCTGTTGCCCATGCCCACCTCTCCTCCAGGGTTAGTCTCTGGGCATGACTTGTGGGTCTTCTCTCTTCCTGGAATTTGGGCAAGACTATCTCTGAGATTACCAGGGTCTCTTCTCTCCCAGTAGCTGGGTTGCTGGGGCAGAGGGTTGGGGTGAACTGCCAGCTCCTTGACCTCACCTCAAGCACTCTTTAGAATTTGATTCTGACTCTTAGTTTATATCTCCTGGGGAACATCTGGGCCACAACATGGCCACAAACTTAGGTCTCCAATGGATCGAGGGAGGTTTTGATGTGTATGTCTCATGAGTTCTGGGGGAAATTGTATTCAAAGCATAGGGAAAGGGGTGAGAATATGGAAAATGAACGGGAAGGAAGAGAGAAAGGCACAGAAATGGACATATGACTGCAAACCAGTGTCCTACCTGGAACTCTCCCTACTTGCCTTGACCCCATGGATAGGAAATATGGCAGGGCAGGGCAGACAGGGCGGCGTGAGGCTGGGCGGGGTGGGGCTGGGTGGGGCAGGGCTGGGTGGGAGTCTCATGACTCAGGTGCATGACCATCTCCACAGATGCTCCTTTGGAGTGGGAGTTGATTGTTTTGATGGAGGAGAGTTGTGGAAGGTTCCACCTTAGAGGGGCAATGCCTGGTGGCTTGAGAAGTCATTGCCTGGCTGGAAACTTGTCCCTCTTCTCTCCCCTGTGTGTTGTAGCTCAGACAGAGCAGCCCAGCACGAGCTGGAGAAGGACTTGAGTGATAAACAAGCAGCCCTCCGCATTGACGGGAAATGCAAGGACCTGCGCAACACTTCGGAGGGCATCAGCTACTTCCGGGGAGTAGAGAGAGTTGATGCAACGTAAGCCAGCACATGCCGTTCTGAGATTGTAATGTCGTTTCATGCTCTCTATGTTCATAGCGGTGCGGCATACAGGTTATCTTACTCCATATTTTTGGGTTTTTTTACAACTATCATGGAATCCCCCAAGACTTGGTGGTTTATAAGGAACAGAAACTTCTTAGGTTTCTATTTCTGGAGTCTTGAAAGCACACGGTGGCAATTTCTTGTGAGAGGTTTTGGGCCAAAGAAACAGAAGGGTAAATGAGTATTTGCAAAAATGAAAGGCGAACTAGCTTCGATAATAGCCCACTCTGGAACACTGACCAACTCCCAGGAGAATGAACATGTTTTCTCCAGAAAGGCATGAATGTAGGCAGGGAGGGATGCGACTCAATGAGGGGTATGTCTGCCTGCATTTGTTCCTAGAACCTCAAGGTAAAGAGGGTTTTCACAGGCATTGATGCTTCTTCACGACCTACTCATTAAAGCTGTGCTTCTCAAGCCTTCCTAATGCTGCAACCTTTTAATACAGTTTCTCGTGTTGCGGTGACCCCAACCATGAAATTATTGCTATCTCATAACTAATTTTGCTACTGCTATGAATCATAATGTAAATATTTTTTGGAGATAGAGGTTTGCCAAGGGGGGTTGTGACCCACAGGTTTAGAGGTACTGACTTAAAGGCTGTCCTTCCCAACAATGCCCTGACATAAATACAAGTTAAAATGGGTTATGCAAAGCATGGCCAGATGCCCGAAGATGAGAGACACCCTTGGCCTCGCTCAGTTTTCAATGAGAGTTCATTCCAGTAGAGCCAGGCCTTGGGAACTGAACCATTCTGTATTCTGCAAACACATAATTTTTTCTAACATGAAAATGGCACCTTCTTATGTAGAAAAGCATAGACAAAAAGGAAACCAGACATTGCCAGTTCCTAGATGCCCTGGGCCCTGTGGGCACAGGCTGGGAGCCACGCACACCTTTCTCACCACTGCTTGTTGCATTTGCCTTTCTGGTAGTTCCTTGCCAGACCCCTGGCTACCTATTTGGGAAGGGCTTAGCTGAGACTGCCACTTCCTTTTAAAAATAACCAGGTTTGATGGAGTGATGTTTACATAGAATAAAATGGTCGAGCAGCACGTGCATGGCAGTGGCTCTGACCTTTCTGAATGTCGGTGGCAGCACAGCCACCCGTAGATGGAGATTTTTCACCACCCTGTAAGGATCCCCACAGTTTCCCCACACCTGTGTCTATGCACTACCCCTACAGTGGTTTCTTCAAAATTGATTCTTTCCTGTGGGTGCCTTGTCCCACAAAGTGACTTTCTTGAGAGCTACAGTATCAGTTACCCCTCGGGCGTTTGTTGTTCAGCTGTGAATCAGAACCAGACCCTGTGTTCTGTGTAATCCGTACATGCTGCCTTACTTGGCTCAAGGAGAGCTGAGAGCTTTTTAAGGCCCCTGTTTTTGCACAAGTTCTTTTCTATCCTTTACAAAATGTAAGGAGCATCCATGACATTATTTTGGGTCTAGACAACATTGAGTCCTACTCAATATGTTATTATAAGAACATGCAAACAGACATAGCTTGTTAAATCTACTATTGAGAGACACCCAACGTGGACAATAGGTCCTTAGTCTGTCTATGTGTCCTCAGATGGACAGATGGTCATTTGTAACCTTGAAGAATGGTATTGCCCACACGCCATTTCAATACGGCTAGCCAATGTTTCATTGCATGCTGCATCAATGATGATTGTTTTTGAGTTTAGTGTTCCTAGGCTAATATGGATTCATGAAGTAAATTTTTGTGAATTTGCATGCCACGCAGATTTTCCACACATATTAATCTAACCCGCACTTTCATTTTATTTAGACGGTTTCTAAGCTTCCCGAGATTTATATAAATATTGCTAAAATGAATGTCCTTTCATCTCTGACTTTGGGAATACTATTTTCTGGGGACAGTGGGATTTCTGAGTTACAAACTCTTAGTCTGCGTTGCTTTTCTATGGCCCAGCAAGATCAAACCAGTTTAACATTCTCAGCTGCTAGACAGCAGACCTTCCTAAACACATCACCAGCTACAGGTCAGCTGGAGACAGCAGCCTTCCTGAACACACCACCAGCTGCAGGTCAGCTGGAGACAGCAGTCTTTGTACACACACCACCAGCTGCAGGTCAGCTGGAGACAGCAGCCTTCCTGAACACATCACCAGCTGCAGGTCAGCTGGAGACAGCAGCCTTCCTACACACACCACCAGCTGCAGGTCAGCTGGAGACAGCAGCCTTCCTGAACACACCGCCAGCTGCAGGTCAGCTGGAGACAGCAGCCTTCCTACACACACCACCAGCTGCAGGTCAGCTGCAGGTCAGCTGGAGACAGCAGCCTTCCTACACACATCACTGCTGCAAGTCAGCGCTTCTCTTTTTACTCTTCTGAAAAGGGGTTTTCAGGGCCCTGCCATTTTCATTGACATACCTTTGGCTACTCCCCAGGTTGATATTTTTGCTTCTCTTTATTGGGTTGGTCTGGACCCATTTGTAAAGACCGTACACGCTCTTGCTCTTCAGTGACCTGCCCCCAGTCTGGCAGAAGAATTACTTCATGACTATTAATACATTATTGGTTCACAGTAAAATAAGGAACAACTGAGAAACGTTTCAGATTTGCTCTTTGCTGTAGTTTCCATCTCATGTAACATGTCTAGGACGGGTGGCACTGGAGCCTTTCTCTCGCAAGATGAACTGTCCCTGAAGACCATCTGGGCCGACACATCATTGTCACCATCATCTCTCTTCCCATTTCCAGGGTGTCCGTGCCCGAGTCGTGGGCCAAGTTTACAGATGACAATATTCTCCACTCTCAGAGTGAGAGGGCAGCCTCCACCAAGCTGAGGGATGACATTGAGAACCTCCTGGTTGTGACAGCCAATGAGATGTGGAATCAGTTCAACAAAGTGAACTTGGCTTTCACCAATCGCATTGCCGAGACTGCAGACGCTAAGAATAAGATCCACATTCACTTATCGAAGGTAAGGAGCTAGCTTGGTCTCAGGGGAAGAGTTCAGGGGTAAAGGGTTTGCTTGGCACATGCAAGGCCCCTGGCTTCATCCCCCAAGATTGGAAAATGAAAAACTAAATCAATCATTTGTTCCCCGTCATTGCCATGGGCAAGGCAGGGCACTCCGAGGCCACAAATCTCTCACCACCTCCAGAAAAGCACCGTGAAGTTGCATGGCTTCCTGGCCATCCAGACTGAGGAAAATTAAAAGCAGTACAAAGCATGCCATTTATTTCAGCCTGTAGCCAGGTGTCAAAATGAAATGGGAATTCACTGGTATTTGGAACACAAAGAATGCACTATACAGGGAAAGACTCTTAGTATTTAATGGAAACAAAAATATTATGATAAAGCTTAATGAATCGCTGTATATAACTAGGATGTGAAGTTAGTAGAACACACGGTGGGGAGGGCGTTCATTTGGGTCAGTCATTTCAGGTCCCTTTTCTGGACAACGGGACCAAATGCAGGAAGCCAAAAGGTAGTGCTGAGTATTCCTGAGTTTGTGAAGTGCTCTGTGCTCTGTGAGGGTAGGAGTTTTACAATGACAATTGAATAAAGGTTGATGCAGAAGTCATATTTCAAGATAAACAAGAACTTCCGCCTTTGCTCCTAAGTACTATGGAACATGGTCCTCATCATGTGTCACTTTTTTTCCTTAAAAATATTTACTTTTATTTCATGTATGAGTATTTTGCCTCCATGTATGCCTGTGCACCATGTGCATGCAGTGCTCATGGAGGCCAGAAGAGGGCGTCAGAATCCCCCTAGGACTGGAGTTACAGAATTTTGAGCTGCTATGAGGATGCTGGGAATTGAACCTGGGTCCTCTGGAAGAGCAGCCAGTGCTCTTAACTGGTGAGCCTTCATCTCTCCAGCCTGTCTTCCTTTTAAAGATCTTATACTATTGCACTAAAGTAGTATTTCACAATAGAGGGTGCCATGCTCCCCCCAGGCAGCAGCAATATACCCTTCGTTCTCAGGATGCCTGACTTATGCAGTAAACAACAGTTGAGCCAGGTGGTGTGCTACATCGTGAAGGGCAGGGAAAGGCATAAAATGTAGTTTTTGTTCCCAAGTAGATAGTAATAACAGTAGGAGGTCACACACACTGATTACCTGTGGCAAATGCATGTTCATGGTTTGGAAGGAGAAATGAGAGCCCTTGAACAGGGCTCGAGAGGCAGTGACTAAGTGGCCACGTTGAGGTCTAAAGAGGCTGTTGAAGCTGGCATGGATGCTGTGTCCTAGGAGAGAAGCTTGAGAAGAAGAAGGTTGGAACCATACTGCAGAAGTTGCTGGGATGGGGGTGGAAGATGGGGGTCAGGGCAGGAGGGCTCTATAGTGCAAAATTCTAATTGGCTATAATAATAAAAACCCAGAATCAGATATAGGGGTTAATGCTGAAAGATCAGAGAAGCAGAGTAGCCAGCCACTAGAGAGTTCTTACCTTGACCTCAGATCTTGTGCTCAGATCGAAGGGGTGATCCTGTCTCTATGAATCTTCAGACTTGCATGCTTAGACTGAATCCCAGACCGCATGCTCAAACCGCATCTCTCTCTATGAAACCTCAGACTGCATCTCAGACTGAATCCTCACACTGTACCTGAGCTCCTGTCTACTCACCCCCCCCGACTTATATTCTTCTCTCCACCCAACCATATCACTCCTGTCTCCACCTCTCTAGTGCTGGGTTTAAAGGCACGTGATCCAGCTGCTGGATCATCTTTGTGTGAGCTCTGTTTCTCTTCTAGACAGATTCAATCTCACATAGCTCAGGGTGGCCTTGAACTCACAGAGATCCGTCTACTGAGTGCTGGGATTAAAGGAGTGTGCCACGACTGCATGGCCTCTAGGACTAACTAGTGGTTTAGCTCTGCATGCTGATCTTCAGGCAAGCATTATTTTCTTAGATTACAAACAAAATATCATCATAGGGCTCCATCCTGAAAGTCCTTAGAAAGGTGTTGTGACAGAGTTCCTTTGTTCATTGGTGGATTGCAGGCAGCATATTCTGTTTGTTTATTTGTTTGTTCTGTTTGCTGTTTCTAACCACTGCATTAGTTCGCTAGGGCTGAGGCCACACAAGTGCTCACTGTCTGAGTGGCTTGAAGCCTGAGCTCCAGATGTCACGAGGTTGCTTGCTTCTGAGGTCCCCTCCCTACACTCTCTGGCAGTCTGTTCTCTTGATGTATCCGTGTCATCTGTGCTGTATTAGTCAGGGCCCTTGAGAGGGATAGAACTTAGAGAAGGAGTCTCTCTCTGTACACACACACTCACGCGCACACACACACGTTTATTAGTCAGGGCTCTCGAGAGGGATAGAACTTAGAACACACGCACGCACACACATGCACACACACATTTATTAGTCAAGGCTCTTGAGAGGGATAGAACTTAGAGAATGAGTCTCTCTCTCTGTACACACACATGCACACACACACACGCAAACACGCACACACACTTTTATTAGTCAAGGCTCTTGAGAGGGATAGAACTTAGAGAATGAGTCTCTCTTTGTACACACACATGCGCGTGCACACATTTATTGATCAGGGCTCTTGAGAGGGATAGAACTTAGAGAATGAATCTCTCTCTGTATACAGACATACACACAGACACACACACATTCATGCACACACAGGGATTTATTAGAATGGCTTACAAGCTGTGGTCCAGCTAATACAACAGTGGCTGTGTAACAATGTTCAAGAGTCCAGTAGCTGTTCACTCCACAAGGCTGGATGTCTCAGCCTGTCTTCAGTATGTGCCAGAATCCCAAAGAAGTAGTCTCTAGCACCGGTGAAGGAATGAACTTGGCAGCGAGTGTGAGAGCAAGCAGGCAATGAGAGAGCAAGTTTCCTTCTTCCATGTTTTTGGGTTGCCAACAGAAAGTGTGGTCCAGATTAAAGGTGGATCTTCCCATCTCAAACATCTGGATTAAAAGTGGATCCTCCCACTTCAAATAATGTACTTAAGAAAAAAATCCCTACCTGTGTGCCCAATCATTTGAGTTTTAGTTCATTTTAGATGTAGTCAAGTTGACAACTGGGAATAGCTATCACAGTGTCCAAGGTCCCTCCATTTATAAGACTTAGACCCACTCTCTTGACTCATTTTAACGTGTCCTCTGCAGAGACTCAGTCTCCAAGTATAGTCACATTCTGGGGTCCTGAGGGTTGAGACTTCAAGATATGAACTTTTAGGGGAAGGACAAACAATTCAACCCATAATAGATACATTCTAAGTTCCACTTAGGGATGTTGGGATGCAGACTCATGGGTGTCACGCTGATCCTGCTGTTTTATGTTCTAGTGAGACAATACACAGACGTGCAGGTGCACACACATACACCCGACATACATGAGAGAAAATGGCTAGTCTGTTGGGAAGGCACAGACATAACCACTTGGAACCAGAGAGATAAAGGTTTATCAGAAGGAAGTGTTGTCTCTTCTTGTGAGAATCGGACATGGCTATTTTGAAAGGTTGGCAAAAGCTTGGGAGAGAGGTCAAAGCCTGAGTGACAGACTCAGGAGGGGTTACATGGACATTAAATAGGTGTGCTTTTGCAAGGTCCCTGTAGAAGGTAGAGGGTGTAATAGCAAATTTTCCCAGGATAAACCTTTGGCAGTGGGATGAGGAACAGTTAGGAAGCCAGGAATTTGGCTTAGCAGCTGGCTAGAGAACAAGTTGGGGCAGAGTTTCAAGTAGTGGGAAGGATTCAAGAGGCTCTGACCTTGACCTTGAGAGGCATTTTCATGAGAGCAAATTCAGGAGCCTCTGGAATATGGGGTAGGTGGGAGGCAGAGGGAATGGGCACAAGCCATGGGTGAACAGACTTGGCAGGGAACAAAGGTAGGTTTGAAGAAGACCCTGGGACCAGATGGGATCGTGGCAGAAAAGACAGCTGGTTTGGAAAATGTACTGGTTAGTAACTGAGCTGTCTCCAGGCTTTAGGAAAGGGGCCACACCAAAGGACCAAAGTCGGGAGGTTTGGAACTGAGGAGCAGCAGAGTGTCACTGAAGGTGGGGTGTTCCGAGCACAAGAAGAGGAGAATGTGGAAGGAGCAAGGTTCTCAGTGAATCTACTTCCTCCTCTCAGAGGTTGAGGAAGCCCATGGGCCAGAGGTGGGAGTGTCACAGGTGGTTCAGGGACCAGCAACAGGATGTCAGCAGTTGCTTCTCATTGCCACAGACCCTGCAGGAGATCTTCCAGATCGAAATGACTATAGAATCCATCAAAAAGGCCATCAAAGAAAAGTCTGCCTTCCTGAAGGTGGCGCAGACCCGGCTGGATGAACGAACAAGGAGACCGAACATAGAGCTGTGCAGGGACATGGCTCAGTTACGGTAAGGGTGGGCAGAGGGGGAGAGCTGGGGGCAGGCTAGCTGGATGCAATTGGACTCTAATTAAGAATATTCTCTGATGACAAGCATCATGAAGACGCCTTCTTTAAATGTGTAAAGTGTGACTGATGGGAGCTGTTAAATGGGTAAGAGGTTCAATTCCGGACTATGAAGGAAAGTCTTGAGATGGGCGGTAGTGATGGTTGCCTGATGGTGTGACTGTGTTTACTGTCACTGAACCGAACACTTCACAGCGGCTAAAGTGTGTTGTGCTTATTACATCATATATCTGTTAAAAATTAAAATGGCAGCAGTACATCACATAGCATTAGCATTTAGTTCATTCAGAGCATTCGAGGTGGTGGTATTTAGGCTTCTGAGCAATTCCTTAGGTTGCTAGTCCAGGCCACAAGGCTCCCCTTGTGAAAGTAAATCAAATCGGTAGCAGTGAGCTGGACCGTGGGGACATGCCATGAGCCTTCTCTTGTATTCCATGGTAGAGTCTCTTCACCATGAAAGTTTTATTCTAAAGATGAACCGACCACATGTGGGCATTACCAAGGCAAACAATGGCAGTTCAAAGTGATGACTTTTCAGAGAGAAGGTCAAGGGAGACTCCTCGTAAGGTCACTTGTCATTGATGATGATCATGATGGTGACAATGATGGCAATGGCAATGATGATGATGAAATAGTGATGAAAACAGTTGTCACCTCCCCTTGATCTTGCTCCACGCGTGGCCCTGTCCTGTGCACTTTACAGTATTTCCTACATCACCTTCATTTTGTGAATGAGGAAAAGGAGGCAGGAGCAGGTAGGTTGTGGAGTGTCTTAGTCATGGGCTGCTGTTCCTTGATGAAAACTCCATGGCCAAAAGCAACTGCAAGAGGGAAGCTCTCATTTGCCTTACCCTTCCATATCACTGCCCATCATCGAAGGAAGCCAGGACAGGAGCCCAGACAGGGCAGGAGCCTGGAGACGGGAGCCGATGCAGGGGCCATGAGAGGCGCTGCTTATCGGCCTGTTCCTCTTGCTTTCTTATAGGACCCAAGGCCACCAGTCCAGAGGTGTCCCCACCCACAGTGGGCTGGACCCACCCCCCCATCAGTCACTAATTAAGAAAATGCCCTACAGGTTTGCCTGCCTGCCGCAGAATCTTGTGGCGGCATCTTCTCAATCAAGATTCCCTCCTTTTGGGTGACTCTAGATTGGGTCAAGTTGACATGGAAACTCGCTGGCACCTACAGCTGCACTGAGATCACACCTGGCAGTGAGAGGCAGCCGGAGCTTGAGTTCCTGCCTGGGTCACTGCAGATGAGTGTGCTACTGTGTGGGAACTGGGCGGGATGGAGAGGCCTGACGAGGAGCTCGTTTCAGCCAAACCATGTGCTTCTGCTTCCTCCATCTTTCAGACTGTGTGGCCCTTTCTCATTCCCCTGCCATACACCTGATCTCATGGGACATTCTTAATGTCAGTATGAGATGAGTTGATGAAGCCAGTGCTGTAGCCTCATCTCTTTCTCACACGGAGGACGGAGCCTGCAAACCTGGGGATCGCCGCTGTTGTCATTCTCCACGTATAGCATGGACTTTGAGTGCATTTGAGACATACACTAGAATACACAGACCCTGCCTTCAGATTTTTCTTTGTTTTTACTTTATGGTGGCATCAACTGAGTCCATCCCCATGCTGCCCTTGGCTTTCAATGCAGTGCTCAGTAGGTGACAGGGGATGTTTAACATGTTATTTTAAAACAGACTTTGGCCTGGAAGCTTAATGGTTTTGCTACTGTCAAGGTCCTGTGTCTGGTTAAGGCAGGTGAGGCTGAGCCGTGATGATCAATAGGTTAGATATACTAACCATGTTTTATAGTTCCAGCTTACCATGTTCATCAGGACATGACCCATCATAAGGCCGGGCAGCATCCAGGCACAAACAACCTTCTCAGATTAACTGTGTGTCAAGTAGTGTAGCATTTTGGGGGGGGCTTCCATTATACAGGTGGCCACCCAGGCTGCATGCTCTTCAGAATGGGCTCTTCCAACACAATCCATTATTTGAAGTAAGTTGCCCTCCACTCCAGAGGCAAGACAGGCCCCTGGGTGGCCAACTGAAGTGCGTCTCTCTCTTCAGAAGAAGCTGCAGTCAGAGAATGGGCACAGGCCAGTTAGGGTTAGTTAGTGAGCTGTGGTTTTTCGCAAATATGCTGCGTGTTGGAGATGAGGGTGTCTACGCACACACGGAAGCAAGGGATATGCCCATTTGCACATTTGCGGGGGCCAGAGGCCAGCAGTATATCTCCTATCGCTTTCTTCCTTTCTTTCTTTTCTTTTTTGAGGTGAGATTTCTCACTGAAGCTGGTGCTGACCATTTGGGGCTTGTTGTCTAGACAGTGCCCCCAGGTTGTCTAGACAGTGACTGTCTCCACTCCCAGCTCTGGGATTACAGGAGTGCCCAGCCATACCCAGCTTTTTACATTGGTTCTGGGGACCAAAACTCACGTTTTCACGTTTATGCACCAAGCACTTTACCTGTTGAGCCTAGCCTTCTCCCCAGCCCTCTGTATGCAAATATTATTAGAAGAAGCTGAGCCGAAGTCTCATGATCCAAAACAATTTCTGCAGAGTCATCAAAAATGGAGATGGAAAAAATTCTTCAGACTACTATTAGATAAACACAGGGTTTTATTTTTGTTTGCTTTGGATGCTGGAATTGGAACCTGGGGCCTTTGGAAATGTTGTGTGTTCTATCATGGAGCCACACCCCAAACATAAAAGTTTCTTTTTCCAAGTGTGTGTGTGTGTGTGTGTGTGTGTGTGTGTGTGTGTGTATGCGTATGCATCACCTATGTACTCTGCATGTTTGTGGATGTGTATGCATATGAGTGTGATGTCTGGAATCATGCTCAATCATTCTTCTACCTTACTCATTGAGGCAAGGTCTCTCAATCGACTCCAGATCTTGCCGATATTTCTGAGGATTCCCCCACTTCTGTCTTCCTGGATTGGAATTATAGGCAAGCATCCATGCCTCCTATCTGGCATTTTTGTGAGTTCTGGCTATCTAAACTTTGTTCCTCATGCTTGCAGGGCAGACAGTTTAACCACTGAGCCATCTCCTCAGTACATAGAAGGATTCTGAGTGGTGACCTAGTGTGACTCTGGGGTCACCAAGCAAGGAGAGATGTTCGCAGCTCCCTCTGAGAGGCTGAACGTCCAAGCTAATATGCGCGGCTGTTCTCTTGCTCCCCTGTGGGTCCTCTGCTGTGTATGTTTCCTCTGCTTCCCTTTCGGTTTTAGGACAGAACCTGTGTTTGTTTTTTGTGAAGAAAGCCTTGCCAAAGTTATTTGAGGCCAATTATTATTTGGAAAAAAAATTTTCCCCCTCAAAATTGATCACTGTGAAAGCCACCCTTGATCTGTCTAGATTGAGAAAGATCAAACTTAATGTAGGGGGTTGAGGGTGGAAAAAAATGCTGTTTTCGTTTCGAGACTTTATTTCCATTTAAAATATTCTAAGTGGGCCCCTTCAAAAGCAGTTCTAAGTTCCTTCTTGGCATCTTTGGTAGAAATCCAGAGAAGGCTCTGCTTGACTTAAATCTTGATTCTAAGACAAATAAACTCTATAGCAGACATGTTTGTATTTGAAGCAAAATGATTTTCAAGTCTGTAATTTAAACAACAACAACAACAACGAACTGGAATGCTGTCAGCAAAATAGTTCTCCCAAATCAGCTGAGGCCACAGAAGGTAGAAGTGGCGTATGTCCTTGATAGTCATGTGGGTTTCTGATGGCTGCAGCGGGGAAGGTTGTCCCCTTCTCTGCACTCAAAGTTTCAAGAAAGTGGACTCTCCGTGGCTGCCTTCTCCAGATCTTGTTTTGACAGTGATACTTTAAGGTATTATATTCACCGTTCCTTACGGGTAAACTTCCAGGGGACAAGCACGTTTGGCTGCAGAGAGTAAAGACACATCTGGGTTCAGGATTCCTTTGAAGTCAGGGAGGACTGGGAGAGCAGAGGCAGAGTCGGTCCTGGTGATGATAAACAGCCCTGTCCTAAGTCCCACCTCCAACCCTCTCCAGCAGCTGCAAAGGAGCTGGAGACACTTTATACCCTAGGGTTTTAAACAAAGCTCTCTTTAACCCAATTTTCTCTAAACAGCAAAGTATAGCATACCAGATGAGTTAGTTCTCAGACTCTTTGCTTATCACTCCCTGACCCCTGGATCTTGAGTGCCATTGGCAGGGAGAATGGTATGGTCTCTGGGTGAAGGGGATGTGAGATGTTAACAGGCTTCCCCAGCTGCTGTGGGCCTTTCTTTTCCTGCAGTGGCAGAGATGGAGCTCACAGAGGTGCGCACACAATGCCAGCGGGCTCTACCACTGACTCCCACCTCGACGCTTAGTTTTTCAGTTCACTGTGTATCTCAGGCTGGCTTCAAACTCTGAATCCTTCTGCCTCTGCCTCCATAGGGTGGGAATTACAGGGGTGTGCCCACATGCCTGCTGGTGCGCACCCTTCACTGGTGTCTTCCTTGTCTCAGACTGGATGCATGTCTGTTGAAAGTAGGTTCCTCCATTTCCTTCCTGCCTTGAGTCCTTACTGTCTTGCGTCTGGGTCTTACTCTTGGTACATCCTTTGGATTTAGAACTTCTTGCATCTCCCTGCCTCCCAAGGCTGCCTTCTCTGCCTGGATCAGTGGTTCTTAACCTTCCTGATGCTGCGATCCTTTAATGCAGTTCCTCATTTGTGGTTGGTGACCCCCAACCATAAAACTATTTTTTGTTACTTCATAACTGTAATTTTGCTACTGTTATGAATTGTAATGTAAATATCTAATATGCAGGATATCTGATATGCAACCCCTGTGAAAGACTTGGTTGGCCCCAAAGGGGTTGCAACCCACAGGTTGAGAACCACCAACCTAGAGTGTAGACGTTGGTCCTCACCTGACGCATACGTCTGGTATGTCTACAAGCTGTGGGAGAGCCTGCAGGATGCAGGTGTAAACAAGACTGTTTTGGGTGAATGACATTGCTTCCTGACGTCTGTAGGGAAGACGTTCCCAAGTGCCCAAGGCCACAGAAGGGCATATGTAACCTAACAATGGGCAACAAACTAGTCCCAAGGACTGAAGTGTGTCTTCCCCTAGTATTGGGAGCTGGCATTCATTAGAGAGCTCAAGAAGCAGATAAAAGGAGGTAGCTAAAGAATGCCCTGAGGTCAGAGACTGTAGTACAGGAGTGGGGAGTGGGGGGTGGGGGTGGAGGGGCAGGAGGGGTTGTATGGAAGACAAGATGGCTAGTTTCCATGACTGCGTGCTGTGAGGTCATGAAGACGGGGTAAAGTCAGTCAGAAGTTTTTAGTCTAGCACCCCAAAGGATGAGGTTAGCTTTACCTGAGACAGGAAGCACAGTAACCCAGGGTGCTGCCACTATAACTCGTTCACACCCTACCTCAGCCAACCTCACAGCCTGTGGCCAGCCCAGTGTAGGCATGCGGGAGGGGGAGCTCAGAAGCTGGGTGTGGTGGGATTTCCCTGGGGAAACTGAGAGCATCTTCATTTGATGTGGCTATGTTCGCGTCAGGGTGCCATCTCTCATCCGGGCCCCTTCAGGTCACCCCTCTAGAAAGGCAAAGGGAGTAGAAAAAAAATCTCTCTTAATTGCAGCCCCTTGATATTTTGGAATATCAGGTCTAGGACCCCCTCAGAGAAGCCAAAATCCATGGGTGCTCAAGTCCTGTATATTAAATGGTATAGTATTTGGTATGAGCATTTCCTTCTACATGCATGAAATAATCTGTAGATTAGCATAATCCAGTGTAAATGGTACTAAAATAAGCAGCTGCTGTACGGTGCTGTGCGGTGCTGTGCGGTGCTGTTTAGGGAGTAAAGTCAAGAAAGTAGGTGTGAATGTTCAGGAGGAAGCAAATTTTTAAAAACAGCACAACACTTTCTGTCTGAGGTTAGTTGAGTCTATTGATAAAGGACCCACTAATAACCAGGCAGTGGTGGCTCACGCCTTTAATCTCAGCTCTTGTGAGGCAGAGGCAGGGGGATCTCTGAGTCTGAGGCCAGCCTGGTCTATGAAGTGAGTTCCAGGACAACCAGGGCTACTCAGAGAAATCCTGTCTCAAAAACCAAAACAAAAAACAAAACAAAACAAAAAATAACTCACTCATTCTCTCCAGGTTTAGGAGGAAAAAAGTTGTGGTTTTTTTTTTGTTGTTGTTGTTGTTTTTGTTTTGTTTTGTTTTCATTGTTGGCCCGAAGAATAGTGTTCACCATATTTATGGCAGAAATCCAGAATAGTACAGAAAGTAAAAATGTAAACAGTAAACACATATCTTCCACCCGCCATCCTATCCAGGAGAAACTCATGGGAGGGCACTCTGCTGTCTGCCTCCATCAACAGACACCGCAGGAGAGGTCTAGATTATGACTTTCTCAAGCAGCAGCATATGGTGGGATTCTTTGCCCAGCATATATTCTTCAAAAGTTGAGAACTTCATACATGAGCACTGTATCTGCATAACTCCCACCTCAAACTCCTCCCTGGTGCCTCCAGATTTGTAGTATCTTCCTTAATTACTATATTTTACATGTACATATGTGTGTACATATGCACATATGTATATACAGCCTACTAAATCCATTTAACTTTGCTCATATGTACATGTGTTTAGGGGTGAACAATTGGGGTTGGATACGCTATGTGGGAGCTTGTCCCTGAAGGAAACTAATCATCTCTCGGTACATACTGATCACCCTGTTTCAGAAGCCACCGATCGCCTGTAGTTCCTCATCTGGGGTGGAACCACGTGGAATTTTCCCAGTCTATATTGGCATGTCAACTGGTGTTGGCATCATGCTGGTCTTGTTCAAGAAAATCATATGGTTGGGATCTCATGGGTACATTTTCCCTATGATGCCTAGAGGACACTGTCTGGCAACATGCTAGGATCCTGGGCTTCTGGCTCTTGCGATCTTTCTCCCTCTTCTGTGTTTTTATCTGAGCCAGAGACATAGAGGTCTCCTTACAGATGTATTAGTTGGTCCCTGATTCTCTGCATGTTGGTCAGTTGTAGATCTCCGTAACCATCTCCATCTGGATGGATGGTGGGGACAGCTACACACTGTAAATGTACTTAACGATCTTGAGCTACACATGAATATGCTTAAGACGGTCAACTTTACAGTATGTGTATTGTGCCAGGACTAAAAAAAAAAAAAAATACTTGGCACTTAAAATTACTTGTTTACTTGACACTGAAGTCCAGCTGGGCAGCCATCCTGTGTATTGTCTGTGAGGATTACAAATAAAAGATAGTGAGATGGGTCATCTCAAAGGAACCCTGTGTCCTGAAGCCACCTTCTTGGGTCTCTGCTTCTGCGTTTTTATTACTAGGAATAGAGAGGGTGGGGACGGGAAATGGGACCCTGTTCCTTAGTAGAGCCAACCAGGCTCTATATTTCCTTCCCAGATTCCGGGATGGCCTGCCATTGCTTATAAACACGTGTGGGCTGTGTGCTTGGGGACAGGACAGCTCATCAATCCTCTGGGCTCAACTTCCTCTTCTGTAAAACAAGGGACCTGGGCCTGACGACCCCTGATGTCCCTTTTCCAGTTGTGCTGTTTCCTGGCCTTAATGTGGTTTGAATGTGTTTCTGTCATGGTGAAGCCTTTTTCCCCACAGGGATTCATAGATCCTTATTAGATCGTAGGCACCGTTCTATTCAGAACCATTTCTGATGTATATTTTAACTAAATCCATGCCCCTTTAATCTACTAGTAAGCGAAACTTTGAAGAAAATAGTTTCATTTTTGCATTCACCAATCAGGATTTGATGGACATCCATCAGGATCCCTGGGGCGTGGTTCTAAGATTTCCCTTGGATATCCAAATCCACAAACATGAGAACCCTTCTATAAAATGAAGCAACATTTGCGTATAACCTATGCATACACCCTGTGCACTTTTTGTTCATGGATAGATTACTTATAATGCCAATGCAATGTAGATGTGACAGTATAGTGTTTAGGGAATAAGAAGGAGATAAAGGTGTTTGTTTAGCATGGATGCATTTTTTTTCCCTGAATATTTAAAATCCCTGACTTACTGAATGCCTGTGCAGACCCTCGGATACAGGGGTGTGACTGTGCTCTGAGTTATGTTGTCAACTGACTGAAATCGGAGGAGAGTAATTAGAAGTGGCTGATAGGTGGCTCCCAATGTCTCCATTCACTCACCTGAGAGTGGAGATGCTTCTGGTGTCCTTAGGAAGAGCAAGCTGGTCGGCCCAGAATGGCACTCAGAACAGCACTTACATGGAGGGCAGTCACTAGCGAGTTGCAATAATGATTACTGCCCCTTTTATAACCTATGCCCACCTTCACCCTTGAGTGGCACAGAGGTACATCCTTGAGATACTGTTGGTCAAACAAGTGGGTAATTACTCTCGGGAAGAAAAAACTTTCTAACTATAAACATGATAGACGAAATCCCAAAGTGGGGAAGAGAGAAACTGGCTCACCCAACACTAAAATCTTATGTACGGCAAAACAGAACATAGCAAACATACCATAAACAAAATGAGAAGGCAAGCAGTTACTTGGGACAATGTTTTCCAAAAGCAAATGACAAAAACCGCACAGCTGCTATTTTCAGAAGCATGCCTAATTGTTATGCTTATTTATGCAAATGACGGTGATAAGGAGTAGTACTCCAGCAGCAAAGTGACAGGCAGCTTGGACAACAAATGCAAAAGGGTGCACAGGCATTTAGGAAAGGTCCGTGAACAATGTAAGACCACGAAGACCAAGACGGTACTGGCTGCAGCCTTGAGAAGGAACTGCTCCACTTTGGGATGATGCTGTAGTTTTTCCTTCTGTCCTCATGACTCCTTTTCATCAGTACACAGAAAGAGCATTTGTGACAGTTTCGGGGTCACAGTTCACACAGTTACACAGTCACACACCATCATCTTCATGTTGCATTAGAGTTTGGAAAATTACAATATGCTGACTTTAGATCTGTGAGGATTTTACTTAGGACCTTGCTGTGATATTGTAATTTGGAGAATGCCCCTTACTGAGATACGATAACAGGTTGGGCAGAATTCTAAATGGTAAAGGTTCTCTCTCCTCATCTCTATAACAGATTTTCAAGGCTAAAGTAAAAGGTAAAAAGTTCCAGCTAAGTTTTGGGGTTCTTTCCCCCACCCACACGCCATACTTGCTTTTTACAAAATATCAGTGTTTATAATTTTCCTTCTTTTAGAATGTGTGCATATGAATATGTATGTCAGAGTATAGAGGGGAGTGTGTGTGTGTGTGTGTTACCTTGGGAATATGTTTATCTTGTTATTTGGGCTATGAACTACGGCTGTAGGCAATGGGGGTGACCCTGGCATGATACTGGAATCATGCACAGATGCCGACTTCTGACAGGGTCGCTGCACCAGATGCCTCTCCGGTATGCCTTTAATGCAGCTGAGGGCAGGCTGCGGAAGTGTGCCTGCCTAGCTGACTATGCTTTCCCTCCCGCAGCCTTGTTAACGAGGTCTATGAAGTGGACGACACCATCCAGACTCTGCAGCAGCGCCTGAGGGACTCGGAGGACACCCTGCAGTCCTTGGTCCACACCAAAGCTACCCTGGAGCAAGACCTGGCTGTGAAAGCCAACACCCTGTACATCGACCAGGAGAAATGCATGAACATGCGCAAAAGCTACCCCAATACCCTCCGGCTGGTTGGCTTCTGCTAGGGACCCCAGGAAGAATGGTTTTCAAACTCCTAAAATAATGCTAGCCCTACCCCAGCATCTACATGAGTGTATATGTAGTCACTATTAAATGGTTGTGTTGATAGAAACACACCACACCCTTTTCTTGGATGGCCTTTCATTTGTGTCTAAACCTTAATTTTCGGTGTACTGGCTTTCTGGGTTATGGAGAGGAAATAAGGAAATGTAGTCAGTCCCCTAGAGAAGGTAAATAGGAGGGTTTGAACAGTTCTCATCATTCTGTGTGAAATATGAATGGGCCGAAAATGAAGGGTATTTTATCCTTGAAGTGACCAGATCAGGAGTCCTAATCTTGTCATCAATGCCGCATGTTCCCCAAAGATTTGTGTGTTTGTCTTTGTCCTCAGGACAATGCAGTTGGGACGTGGTGGGACATTTAGCATGGGGCGCTGTGGAGTGAGTGCATTGGAGAGCCTTAGAGCATGGGGGTGCGGTTTTGAAAATGACTGTGGGATGCCACCCTCATCCTGTATCTTTTCCTTCTTGGCAGTTCCTCAGCACTGCCACTCTCTGAAACGGGAGACCACAGCAGAGAGGCCTTTTCTCACGCCTCACTTTCTCCTCTTTCTCTCGGTGTCTCCCTCTATCTCCCAGTGTGCTTGCCCTGTTTTAACCATTGTCCATTAACTCCGGAATTCACATTCTCCCTGCCTCCCCGTCTTTCGGTCTTGCTTCTTGCCCTCTCGCCTTAGAATATTGGTTAGCTAATTTCACAGAACATTTCCAAATGCCAGAAGGGTTGATGTACTCATGATAAGCTTGTACATCAGCTATTTTTGTGACCTCAAAATATCATTTTAGAATCAAATTATAGGTTTGGTTTTGTTCCTTTTACTTCTGATGGAACCAGATATCTCAATGCCACTAAATCATCTCACAATTGAGTTGGATAAAATGCCATAATTTAATGAGTTTTACAACCCTCCCATTTACAAGCTTAAACTCATATGTCTCTTAGTTGCTATATGTTTGTGGAGAAATCTTTCTTTTTCTGTGAATTGTATTTTTTTTTAAATTTGAAGAATACAGCCTTCTACCATTCTTTAACTTGGTCTATATTTCTGGCATTATGAGAATGTGACGGGAAGAAAAAAATGTAGCCCAGACAGAAAAGGCCTCGTTTTCTTATTTTGGTAAACTGTGGGCAAGACTAAATTCTGTAAATAAACATTTGGTTTTCAGTCTGAAGTGTAGTAGCTGCTTCGTGGTTATAGCGACTGTAGTGTTGAAGTCTACAAGCAGCCTAGACTCAGAGTGGACGCTCATGTTTAAGAATCTCAGGGCTGGAGGATATATATCACATGGCCTGCCTTTATCTATTTAAACCGTTTTTAATATGATGTGACTCTGAGAGGGTCACTGGGTACCCAAGGCATTCACTTACCCAGGCATCATTCAAATTTAGAAATATGTGTAATTGCCCCTAAATAGCCAAGCTGCCTATAATTTTAGTAATTTCCACTTCTGTCTCTGGAGAATGTTGTTATAGACACCTCTCACCTGGCACTTCTGCCTCCCGAGTTCAGGTTATAAATAGGTGAACAGTGGGGGCTGATTTTAAATTAGATTATTTACGTGTATGTGTGTGTGTGTGTGTGTGTGTGTGTGTGTGTGTGTGTAGAGCAGGGATGGACTCCTTCCCTGTGTATACAAGCTAATCTAGAACAGTGAAACTGCTGTTTATCCTGTGAACCAAGTCTTCCAGCCTCCCCTCTGGTTCCTAGCAGGGGTTCATGAACCACCACCTCCCACTGCCAAGACTAGCCACTCGTGCCTGGTGCTGATGGGGAATTCAGAAGACTAACCTGACGATTGTTCATGGGCAAGAGAGAAGATGCTCAAGCTTCTCACCAGGAACTGCAAATTGACCTCACTCTGGGGATCTTCCCCGGCCATAGACAAGGATTATATGGGGTTCTGAATTGAGAAAGATCTTGAGGCCACGTAAGAACTCAGACTCTCATGAATCTAGGCATCCCAGAGGGCAGAATGTCCACAGTTACCTCCTTCTCCAAATGGCTCAGGATTCTTCCTCA
This sequence comes from Ondatra zibethicus, assembly GCA_004026605.1. NCBI lineage: Eukaryota > Metazoa > Chordata > Mammalia > Rodentia > Cricetidae > Ondatra > Ondatra zibethicus. Next base: position 16,469 of record PVIU01001060.1, on the reverse strand, counting down.
GTTCAAGACCTTATTTATGAACAGCAGAGGACTCCGTTGTGTGATGTGATGGATGGTCCATGCCCCCCGGGGCCTTGCTGTTTGATTTTGCTAGGAGCTAGCAGGAGACTCTCCTGCTGCCCACCTTTTCCTTTTAGAAAAAAGAAAGTCCTTTAACTACATCATTATAAATCAAAAATCAATTCCATTGGCACCATGGTTTTGTGGAAAGGAGCCTGGTGGGGACCAACAGGGTTCACCAGTAGTCTCAGAAAACCCTCCCTGATTCCCATGAGCGAACAGACTGAGAACCTCAAGGACACCCATTTCCAACCATTTCCCCTCCCTATAATATAAAGGCCAATTTTGCCATGATTTATCTTTGTATGAAGTTTGAAAGCTACCATGACATTTTAGCCTTGTGGCCACTCAGACATAGGGCATCTTGTTGACTTCCACAAAACGAGGCCCTGCTTGGCTGAGAACCTGCCCTCTAGAGAAACCTACATAAATTATAATATTAAAAGTCTGGGTTTGAGGACTAGCCATGGAGTCATTACTAGTCAGCTGGCCTCATTCCTTGACCCCAACACATGCCATGTGTGATGCAATGACAGATCAAACTTAATAGAGAGAAGAGGAGAGAGATTTATTTCTCAAGACCCAAGAGCATCTCGTACACAACACTGTGAGAGATTAAAGCATCAGTGTCACATAACACTGCTGGGCGGGGTGGGCAAGCTTCCCTGCTCCCCAAGGTGAGGGTTGGAGATGTTGGTCAGTTCTTGAGGGAAAACAGCCATACCCATGTCTTTGTGAAGTCCCTTTCCTCAATGACGAACTGACTGTGATCTCCTGACCCCCAATGCAATAGAAGTGCCTGCCCACACAGAAAGAGGCTGCACTTAACAGGCCTCGGCCACTGACTGCCATGTGGGAATGTATTGCTGCTCAGCGGGGACATCTCTATCCTGCTGTTCAAAGTTATTTAAGCTCTAGTAGAGTCAGGACTCTCAAGGGGAGATGGGAGGGCAAGACTGGACTACAGCTCTGATCATTTCAGAGGCTGATTTTACAAAGCAGCTTAAGCGTAACAGTGGGGTAGAGGGGTCCAGCTTAGATCTGCTGCGTATTACAGCCATACTTTAAATCGTAGCGCTCATGGCCAAATTGGGCCTGAAGTGCAAGACTGCACCCACTGAGCAAAGTAATACGATGGGGTATTAATTCATTATACTAGTAAAACAGTTCACTAGATAACGGGGGAATTGGATCACTTAGGCAAACTGAACTTAAGAAAATAACTTTTAAAGTATATGGTTCTTGGAAATCAAGAAATGACCGGACTTGTAGCACCATACACATACATTTACACCAACGGGAATGACTTGATAGTGTAGTTTAATTCTGTTTATAGAGAAGAAAGAAGCTTGATACTCTATAATACAAATGACAATTAGAGTGCAAGGGCCAGCGGGCTACAATCCTGGACTATCCATGGTGGCTCATGGACTCTGTGCAAGCCAGTGATGATGGAGGACTGGGAGGCGAAGGCATCTTTCTAGGATTGTACAGCTCCATCCATGGTCAGTGGAGCGGATAGTTGGTGATGCATAACCATTCTACAGATGCTCAGACAGTAGACTGGTGTTCTTGACACACTCTGACAGTGAGAGAACACGTCATCAAACCAACCCAGTGGTTGTTAGTTACACTAGTCTACAAGGTCCGGTGGTGACAAGCTCGGGAGAGTGAGTTCATGACCGACGTCACTCAGCGAGCAGTTTACTTTTAACAGTTAAGTGTGCTAAAATATAAGTATATGTTTCTGTACATCTCAAACATATATGCATACATTTGGTTTTGGAGGCTCTAACTTTAAATAGTTTGAGTTTTAAATCTTAAGGTCAGGAGAATGACTTAAGTAACTTATATTTTGTATTTTAGTATTCCTTGAAGTTGTAAGACAGTATAGAACCATATTTTCCTTTGAAAATAATTAGTCAAATTATACAACAGAATAAATGAAAATGTTAAAAATTACCTTACTGAACATTTTTTAATAAGAAAAATAGCTTTTGTAGTAGTCTTAGGTGAAATTTATATTAACATTTATGTTTAAATACATTTTAGGGACTACAAAGTAGAAAGAAATAGGCCGGAAGCCAGTGTCACACCAAGGTCAAAGGCTTATGTCAGGAGGCAACGTGCTAGGACTTTTTTTTTTTTTTTTTTGGTTTTTGCTCTTATGTGCTTCTAACTTTCCAAAACATTCTTATAATAGTGGAAGTTAAATTTATAAATTTTTTGAATGAATAAAGATAAATACAAAATAAAACAAAAATACAATAGCATACAAATATGTTGCTGCAGAGGCTAAATTCTCTCCTCATTCTCATGCCACCCTAGTGTCTCTTTCCTCAGAGTTAATCCCTGCCACGAATGGGTGAGACATTCTTACTGTAAAATCCACGCTGACACCAGAGAGACGGCTCTGAGAGTAAAGGGGCTTCCACCAAACCTAATGACCTGAGTTCAATCCCAAGGCCTACACTGGGGGAAAGAGAGAAACCGACTCCTGTAAGTTGTCCTTTGACTGCCGCAAGCACTTTGTGGCCAGTACACACCTACATCTATATCTGCACATACACAGTATCCCCCGAATCACGGGGGTAGGAAGGAAGGAGGAAGAGAGGGGGGGGAGGGAAGAAGGAAAGAAAATTTAAAAGCCCACTTTTATGACTTATTTTTTGGAGTCTATCTTATGTCCTTAAAAGCAGATCCCTAAGAATGCACAGGCTTGTCACACTCAGTGGACCCATAGGTCTCATCTCCCTGGATGGCTGAGTCAGATGTCATGGTGGAACTGAACTTGCATATGGAATTGTGGTGTGCTCTGCTCCAGGGTCAGCATCCTCTTGCCCTCACTAGCTAATTCTCTGAGGATGTGTTGTATGGAAAGCTGTATTTCAGCCATCTATTTTCTCCCAGTAAATGTGTTTTTATTGGCTCTGCTCTATATGCTAGTGCAGTATTAGATCCTGGAGACAACGCCATCATGGTAGAATGAACCCTACTCTCTTGGATCTTACAGTCAGTAGAGTAGATTGACGTTAGACAGAGTTGCAAAAGAACCAAGTTATGAGGATATATGAGAGACAGTGTCTTAGGATGCCATTTGGAAGGTGTCTCTTAAACGATTATCTGAAAAGTATCAACTCAAAATGCAACATGGCAGCAAAGGGAGGACCCCTGAGGGTGCTTTAGGTGGTGGCAATTTTAAAAGATGCAACATTTATACCACTATTCCTAGAAGTCCGATGAGCATGAGCCCTGACAGGTGAGCATGGCCCTGTACGCACAAAGAGCATGCTTGCTTTGCTTTAATTCTCTATTTTCACAATCTAAATGTCTAGTGGATTTTGAGCAAAGAGACCCATTTTTATTTATTATTATTATTATTATTATTATTATTTTGTATACTGCCCTTCAATTATAGCTGGTACCGGAATAGCAGTTTGATCTTGAACTCCTTAAAGACCACTGTGATGGCTTTTAAAGATTTGCTATTATTTGTTAACTGTGTGTAGGTGTGTATTTACATGTGGATATGTGCATGCGAGTGCAGGCACTTGAGAAGGCTAGAGGCCAGAGGCATCAACTTTCCCGAAAAGGTAAGAGTTACAGACTATCCGCAGCTGCCTGATGTGGGTGCTGGAAACCAAACTTGGGTCCTCTGTTAGAGCAGTATCTTAGTTCGAGTTTCTATTGCTGTGAAGAGACAACATGACCATGGCCACTCTTATAAAGGAAGATCATTTTATTGGGACTTGCTTACAGTTCAGAGGTTCAGTCCATTTTCATCATGGCAGGAGACACGGTGGCATGCAGGCAGACATAGTGCTGGAGAAGGAGCTGAGAGTTCTACATCTTGATCTGAAACCAGAAGAAGGAGACTGTGTGCCACACTGGGCATACTTGAGCATATAAGACCTCATAGCCTGCCACACAGTGACACACTTCCTCTAACATGGACACCCCACTCATGGGTCAAGCATGCAAACCTGAGTCTGTGGTGGCTATGCTTATTCAAACCACCACAAGGAGCCAGTGCCTTTAACTGCTGAGTCAGCTCTACGGCTTTACCACTGTGGTCTTGATACGAATAGCAGAAAACATCTTTATTGCTCTCAATGAAACTTGAGTAGGGCTACCAATGTCCAATCCAATCAAAGGGCTTATCAAAAGTAACACGATGGAGATATCTGGGACATTGGAAAAGTAGGGAAGGGCCGGATAGTCATCTAATAAAGAACCTTGATTGGGATAAACTGTCTTGCATGCTTCCTCCTGTCCTCTGAGCCAAACACCACTCCCCCCATTTTGCCTTTCCAGCACAGAGATATGAAAGTAACCCATTCAATATTAAGCCTCACGATATCTTTTGGAATTGCTTCCTATCTTTGAACATTAGAGGCTCCTACATCAAGAAGGGCTGCTTTTCCGTGGTAAATTTCCCCTCTTCTTTCTTATCATCCGTGGACTGAGCTGACTGCAGTGAGATGCTTTAGTTATTTGTCTGCATCCCGCTAATCTAATTTCACAGGCACACTGGAGCACATCCCAGAGGAGCTTGGCTGTCTCCTCCACTTACTTCAGTCTATTGTCTGCGAGGCTTCTGTTCTGTGCATTTCCCATAAACGCTGGTCAGTGATGTCACTGGCAGCTGCAGAGCCCTTCTTGTGGTGTTTCGCTCTCTTGGTGTTCTCCATCAGTTTTCTGTATTGATGCTAATATTCTGTATTGTCTCTGTCTAGAACGGCAGCCACCAGTCATGAGTAGCTTTTGAATGTACCAGGGTTCCATGTGGAAGTTTAAGGTACCAAAGCTCAGCCAAGCTGAGCAGTTGTTCAAGGTCCTGAAGCCCAAAGAGGACAGTTCCTACATGACCCTAGACCCACTGTTTCCTAGTGATCTTTTCTCTGTCCCATAAATAGGGCTCGTACAATGCTTTATTTGTGGGTGTTTTATAGACTATCAAGTAAATATAATAACTATTTGGATGATCCCAAGAAATTACATAATTCCATTGGTCACCAATGAATGATAGTTAGAAAAGAAGAAATAATTTGATGACATCTGTGAGCCAAGAAGAAAAGAGCACCCCCCTCCCCTTCAAGAGGGCAGACATACAAAGCAAGAGTTCTGTTCACATTCTAGGTGGCCTAGTCTGCTTTCTGCTGCTGTGACAGAAAGCTATTTGGGGAGGAAAGGGTTTATCTGATCTTACTGAGGGAAGTCAGGGCAGGAACTCAAGGTAGAAACCCGGAATCAGGAACCCAACCAGAGACCACGGGAGAACACAGCTTACTGGCTTGAGCCGCCTTTGCTCAGTTTACATTTTTATACACCCCAAGACCATCTGCCCAGGGTTGGCACCACCCACAATGGGCTGGGCCTTTCCATATTAATCATCAATCAAGAAAATGCCCCACAGCTTTGCATCAGACGGTGTGTATTTTCTCAGCTGAGGTCCCCTGTTCCCAGATGACTCTAGTTTGTGTCAAGTTGACAAACACTAACCAATACACAGGTTCCAGCCCAGGTGCTGTACAATGTGTCCCGCTTGGCCTCTGTGCTTGACAAGCAAGCCTTTGATCACTGCGGGGTCATCGTCCTTGACACACGTGGGAAATCCCACTCATAACATTGCTAAGTCTTTGGGTTTAGTGGGAAGGATTCCATCCAGCTACTACGAAGTCAGGACCTCCTGGATTAAAACCCAGTCCCTTTTAACCTGAGTATTGGTTAAGGTCACAGTGCGTAGGATGTGTGCTTTGTATGGACTCCAGCGCTCTGGAGAGCTCAGGTAAGACATTTGAACTTATCTGGTGGGCAGCAGAAACTGGCGAGGCTTCTGATAAACAGGAAGTAGGAAGGAAGGATCCTCTAGTGGAATTACAATGGAAAGAAGGGTCTCACAGGAGGCAGTGAGTCAGGGGTGCTGGGGACGATGGTGGCCTTGCCATACCAAGGAGAGGAACTGTTTGGTAAGTCCCCAGGAAGGCAGGTGATTGATTTCAGACTGTGAGGATGTTGATTTGCCACAGGCACAGCTGTGAAAATGTTCTGAAGATTCTTGATGGTGCTCTCCCTCGTGCACTGAAGATTTGGAGAGAGAAAGGCCAAGCTCCATGTGTGGGGTTCCCCAGTTCCATTCTGGGGGTGAAGAGTGTACAGTAAGCTTGCACTCATGAAGAGTGAAGAGCAAAAGACAGAATCAGCCACCAGATAAAGCATCGAAGGTCCGAGGTGATAGTGGAAGGAGGGATGAGGGTGGCCCCAGGCAGTGCTGGGACAGGTATGCATCCTGCAAGGACCACAGGGAGTTGAAAATCAGAAGCAGACATGAAAGACATGAAGAGGGTCCCTGCTAATGCCTGTTTTTTTTTTTTTTTTTTTTTTTTTTTGGGTAGTGCAGTCAGGTAACAGAACTCCAGGGAGGGAGGAGATTGTTGCATGGGTTATGGATTGATGGGCTGTGGATGAAAAGAAACAGTCAGAAAACACAGAGAGGGGTTTATGGATGTTTCCTCAACAAGGAGAAGTCCTGTCCTGGTAACACTGACTTGGAAATTAAATAGATTGCAGGAATCATTTGCTGGTTAGAGATGAAATACTTGGTAATAATGTGAAAGTTATTAAGGTAAGAAATCTCTTTCCAAGAGACCTTCTGGCCACATTTATTTGATTATTCCAGAGGCAATATGCTTAAACTATGGCAATTAAAACTGGGATAGGTAGGTTGATCAGTATAATGGGAAACACCCCCAAACTTTGTCACATATATGTGCAGAGCCAATAAATGGTTTCTCAACAGCAAGGGAAAGATAGGTTAGTCCAGAACTGGTTGTTAGGAAAACATAGAAAACTGATTGCATTTGATTGTATTTGAACAGAAATTCCAGATGATTACAATTTTTTTAAAAAAAAACATGAAAACATGCAAAGAGAATGTAAAAATGTGATAATAGTCTGAGCATATAAAAAACTTAACATTTGGTTTCAGAGCACAGGACAGAAGCAAATCCTACAGGCTGTGCTGGCCAGCGGCCTAAGGAGCCTTCAGAATATTCTGCAAACGTTTAAACACACGGGGGAGAGTAACAAGATGTTGAGCTCAGAGGCAGTGAATGGTCTCTGACACACACTCCAGGATGGTTTCAAGTTCTGTGACATAATTCAGATGCTGTTATACAGTGGTGCATAGCCGCGCCCCCTCCCTGCCTGCCAAATCAGCTACCTTTCTCTACAATTTAGAGAAAGTAACCAAATAGAGAGAGGAAGTAACATTTTCAGCATTTGACCTTAGTGTCCTTCACTTTAAGAAGTTTTGAGAATCTGCTAAATGGGATGGAGGATCACTCAGTCCATAAAGTGCTCACTCCATAGGCATGAAGACCTGAGTTTGATCCCCAGAACTCACGTAAGGCAGCTGGGCTTGGTAGACACTTGTCATCTCAGCACTGGGGGAGGTGGAGACAGGCACAACTCTGGGTTCTCTGGTTGGATAGCCTAGCTTAACAGGCAAGCCCAAACCCAACAAAACACACTGTCTCAAAACCAATGTGGATAGCACATGAGAAACTACACATCTGCTCTACATACACACACACACACACACACACACACACACACACGAAAGTGAGATAAATTCATTTTTATCCAAAAGTTGCTAAATATTCAGCTGAATGGACAAACCACCCAATATTATTTATAAGGCTATAACTGGCCTTATTAATGGCATCTAGTAATGCTCCAAATACAAAACAAATAGCAAAGCAAATGAGTAGACAATGGTGGGCACCACGTGGTTCTAGTTTTCAGCTGGAGTGTGCATCCTTTGTCACTGCATCAGAATTAGTATGATAATGTTGAACACCAAGTATTGAGAAGAGGTGGGGGAGAGCGAGTTCCTTTATTTTCATGGCCCTGCCCTCCATCAATGCCCACTTCTCTCTCATGCCCACTTTCCGTCACCCTGATGCCAGCCACATTACCCAGGTCTGTCTGTGACACACACAGTGAACCTTCACTAGAATGAACACATCTCCTACAGCATGTCTCCAGCAGAAAAGTGTCACCAATGTCCTTGAATATATATCACTCTATAGCAAGAGTTATTTTAAAGGGTTCTTCAGCAGTAGGTGACTTATATGTCCCTCAAGGTTCATGTTTGGAACTGAGTTCCCAATATGTCTGTGTTGAGAGTTGGCAGCTTTAAAAGGCAATGTTAGATTATTAGTCATGGGTGGATTAATGCCATTATTTTAGGAATGGGTTTGTTATAAAGGTAAGCCCCACCTTTTCTCTTGTGTTCTGCCTTCACCTGATGCCGGGCACCACACTTTTGGACTTTAATCATAAGCCACAACATTTTTTGTTCATTATAAATTGCCGAGTCTATAAGATTCTGTTATAGTGAAACAAATGAAGTGAGATAGTAATTTAGCCAACCATGAACCCAAACCAAATAGTGCCACCTCATGTGACATTGCTTGTTATGTACTATTCACGGGCTCACACTTTATATATTATTAATACTCTGTATTTTCCAACTTATTCTCAATAGGTAAAAATTGTTAGTATCACTCAACATATGCTAAACTATACTGTAATAACAATCCTCAGATATTTGTATCCAAGGTTAGCCTTGGACTCATCATTTTCCCGCCTTCCACCTGCTTGAACTGTGGATGTATGCCAGCCAATCAGGTCTCCATATCTTATGCAGCAAATCTCAAGTACAAACCAGATCATCTGTATATCTTTTCACCCTGGGACCAAAGCTGACGGAGCATCCCTCTCTAGAACAGTGCTACATTGTCCTAGAAGCAGAGGAGTACAACACTGTGATCACGTGTGCTGTTTTCACTCTTAATTCTTGAACAAAGTAGATCAGATAGCTGATATGATTAATTGTAACATTATGGACATCAAACCAACCCAGTCCTCCAGTATATATGAAAGACCAAAGCAGTGAACTATACAATTGACCAATTGACCTGCACAGGCTTGTTCTTCTGCTTTGAACATCGATCTACAGCAATTTTCTAGAGTTGCAACATTCCCTCCTGGAAGGAGGCTGTAAAGGCTCCCAAAGTTCTAAGTTAAGGGAGCGGCTCATGAGAGCCAGGAAGTCAGCTCATGAGAGCCAGGAAGTAAACAGCTTCCAAGTCTCAAGAAGTCCCTGAAACTTGCAAGATACACAGGGACTCTCACCAAAGTTATGGAATCAGTAAACAATTGTCTTGCAAGAGAGAGGGGGAAGGAGAGGTAGTAGAGAGGGAGGAAGGAAGGGAGAGAGGGAGAGAGAAAAGGAGTGAGGGAGGAGAGAAAGAGAGAGAGAGAGAGAGAGAGAGAGAGAGAGAGAGAAGGCAGAACTGCCTGGAGACTCTCTGGACCAGCCAAGCTATATAGAAAAATAGCCTCTGACCTGTTAGGCTGCAGCAGTTCTTTCAGAGAGCTCTAGGAATGTAGTTTTGTGAGCCATGAGCCATCACCCATTATGGGGTGGGCTTTTTGTTGATGAAGCAGCCTCTGAGTCACCTCTGCTCCTATAAGTTAACCCCTCATCCATCCCCCTGTAAGTCACCCCAATAAATTCATCGGTTTGTCAAGTTGGATCTGAGTGTGGTCATTGCTTTCCTGCCATTGATGCCTAGCTGGGATGAAGAGGTGTGTGTATATCATGTCTCCCCAGGAAATCTCACATGAGAAGCATGAAGGTGAAATTCTGTGTACTTCAGGAGATGAAATTGACCAAACGTGTTTGTATATTGGAGGAAGCTCTGGGTATTGGATATGTGTTTTATTAGATTCATTTAAAAAACACAACTGGGAAAGCAAGGGTGTTCTCGCTAGGATTAAAAGACACCCATGGTTATAGGATTCCTGTGTATGTGAACATGTGTGTCCTGGTGTCTCTATACAGTTCTTGTGTTTTTTCTTTGGTTCGTTTTCTTGTTTGATTGTGTTGTCCTATTCCAATTTATTGGCTTCATTTCATTTTATTTTAATATTATTTCTTAGATAACTTTTCTATGAGAGACACAAAGAGTGTGAATCCAGATGGGAGATGGGGAATGGACTGTAGTAAGAGGCCACTTGTTCATTTCCCAGCCGCCCAGACTCCCAAAATAAGCACACAGAAACTGTATTAATTAAATCACTGCTTGGCCTATTAGCTCTAACTTCTTATTGGCTAGCTTTTACATCTTAATTTAACCCATTTCCATTATTTTATATTTTACCACAAGAATCGTGGCCTACTGGCAAGGTTTTAACTATGTCTGTCTCCGGCGTTGGCTCCATGGCTTATCCCTGACTCCACCTCCTTTCTCCCAGCATTAAGGTTAGTTTCCCCACTTAGCTCTATTCTACCCAATCACGGGCTCAAGACAGTTTCTTTATTAATCAGTGGTATTCACTGCATACAGAGGGGAATCCCACATCAACAAACTGGGAAATATGGGGGGAGGGAAAACCATAATCAATGTATTGTGTGGGAAACATCTGTTTCCAATTAAAAGAAAATACCTCAATGGATTTATTGAAAGGTCACTGTTGAGAAGTGATGCAAAGTCTTCATGAAGCTTAAAGCAGTATTTTCATGATAGTCCAAATATAAATGGCAACGCAAGCATCAATCAATGGGTGAATAAGCAAAACATGGTATATCCGCGTAAGGGGATATTAGTCTTTAAAGAAGAGTTTGTAACGCCTGCTATGGCGTCAATGAGTCTTGGTGAAGTAAATCACTTACAAAAGGACATATGCTGTGTTATTTGATTTATATGATGAACCTAGAGCAATTAATTTAATAGACAGAAAGTAGAATGGTAATTTCCAGGGAATCTGTGGGGGAGGGGGTGCGTACAATTTTTTTTATGGTCAAAGTTGCCTGCGGATGGACGACAGTGACAACTGCATCGTAAAGATGGCGACAGTGGAGACGTTTCTGTTGTGTATATTTTAGCACAGCTAAAGTAATGAGGAAGATGAAGGGCAGGTGTTGGGGGAAGGCCCTTGCTTTATTTTACCTGTTGTGATTGTATGTTCTAAAAGCAACTTAGGGGAAGAAATGATTTGTTTCAGGTCACAATTTCTGGCTACAGTCTATTATCGCAGGGGACGTCAAGGGACGCAGGGACTTGAAGCAGCTAGTTACGTCACACCTGTCGAGAGCCGAGAGAAATGGATGTATGCATGCTTAGTAGTCAGCGAGTTTTCTCTATTCTTATATAATCCAGAACCCCCAAAGAGGGAATTGTGCCAGGCTCTTCCAGGCTAGGCCTTTGTACATCAATTAAGGCAATCAAGATAATCCCCCACAGACATGTTCATGGGCTAACCTGATCTCTCAACAGTTCTTTATTGGGACTCTTTCAAGATGATTCTAAGTTATGTTCAATTGACAGTTAAAATAACCATTGCAGAAGGAAAACTTCATCAACCATCCTTCCCAGTGGTCGACCTTGTATGCTACAATTATGTATGCTAGACAGCCTATGCCCACTGGAGTTACAGTGGCATGACTATTATGGGGTAACCAAATTTTTCTGGGTAGATTTGAGGCCTGTCTACCAGAGTGTATTCATGCTTAGTACTATAAACCTGGAAAAGAAGAGTCCGTGACTGGGGAGATCATAGTCCGGAAGGGGAAAACCTTCTAATATCATTTTGCTAAATGGACACACTGTCAATGTGCCTTCCAAATACACATGTTTCTACCCATAGATTGATGTTGCTCTCAGCCTTCTCCAGAGAAGCTTCTTATTGTGGTGGGTGGTAGGTAATGTGGAGACTCACAACTGGGCAAAGTGCTGAAAATAAATGGTAGCGGTGTGATCAGCCCTAAATGGGACATCTATAGCAACTCCCCTAAGGCCCAGGGGCATTACAGAAAAGGGGAGGAAAGATTGTAAGAGCCAGAGGATAATGAGATATGTCACAAAAGACATCATCTATACATGACTCGGTCATGGCACGCATGAACTCACTCATTATCCAAACATATCTATGGCTATGATTATCCATACAAGATTGGGCTCATCAGCATTTCATCATGGACCAGGGAAGGCCATCAAGTCCTAACCCTGGCAGTGCTGTTGCCAATAAATGGTTTTTGGGGACGGAGGTGTCTCACTTTCTTCAGTGGTGTAGACACTGGTAAGTTGTCAGCCTACAATAAATGACTTCTCACTTATGCCCATGCAGATCACTCTGTTGAAATGTGGGGTGTGTGCCCCCTGCATGAAAGTAGGAGGGGATTTTTTGGGGGAAAGGACGTTTGCAGTGGAAGAGGGAGGAAGATGAGACAAGGTAAGGGAGGAGAAAATTATTAAAATTCATCATAGGCAAACATGAAACTGTCAAATAATAAAAATAAATTAAACAAAGAGAAAGATACAAATGGTGTCGGGAGGGAAAACAAATGACTAAACCAAGTGCAAGCTGGCTTTTGAGTCCGACAAAGCTTAAGCCGAGAGCTGGCATTCAAAGGCTATAGAAAAATTAGTACAGTGAGAAAGGATCATGGAAACAGTATGAGGGGAGGAGACTGAAGGCTGAGACTCCAACTTAAGAACTTTGGGCGACACAACTCATCCCACAGCCCATTCCTACTCAGAGGAGGAGGGTGGAGCCTTGGCAACTCATGAGGGACCACCAATGGAAGAACATTTGGGAGAATGTTGTGATCCAGCTGCCCTCACTCCCCCTAGACAGACAGTGGAACTTCCTTGTGGTTTGTAATTGACAAGGATGTTTGTGTTCTTTCTGGCCAGTGGTTTCTCACAGAAGCAGTAGAGGTATAAAAGGCTTTAGCTGGGGCAAAATAAAGGTTGCTGTTCTTCCATCTGAAAAGAAGCCTCCGTGTCTCAATCCCGGCACCCCCCACCAGTCTCCGCATCCAGGCTGTGCTGGGTGTGGCAGGAGAATATGATTCCTCTTCTCAAAAACCACCCTCTAGTGAAGCAGCTTTGGGGTTTCTGGTGGATTTTCTAGATGCCTGGAATGAAGAGTCTGGGGAAGGGAGGGATGGAGGACATGAATAGTAGGAACATGGGAACCATATGATGGGGTCATCTCGACTTTATGAATTGGTCCATGAGGTGACATTGGTGGAGCTGACTGTGCTCTGGGAAGATGCTGTGCTATGGATGGATCTATGGGAGGAAGCGCTGGGTAGTGAGCTGCTGAGTTAGAGCAGGTGGGTGTGGTTTGGCAGAAAGTGAGTTTGACTACAGCAAAGGCTATGGGGAAACAGAATCCTTATGAATGAAGAGGAAAGCAGGAAGTGGAACAAAATCAGAAGCGGAAGAAACCACGGAGGCCGTCGGGGCTCCATTCTTCCTGGGTAAGTGTGCCTGCTGCTGCTGCCATCACACGTGGACAGCAGACTCCAGATTCTTCCCTAGACTCCCACCAGTGAGTTTCTAGGGAGCTTCCAGGTCGTCAGCTTCACAGTGGGGCTGTAGCACTGGTCCCCTTATTGAGAGGCAGAGCTCTGGCCTGTGCAACGACACATGCGTCTCCAGCATGCAGGCCGTGCACTAACTCCCCAACTTCTAATCTTAGAAGCCATGTAGCAAAGCCCCCTTTGGAAACCACAGGCTCCAGGACTTCTTTGGAAGAAGTATGAGTCACCGGGAGAATGGGAGGTAGGGCACACTGGCAACTTCCATTTTTCTCCCGTAAGGGGCCCTCATTAATTGTCAGGACTGTACTACACTCTGCTGTGAAAGGAGGTCTAGGCAATATAGAGTGAAAAGTCTGAGCTCACTTCCACATTCTGAAAACCCAGCAAAGCCCTGGCATTGCCTGAAGCTCAGGACTAGAAATTTTACCAGTCCCCACTCTGGAAAATGCCACCTCCAGGAAACCCTATATAAACCTGCCTCTTCTGTTCAGTTCTTTGCTGCTTCTCATCCAAGCAGAAGCAGCCACCCCCTTGTGTCTTTCCCAATAAATCTCTTGTGTGAGGCTTGTTGTGCCGTGCAGCCCTATGGTACTCCTCGTTGCCTGACTGCCAGGGTACCCTCGACCTCAAAGCTGCAACACTTCTGCTGGGGAAGCCCCTCATCTCAGAGCCGTGACACTCACGGGCTAAGGTGTGTCGCCCCAGAATTCATGGCAGCCATGAAGACCTGGCTGCCAGTCCCACAGAATGTGGCTGAGTCTGGAGATAGGGCCTTTAAAGATTAGATAGCAAATCTGGACGAAGGCCAAGGAGGGGAGGTGGTTGTCCTATTGAAATGAGTGCTTCAAACACAGAGAAAAGTCCTATGAAGATAGCCCAGGCAATACAACGGAGAAGGCAACCCAGGGACACCGTGTGTTTGGAATAGCGCCCAGAATTATGAGAAAATTCATGTTATTTGAACCACCCCCCCATTCTATGGGACATTGTTATTGTTATGTGGCCCCATGTACGAACACAGGTACATGGAAAATTACCCTTCCTCTGATGTCTTACCACAGGGTTGTGGGATGTTTGGGATGGGCTTTTGTGAAGGCTGTGAGGAAGCAAAGGCGAATACAAGTCAAGAGCTACATCTCTGAGCTTGTGGGTTAGGCTTCGTAAGATGTTAGCTAGATACACAAGGGTCTGCCTGAGGAATCACACTGAACCACTTGGAATTCTCCTGCCACCTCTTGCCTATCCCGCAGCTACTACCATTTGTCATAGATCTCTGTGCTCCCGTGTGCTAAGACCAGGGCTGGAACACACAACCACAAGCTGCCTGTGGCTGGAATTTGTGGCTAAGAAGGTAGCAGCAGAAGCCAGATGTCACAACCCAGGCTTGTCCCGAAGGCAGGCTGGACATCCACGGAATTCATGTGGTCATAGCATCCCATGCCTGTTTGGGGAGAAGCCATGCGATGAATGAAGGGTTTGTGTTGGGGAGAAAGCCGTGTGCTCCCACAGTCCCCTGGCCCTGACTGCACGCTGCGAGCTGAGCAGCCTCCCTCCCGCCAGCTGTGCACGCAGAGTCCAGCCAGGCTCTTCTTCTGACTTGAGAGGAACCTTCTTTGGCAGAGACTAACCCTCCAGGGTGCTCCAGGAAAGCCGTTTTGAGAGCAGGAATGGCCAGGTCTGGATAAACATAGGTTAGTCCCTCAGATATTTTGAACATAACTACATATTCAGCCACGTGGCGCTTCATCAGAGACCTTCAAATAGTTCACATGAAATCCTGGCTGTGATCCAGGCAATGGCTGGTCAAATGTCAGATCGCTGTTCTAGACACCAAACACCATAGAATTCAGCTTTGTGGGATGAAATCTAAGACCCCATGGGGCTGTTTCTAGGCTTGGGGGGTGGTAGTGATGGTTATCTATACTCTGAACTTCATTTTGTCTGAAATGGCAATAATAATAAAGATAAGTCTTCAATGGTATGAACCCTAAATTTGAAAATTGAGAGGCAAAGGGGAACTTTTGCTTGGATACTAGAAAGTTCTCCAAGTCCCTGCACAGCAGACACATCCAGGAAACCGTGGAGGTGATGGTGGGGAATGACAGTGATGCTGAGAATGACCTCTTGACCTATCCATGAAGCAGAAGTGAGACACACCCAATTGCCCTTTATGACACTATATTCTTTTTCCTTCTTTTTCTTCCTCCAGTCTTCCTTCCTTTTTTACAATATGGTCTAGGAATCTTAGTGCGAGAATGGATGCTGGATGGCTACCATGGCAGAAGTAATGCTTTACCGCTACTGTGAGGTCTCTCTACACACATGCACACTGCAGAATCTGGGGAGGCTTGGAGGTTCATTTTTTAAGTTGTGCGTTCATTCACACAACAAATACCTATTTTATTTCACGTACTCTAACTTGGCATACTCCCAAAACAGTTCAAAGAGGCCTCATTCATTCATGACCATAAAACCTAGAGGGATGACCATAATAAATAAAGGCAATAAAACATAGCTAGACCCATCCCTTGCCATTTGCAGTGTCAGCAATCTGGGAGATGTTCATGGGCCTGTGACATGCGGAGATGTTGATTTTTCTGTGATACAATATGAACTGCTTGACTGGGCACAGTGTCAAATGTGGACTTGAGGGTAAGAAGCAGAACAAGTCACTAGGAAGTTGAGTCCCACTGCCTTCTCATCAGTCATGCCTCAGAGAGCTCCTGGGGAGTCACAACAAACACACGTTGATTCATCCCAGGAAAGGAGCCCATGAGAGGCTGAAGTTTGGATGACACTCAAGTCCAATTTGATGATCCAATGAGTTTTATTGGCGTTACTCACAAGAATACAGGCGAAAGGTTATTTACAGGAACAGAAATGACTCAAAGACAGCTCCATCACCAGGTCCACCCAGGCATAGTGATAGCTCACAAAGCTGGGCATCTGGAGCCCAGGTTGTCCTTTCCAGTGTTCTGAGCCTCTTTGAGGCAGCTTGGCTGATTTC
>PVIU01001059.1:118164-241200 GCA_004026605.1 Ondatra zibethicus | reverse complement strand
TACATTTACACAATGGAGTACTACACAGCAGAAAAAAATAATGACAGCCTAAATTTTGCAGGAAAATGGATGGAACTAGAAAGCATTATTTTGAGTGAGGTAACCCAGACACAGAAAGACAATTATCACATGTACTCACTCATAGGTGGTTTTTAAACATAAGGCAAAGAAAACCATCTTACAAACCACAATCCCAGAGTATTGAGACAACAGTACAGACACTAAGAGAGACCTACATAGATATAATCTATATGGGAAGTGGAAAGTATAAAAAGACAAGATCTCCTGAATAATTTGGGAGCATGGGGACCTTGGGGGAGGGTTGAGGGAGGGAGGGGAGTGGCAGGGAGGGGAGCAGAGAAAAATAAAAAAAAAATTAAAAATTAATAAAAAAATAAAAAAAAACTGTATTTGTTAGGAAAGTTTTCAAGTTCTGTCTTACCCTTGTGGCTCTGCTGTGTTATGATGTTATGGTGTAGCCACCATGCTTTTGAACTTCTCTGCTACCAGAATTATGAGCCACGTAACTTCTTCTGTTTATAATTATCCACTGTGTTTTGTTGTAGCATCAGACAATTGACTAAGACAGTGAGCCAAGGTGAATAAGGCAGGTTATTAAGTTCCGAGGGAAGCACCTGTTTGAGCTCACTCTAAAGCCTTTGGTGTACAAAGTTCAAGCCTGACTTTGCTCTCGTGTCTTCAGTAGATGACTTAAATTTGTGTCTCAATTTTCTCATCTGAAAAGTGGACATAATACTGGTAGCAACCTCATATTTGTTGTGAAAACCATGCATATTACTATGTATGCAGTGTGCTTCGCTGTTCCCTAAAATCAAGCCATCACTGAAGGTCTGTTATGATTAGCACTATGATGACTCATCAAACGGATGATGTATGCCAAGTCTCCAGCACAGTGCTATCATTTTATAAATGGCCAGGGATCATCAACGCCCTCTCCCAAGGGCACGTCCCAACTGAGTGGAATTCTGAGGTAAGGACTCAAGTCAGGTTGTGTCTGTGAGTCAGGAGTGGAGATAGGCTGACAAGTTGGCCAGGAATGACGAGTGTGGTCTGGAGGTGGCCAAGGGTGGAGTGTATCACTAGAGTTAAGCTGGCTTGCTTTTTTTGTAGACATGAAAGGAAAGGAAGGTCACTGATGTCTTGCTGATAAAAATTCAAACTTCTGCTAAATTAACCTTTTGGTTCTGGACTACAGTAAGAGAAGAAACAAGAAGTTAAGCAATCCAGCCTTGTGTTAGAATGACTGCCCATTTTAGAGGCCCTCTGAGAGGTGGAACAGCATTCCAACTCGGGGGGATTTGAGAGGGTCACGTGTCAGCCTGTCAGTTTTGTGTCCCTTATCTCTACCCAGCTCTCTTCCTCCACATTGAATTTGTCTTTGTTTAATACCCAATATCATTTTAACAGACTATTCACTTCCCCTACGTGTGTGTGTGTGTGTGTGTGTGTGTGTGTGTGTTTCTCTCACAGTCTGGCTTGGTTTAGTTGGTACCTGTGCCTTAGCCTCTGGAGAGACAGGGCTATTCTATGTTGTTTGTTAACATGTCTCTAACCTTTAACTCAAACCCTTCATCTCCTTGCCCCCCAGTTTTCGCTCCTACAATTTCTCTTTCTACTTCCTTCCTTTAATTTTTTTCCTCTATTATCTCAGCCACTAGTCTTACTGTGTTTTTTCCCTTCTTTTTTTTCCAGTCATACCTTGTAACTCATATATCAGCACACACGGTACTTTACCCCCTCAAATGATCAGCACTTATGGAGCCGTTGTGTTATGGTTGACTGTTGCTCTATTTTAATGGTGAGCCCACACATGGATAGGGACTGTTACTGTAGCCTATAGTCTACTCCCTCGGGAAGACTGAAGATAGAGCCTGCTGCCCTGAGTGCCAGTCTAGCAGAGAAAAATGACAGCTTAATCCCTGCCAACACTGCAAACATCTCTACTGCAAGAGGAAAGGCCACCTAAGTAAGTAAATAAGTAAAAAGCTCAAGCAGCAATCCAAGTCCTGTTGACTAAATCTTGACTGTCTAAATAGCTCAGTGTCTGATGTCTAGGATTCACGATCATCCGCACTCCAAAGGGGTGGGCTAGACCTTCTTCTCCAATCTCCATTTTCTACGTGTGGTTGAAGATATGATTGTTCAGCTCCTTGCTTTTATAGACTCTTCCTCTGGAACCATAGCCAAGATAGTCTGTCTGTCCTTCCTTCCTTCCTTCCTTCCTTCCTTCCTTCCTTCCTTCCTTCCTTCCTTCCTTCCTTCCTTTCTTCCTTCCTTTCTCCCTTTCTTTCCTTCTTTCTTTCTTTCCTTCTTTCCTTCATAAGTCATCTTCAAAATCGTGGTAATTAATCACAGTCACAGAAAAGTAAGTGATACAGTAAACAAACACTATACCAACTGAGCCACATTCCCAGCCCAGACTTTATATATGTATTTATGAGAGAATTGAATGTGTATATGTAGACAGAAGGTTTCTGTCCTATCCAGTCCTGTAGCCATTCAGTCCTAAATAAACACACAGAATTATAAACTGTTTGGCTTATTACTCAGGCTTATTACTAACTAATTCTTACAACTTAAATTCACCCATAATTCTTGTCTATGTTTAGCCACATGGCTTGATACCTTTTCTCAATAAGACATTCTCATCTTGCTTTCTCTGCATCTGGCTGGTGACTGACTCTCTGCCTTTCCTCTTCCCAGAATTCTCTTAGTCTGATCACTCCACCTATACTTCCTGCCTGGCTACTGGCCAATCAGCATTTTATTAAAACAATATGAGTGACAAATCTTTACAGTGTACCAGCGCATTATCCCATAACATGTATAGAGCCCACAAAATTAGGAAAAGGTCAAGGAGAGGTGAAAAAATAACAAAAGAATGAAATTAAAACAAACCATCAAAAATGAAAATCCAAAGAAACCAAAAGTGCATAAAAAACCATGGAGTTGTTGGCCAACTATTCCTGGGCATGGTACCTGCCATGGGGTGTGGTTTATATACCCAGTAATTCTACACTGGAGAAAACCCCATTATCAGTTTTAAATAGCTTCTTAGTTAGGAGTGTGACTTTGTGTCTATTTTCTCTTTTCAGTGTTGGGATTTTGTCTTATTTGAAACTGTGAAGGTCTTATGTCTGCTGTCAAAGTCTCTGTGAGTTTATATGTGCATCAGCCATTTTGGTCTGGAAGACACTTTTTCCCTGTAGTAACCAACCATCTCTGGCAACTGTAATCTTTCCATTTCCTTTTCCACATAGACCCCTGAGCACCGAGTGGAGGGATTTGGTAAAGTTTTCTTACTTACAACTGAGTGCTCCAAGGTCTCTCACTCTCAGCATGCTGTCCAGTTATGGATCTTCACACTAATTACTATCTACTTCAAGAAGAAGCTTCTCTGACGAGGGTTGTACAATGCACTGATCTATGGGTAGAGCAGTGTATTCATTAAAAGAAATTTTATTGCTATCATTATTTAGCAGAATAACAGTAGTAGGCTTTCCCATAGGTCATGACCTATCTAATCTCAGGTTTTGGGCCACTTTAGTAGTGTCAGGGATGGGTTCTATCTCATGTAGTAGGCCTTAAATCCATTTTGAAGCAAAGAAAAGAAAGTTATTGGTTACTTCTATTGTATTTATGCCACTATTGCATCAGTATATCTTGCAGGCAGGTCACAATTATAGATCACAGATTTTGTAGCTTGGTGATTTTGATGATACATTTTCTCCTCTTGTAGTATGCAAAGTACCTTCCAGATCCATAAATCCTGATCTGTAGGAGGAACATTCTAGTGGGGCAGCAGCTTGCTTTCTCCACGCTTGATGAGTTCAGTAAGTGGTGTAATCAGTATTAGGTTATAGAGAGTAATGGACTTGTCAATAGCCTGTGATTTTTTTTTTTGGGACAGTCTATAGGACCCCTTGGCCAATGACTCAATAGTATGCAACTCATTCCTGGTATTAGAGGGGAAAATGTGCTTTTCGGGGAGGAGGGGTAGTGGAATGAAAATAGAAGGGAAGCTAATGGAGGTGGATGTGTTTAAATGGGAAGGGGATAAAGAGATGGAGAAAGGGGGCAATCAAGAGGAATAGATCATGAAAAAAATATAAGCAAGCCTGATAACTGGTAAGGTGATCCAAACCTAAGACTTATTAGCATTTTCTTATATTTTCTTATATTTTTTATTTATTTACTGTGCATGTGTGTATGATTGCATGTGTCATGGCATACATGTGGAAGTCAGAGGACAACTTGAGTGTTCCAGTGGAAGCTCTATCCCAAGCCCCCTGCCTCATCTCTCTCCAAACACTGCTGCAGCGCAGACTGCTCGCCAAATGCTGACCCCTTCCCCAGAGACACTCAAGACCATTCCCACAGGGTACTTAAATTGTTCCTCAGAAAACAGATTCACGGTTTTCCAGTTTTCTTTTCCTGTCTCCTCTCTGGGGGGCTGGAAAACCATCTGGGAGCATTGTATCCTTTAAACCTGGGATTTTTCTAATTTGGCTTGACTTGGTCTGTTTGGATTGTTGCATCCGCTGAGAGGCTTAAGGGATGTAGAAGCTTTTTACTGAGGAAGTTGGTTCTTTCCTGCTACCCTGTGGATGCTGGGGATTAAATCTGAGTCATCAAATTTGATGACAAATGCTTTAATCCATGGCATTATCTCACTAGTTCCTCCAAACCCCTCAAACCCTCACCCATTTTAAAAGTCATCCTCAGAATACATGGGTGAATAATTAAAGTGGACCCAAGTGCCAGGTATGTGCTAGCTTCCTATAAGTTGTTGGCTAGGGAGGTCCCAGAAATCCCCCAAATAATACAGGCAGTTTCCACTTTCATAGGTTGCCAACCAGAATTAGATGGTAAGTCCCTATCACTGAAAAGCCATATACTTTGGTCATAGGACATAGAGAAGCCCAGCTGAAACTGGACAACTGGAAGCTTCCTGATAAGCAGCCCTCTTGGTCCTGGAAGACTGGAAGGCACTATTGGAGACTGTTGGGTGAGAACTGTTATCCACAGTCCCCACCCAGTTGTGGGCCTTGTGTATAACAGCACTGAACAGCCTGGAGAGATAAGCCCGTTGGTGCAATAATGGCAAGTCTGTGATGGGGTAACCAACCACTTTATGGTAAGATCTGGTGCCTCCTCCTCAGGAGATAATTCACATCTGGTCCTGTATACCCAGTCAAAAATGGATGGGGAGGCCACAGGACCAAGGGGAGTACCTCCCGCTGTTGTTTTGCTAAATGGACAAATGTTCATGTTATTCACCCATGTATTCTGAGGATGACTTTTAAAATGGGTGAGGGGTTGAGGGGTTTGGAGGAACTAGTGAGATAATGCCATGGATTAAGTAAATGGACAAATGACCTCTCAGTAAAATCTCTTTTCTGTGTTCATGACTGTAGATCAATGCTGCTGCCAGCTGCAGTCAGAGGAGCCTCTTGGACAGGGCTTGGGGTGACTGCACAAACTCAAAGCTGGTCAAAGCATGGAGAACAAATTGCTGTTGAATGCCCAGCCATAAACAGGACATCTATACCCCGCCCCCAAGGCTTAGGGAACATGGTGGGCAAACGGGATGGGGGCAGTGTGGAAATCTGACTTTTGAGCGTGACATAGCTGTTACACTCTTGAATTGTGTGGGCTGTGATTCTCCAAACAAGCCCTACACATGTTCAGGCCTGTCATGATTCTGTTATGGGAGTGGGAGGGGTTCATGGAGCCCTACTGATTCTTGAGAATACATTTTCAGTGAGTGGTAGATAGTGAAAGGAAAAATGTTTTCTTCAGTGGGTGTAATCACTGGTAAGGTGCCCATGCTCCTATAAACAAACCTTTACCCATATACTAATAAAACTCAGTGGGACACACACACACACACACACACACACACACACACACACACACACACACACAGAGTAATTTGGAAGAACAGGATTGGTGGATCTGTGAGGGGACAAGGAAGGGTATCAGTGTTGGTTAGGCTTGGGTTTTTTTTTTTTCGTTTGTTTGTTTGTTTGTTTTTCAATTTGGTACAAGCTAGGGTCATCTGAGAAGAGAGAACCTCAACTGAGAAAGTGCTCCCATTAGATTGGCCTATAGGACATTTTCTTGATTGATGAGTCATGTGGAAGGGACCAGCCTACCCTGGGTGGGTGGTCCTGGGCTGGATAAGAAACCAGGCCAAGCACGCCAGAAGGAGCAAATCTGTGAGTAATAGTCCTATATATGGCTTTTGCTTCAGCTTCTGTCTCTAGGTTTCTGTCCTGACTTCCCTCCATGAAGGACTTGTGACCCGTAAGCTGAAATAACCTTTTTATAATAAGCTAAGAAAGCCCTTTCCTCCTCAGGGTGCCCTTGGTCATGGTGTTTAGCACAGCAATATAAACCTAACTAAGACAGCAACATAGGGTGACTATGATTGAAACATATTATATACATATATGAAAATGTCATCATGAAACCTATTTTTATGTATAGTTAATATTGTAATAAAACTTTTAAAATAAAATGAGAAGCTATGGGGCAGATACCAACGACATTATCTCACAACCTGCTCAGGGTACTCGTGGAACCTGCTTGAATGCAGAGAAGGGATGGTGGCTACTGCCCACCCTAAAATGCCAGTCTGAGGAGATGCTAGGTGTGGCCACCAGTCATTCTTGCTGCAGGCCTGACAGTGGACAAACTGCTTATTTCTGCCATTTTGTTTTGTGTCTTGTATATGCCAGGCAAATGTTCTCCCACTGGGCTGTATCTGCCTCTGTCCATACTGTTATTTGTGTACACTACCATTGGCGTCTGTGAAGGACGTACCAATGAATATTAACTGGAAGAGGAGTGGAGTGTCAGGGCCAGGAGAGGACTGGGCCATGTTGGACCACTGGCCAAAGCTACCAGAAGAAAGAGGAGAACAGTAGTGACCGTTGGCTCAGCGCTCTCGCAGGCTTCTGAATGAGTGTCATCACCTTGTTTCTGTAAGGGGAAACTGAGGCTTGGGGAGAACTGTGAGCTGCCAGGGCCACTGGGTACCAAAGTCAGAGCTTAGACTCAAACTCAGCTCAACTCAGAGCTTTAGTACTTCCTCCCACTTCACACCTCCCGTCTCTGACTCCCTCCAATGGCAAACGCACACTTCTGTGTTCTCAGGAAGACACTCTTCTTTGCAATTTCATTTTTAAGAGAAAAGGCAATATGGTTTTTATTCAGTTGAATATAAGCGTTTATATTTTTTTGCCCAAGGGAATACATAAAAAACTTAGGAAACAATCATGTTGAACATACAAACTTTTTAATTTACTGAAAATACAATATTCTCATGAAGAATTTACCTAGCTTTTCTTACAAAAGAAACGCATTGAGAAGTTGTAAAAAAAAAAAAGTCTGTTTTTCTTGTGAATCTGGAACAAATTGAAACTAGGCTATCACTATCAAATTACCTACAAGGGAAACTATCTTGGGAAAATGACTTTGGAATTGTCTTCCATATTGAGCTTTGAGCCTTAAAGAAAAAACTTCCATGAAAAGAGGGCAAGCAGAGCCTCCTGTGCTGCTGCATTTGCACTGGAGGGGCTTCCAGCGAGGCGCTCTGGATAGCGCCTGGTCTGTGTGGTACAGGATACCTGGCAGCGCCCTTGGCCCTGCCCACCAATACCTGCAGCTGTTCCCAAGCATGGTGACAAAGATGTCTTCAAACATTGCCAAATGTCCTCTGGGGCACAATTGCACCCGGTGAAGAAAGCGCTGAGCTGGATGGAAAAATATTATCACCAATTAATATTTGTGCATGTCCTAATGGTTTGTGGCACTGTCCCAGCAGCACATCTGCTTCCTGGCAGCTCCCACGGGGGACCAGCAGAACAGAGAGGCCTTTCGCATGGGTTCATATTAGGAGTCCATTCTTAAATCTTAATAATATTAAGCTATAGCTCACTTACCTCCTCCCTTTTACAGCAGACCTCTTACTGGTGTGTAGGAAATCCAGACTTGTGCCAACATTACTACTTAATTTTAGAGCATTTTCATTATTTACAAAAGAATCTCTTGCCCATGTGCAGTTACATCCCATCCCTCTGTCTTTCCTACCTCTGTAAGCTTTCATCTACAAAGAGATTATCCTCCGTTCTCAAACGCGATCTGTTTGATTGGGACTCTGATAGCTAATGATAACAGGGTCCCTTCGCCTGACCCAGGAACTCTGTTCCCACAGAAGCGTTTTAAAGCCCGCTTCAATATCAGTCCATGGTTCTCCAGTTCTAGGACACATCGCTGGCTTCCGCTCAGGTCCAGTGGTCTAATTGTCCCTCTTGGCTGTGGAGCCCACAGCAGCTGTGGAACAGTATAAAGGCTCTGCAGAGGCAGAGGCTTGCTGGCCACATTATGCAAGTCAGCACTGCACGCTCATGCCAGAGGCAGGAGGATGGATGGGCCTTCATGTGATTCATTCTGGGTCTCAAAGGGGAGCTTTGCAGAAATTCAGAGAGTAGCAGCTGCAGCAGCTGTGGCAGCAAAGGAAGGCGCCGAATAAGATGAGGTAAGTGTACGGCCAGTCAGCGTCCTGGGGAGTCAGCAACTGGCGGTCCTGGAATGGAACGCTGCATCACACACAGGTGGAAAAGTCAAGGTGAGGGGCTGGAGAGATGGCTCAGTGGTCAAGAGCGCTGGCTGCTCTTCCAGAGGTCCTGAGTTCAATTCCCAGCAACCACATGTGACTCACAACCATCTGTAATGAGATCTGTCGCCCTCTTCTGGCGTGCAGGCATACATGGAGGCAGAATGTTGTATACATAATAAGTAAATAAATCTTTAAAAAAAATGTCAAGGTGAACTCATGCAGCCTAGCAGCAACCCTGGACTGGAGCGTACTAGCTCCTAGCTGCCTGTGGAGTGCTAGTGCCCAACTAACTGCCTATCGAGTGGTTTCAGGAGGTCAGAGCAGGATGTTAGTTCTGGTCTGGGAGCTACCTTCAAGGAATTGGAAGGTCTGGGAGCCAAGCCTGGGGTTCTGTGAGAAGGAAGTTGGAAAGGGAGGAAAGTCTCTCTTAAGATGGTCTTTCATGTCTGCCCAGGTCAGAAGATTATACCTAAGAATAAGCCTATTGCTAATGAATGCAGAAATCAGCAATAGTGTTCACATTCAAATTCCAAAACAATGTATGGCTGTAACCACTATGCCCATTTTAGAGGTAGAGAAACCGAGACCCAGAGAAATATGTGAATGAGTAGGGTCGTGGGGCAGAATCTAGTATATGCTTCTAGAAGGAATGCAGCTGGTTTGACAGATCCAAGACAATTCTGCAAGGCAACTGTCTCCACTCATTGTCTGGTTAAGGAGCTTATGCCCAGAAAGACGAACTGTCATAAGTATAAGTGGTAGGGTCAGGGTGCAAACCCTCGCTAATATGTGTCCCTCCCATAGCAAGGTTGCCAAGAGCAGTGCTGGCCACCGGGCCACCAGGGCCACCAAAGCACAATCAATTAGCTGAAACTCTTATCTCATAGAAGGAAGCCAGTTATTGTTATGAGAAAATTGCTTTGTTGCTTTCTTATCTCCAAATGGAGGAGAGAAATAGGCAGAGCTCTTTAGAAGATTCTGGAAAATTTCCCTGGCAGAGAAAAAATGTAGATAGAGAAAATGGTTCTCTGATTTAGGATTCCCAGAAGTAGCTAGGGGAAATAAGGATTCAGCTGTTCATATTCTTGAAGACACTTTCTGAATTAAGGATGGGCAAAGAGTGAGACTGGAGAGGGGAGCTGGTGGCCAGCCATCCTGGGTGAAGATGCTGATGTGACTATCCTCTGGGATGCTCACCTCTTGCATGCCTGTCTGCGAGAGAAGCATGCCTTGAGCCGATAAATATAGATCAGCCCATCTTGAACCTAAACGGAAGCTCATCAAAGAGAGAGCTAATTACTGTGCTAGTTATTTACATAATTTAGATGACAATCTTGAAAACACAGTTATATCTCAGAGATTCATGACTTTAATCAGGTTACAAGGAATAAGGATAACACTGATCAAGTCAGCCTGATTAGCGCAAGTCTGAGGTACACAGGTCAGCACCTACACGTGGCCCAGAGTACCGAGCATGCAAGTGATCTCTGCTCCACTTCACACTGCAGGGCAATGGATCAGAGCAATAGCATGAAATCCAGAAATTAATCAGGGCAGTTACTTGAATATGGAACCAGATGAATCTATAACTCTGTTAACCAAAGCATGTAGTAGAAACATAAAAGAATATAGCTTAGTAAAAGCTTATTGGGTAGGAACACGGTCTAAATGGAATACTTTCATTGCTGCAAAGCCTTAAAATTCAATTTAAATGCAAAAATAAAAGTTATAGGCAATGTAGCACTTGGGGTATTCAGGAAGACTGGTCCGCAGATGCAATCGTCTTCCAGGCTGGCTCTCAGTGATGACTTCTGCTACCTCCTCTTGTCTTCCCCAGCGGTTCAGAAGGGCTTGGCCTCCTCCAGTCAGTAAGCATAGACCCACCTTCCAGATGGAATTGAAGGCTCTCTGTAGCATAGGAGAAGAATGACTTCCGGTTTGGTGACATTCAACCCCTCTGTCCCCAAGGGGCTCTTCTGTCGTGTTGCTTCCTCTGGAACCATCACAGCAGTCAACAGCCTCTTGGCTCTGCTGTTCCTGTGACATTTGTCTTGCAGTCAGAAGTCTTGAGATCAAATTATGAAGCTGTCACTTACTGGGGAGGCTTCAATTCCCTCATCTTTGGCGATAAGGCACGCCTTTGGGAAGACTGACAGCTGGTTCTGTGGCTGAAGAGAGCCGAAAGAAAATGAGAGTTAGTGGTGGGGACCATTTACAGCAGGAGGCCTTAAAAATCCTACCTGCTTCCTCTGACCCCAAGAAATTAAGTTTGTGGAGAATAGCAGAGATGATGATGATGGGGTATCCTTCACCCCTACATCATCACATGGAGAGCCCGTCCTTCCACCCCAATTAGAAGTATCTATTTTGGCCTTCTGAGTGAGTGAGATACGAACACCTAATCTCCCCAACTGCTGTCGGCTGGTAGTTTATGTGTCCTAGCACCTGTCATTAACAAAGGCATCAAGATCGTCAAAGTCTTGTGAAGATGATGAAGATTGGGCCTAGACACTGTCTAATGGGTCACTGGGTTGCTGAGCTCTCCAGAAGAAAAAAGGGAGTTTGTATTTTTACTCATTTACCCTATGCCAAGGAAACTAGCCTTTTTTTCCTGTCAAGTTAGATACAAGTAATTGGGATTCCTCACAGGCTTTTAAAGATTGTAGTCTCTTGTGGCTAAATAAGTAATAACTTGTGATCCAATTTCTCAGATTTCCGGAGTGTTAGCACTGAGTAGGATCTTAGTAAGCAGACCACACACACAGCTTCTCATTGCCCAGGCGAGAAAGCCAAGGCTTAGGAAGGGCAATCGTCCTTGGGCAATCAGGGGCAAAGAGAAGACTTTAATTCTTTTCACAATTGGAAGAGATCTTTTCTGATTATAAAAGTTACAAGTGATTGTGGTTGAGAATTGGGAAACTCGGAAAGTTTTATTTGATGGAGAAAATTAGAACGTGTGCAGACTGGTTATGTTTCTAATCCTCTCCTGTCTGTGTCTCTCTCCCTTGGATCTCCGGCAGGACTGGAGGGGCCCGGGGAATGAGTGCTGTGACTGGTTTGACAAAATGATCTAGCAGAGGGTAACCAGATCCCCACTCCTGCTTGAGGAAGGCTGAGGGTTGGAATCTCGGGTTCTGGGCTAAGCCCTCTACCAATGAGGAGCCTTTTCAGTTCCCTGTTGTTGATGGTCTCCTCAGCTCACTGGTCCATAAAGATTCCCATTATACATATGGCTTCCAGAGCTGGGAAGCTGAGCTATGGTCTCAAGGCTAGAAGCTTCTCCCACCTACTTCCCGAACAGCTGTCAAATCATTTTTGTTTTCTCAGATATTCTGAGAGTCTGGAAATGATTAGTGGAAAGCATCCTTCTTTTTCTTTTTTTCTTTTTGCTGTCAAGTGACATCTCATGGCAATATCTTAATAATTTCAATAAGCTCCAAGGGAGGATTGTTCTGTCATGGGTTCCTGTTAGTCCTCACGATGGTGGGTGCTTCCAGATAACACAGCTGAGGGAAGGGCAAAGGGAATGCCTGGTCTTTGTGGGCGTAACCTCGACCTGATGGCTCCTGCGAGTAAGTCGGCTTTGCTTGTGCTCACTGGGTCCTGGACTGTCACGGCTTGTCACTGGTGCTTCTGTTAGTTGCTTTCCTGGCAGTGCGACCAAATAAATACCTGGCAGAGACAGCTTCAGGGAAGACAGATTGATGCTGTCTCATGGCTTCGGAGGGTTCAGTCCATGGCCTCTTGGCCCCAGGTGCTTGGGTAGAACTTACGAACTTCCTGATGGGAGCCTGTGTCCTGGGAGAACTGTTCTGTGAGAACCCACTTCCTACTGTTTCTACAACCTACCCCAGGAGTAGGTCCCGCTGGAGATCACAACACAGGTGCCCAGACTGAGGGATGGAGTCAGTATTCAAGGACCCACTGTCTAGAGGAAAACTGAGCCCGAGAATTGTGTTTTTATCTTCTAACACTCTCCTTGTCTTGCCAGCTCATCCGCACAGTTGGTGTCTGCATGATGTTACATGTGTCTGTAATCCATATTAGAATGAGCTGGCCTGGCCCTTCTTCAGCTTGAAGCCACACTCCAAGTACAGCCTATTTCTCCTAGCTAATTCACTGTAGTGAGCTGAAAAGATGTGAAAGACCTAGACACAGGAGATGTCACGAAATTCTCCCCTTCCCCAGACACGCCAGCACCCCCACCCCATCTCCTTCCTAGACCTTCTAGGCAGCGGTGGGTCCAGGCGCTCACCCTCTCCCCTTTACTCCTCCGTTCTCTGCCCTTCCCGCAGCAGACCCAGCCAGGTTTCCGGTTTCTCCTTGCGCACAGTTTCTGTTACGCAAAAAGCCCAGGCAAGAGGTCACCGCTCTGAATATTTATGTCTTAATTCTGTGTCTCTTAGCGTGAATCCTTCCCTTTAGCTTTAGTTGGGTCTTGTGCAACACGTCTTCATTGCTGTGACAGACGCCTTGGCAGGGAGTGCGCTTAGATATGGAGCAGGCTGTGTTAGAGCCGCCCAGGCTCACGGGACTGAATAAACAAGGGGTGACTGAGTTCACAGCCATGAAAACAAAAGCCCACAGCAGACTGAAGAAGCTTCGAGTTCTTCCGCAAGCTGGGGGCGGGGGGGGGGGAGCAGCAGCTCCTTC
The DNA here is from genome assembly GCA_004026605.1 of Ondatra zibethicus. NCBI lineage: Eukaryota > Metazoa > Chordata > Mammalia > Rodentia > Cricetidae > Ondatra > Ondatra zibethicus. The sequence continues at coordinate 227,900 of PVIU01001059.1, read as the reverse complement.
TGCCTGAAGAGCCTTTGTCCTTTTGATTTCTCCATCTTTTTTTTTCTTTCCCCAGTTTTCCCTTTTCCTCCCCAGCTGTGAACAACAGCTCCCGCAGACTCTGCCTACCACAGAAACTTTCTGATTTCTGATGTGAAGGAAAAGAGAAACGGAAGGGGAGACCCTGTGTGGCTGGGCAGTGAGTATAAATGTATATAAATGTATCCTCAATTCCGTAGATATTGCAAAGGAAAAGCTGCACTGCCCTCCTGATAAAGGAAGTTAACATTTCCAGTCGAAGAGAAATGGGAAAACAAAGCTCTCCCAGCTTGGTAGGCAGAGAAATCTAGAAATCATACTTGGAGCTGGCAGGTGCGGTCCAGCGCTGCAGGCGCCTTAGGAGGAGGGCAGTGGGAGAAGGCGGGGACGCCCAAGAGATTTTATGTGTTGGGCTGGAGAGATGGCTCAGTGGTTAAGAGGACTGGCTGTTCTTCCAGAGGACCCGGGTTCAATTCCCAGCAACCACATGGTGGCTCACAACCATCTGTAATGAGATCTGGTGTCCTCCTCTGGCGTGCAGGCATGCATACATGGAGGCAAAATGTTGTATACATAATAAATAAATAAATCTTTTAAAAAAAGAGATTTTATGTGAAAAATATAACTATATCTGACAAGATCAATTTCTCAGTACAGGAGGGGTCAAACTACTTAGCATCTATGGGGAGGTAGGTCACGTGCTGCCCCGTGTATGTCAGACTGGCGCTGGTGGAGGTACGCCCCTGGTGCGCATGCAGACAATCTTCTGATGCGACCACAGCGTCTGCCTGGTGATTCCTGGCTCTGATGACTGATAATTAAACATACTTATGATGCCATTGCAGAGAACTTAGGAGAAGAAAGTGGTGTTGCAGGCATTTCTGAAAGTGAAAAGTAACAGTTCTGAAGAAGAGAAAGAAGAAACGAAGAAGTCTTGGCAGTACTTCCCTCTGAGCAGCTGATAGTGAGGTCAACCCCCAACACACACACACACACACACACACACACACACACACACACACACACACACACACGCCAAGGGTGATTACTCTGCTGTCTGTGGAGCTGAGTGACATATTCCCGAGTCCCCTAAACTCTGCTGACCGGGTTCTCTTCCAGCCCCTCCCTATCTCCCGACTATTCCAGTTGAGTCCATGGCTATGGCTGACAGCAGGCTCTCAGCACAGGGCTCCACCCACATCTCTCCGTTCCCACATATTGAAAGACACTCTTTGCCCTCCTTACTTTCTGGACAGGAAAGTTACTTGCAGCCCGGGTGAATTCTGGCATCTATGTGACTCAAAAACAGGTCTTCCAGCAAGGCTGTCTGCAATTTCATTATGCCCCTCACCTTCTTACCCAGAATACAGTGTGTGCCAATTGTGTGCCAACTGGTACAGATGCTGAGACTGGAAAAGAGGAACACTACCCTTCCGCAGCTCAGAGTCTAGCCAGAAACGCAAATTATCCTCTATGTGACCTGCCTTGTCCTTCCAGGGCCCAGGACCTGAAAAAGAGACAGGCGTTTGGGCAGATGCTGTCCTTTTCCCCCTCTTTGGCTCCGCTGGCCTCGTCTGTCACTAACTTTGACTCCCCATCGTGACATTGAATCCTTCTTGCCTTTGCTCTCGCTACAGTCACCAGATCTGAAGTTTAGGCTGAGCCATGTTTTCAGCCTCTCCTATCTGTCAATCACAGTCTCTCTTCTTCCATGGCCTTGAGAGCTGTCATTGGCCAAGTGGCCAACTGGTCTTCTTGGCCTCGGGCTCTCCATCTTCCCTCCTTCTGACATTCTTCGTACGTGGTCACTTTCCTAAAATAGAAACCAGATTGCATCGCTCCTTATTTAGAGACAATCATCGACTTACTAAACGTTCAGTGTGACTGGGCTCACACCATCTGCAGACACTTGGCTTTGGAAGAAATGTAGTTGAAAGCAAGATGACTCAACCAGGGGCTAGGCAAGGCTGATGCAGGGCTCTCATCAGAACCCTGAGAGCTTGTGTGACCTGCGGGTGCCAGGGCTATCTATCCTTCCAGTCCAGACCATTGACTCTGAATCTGGGGCGAAGTCTGAGAGGCCACAGTAAATATGGCTCCCATCAGTGACTAGGTTGGGGGGCTCACCAGGATCTGCACTTTGAGTTGGATTATGGGGGGAAAAAAGTAGCTCATATCAGCTATACCTCATAGGAAGGGAACTACAATACTTGTCTCTTCCAAGCTTTTTTAGCTCTTAGTCCCAAATAAAACAGTGAGCAATTGGTACCTGCAGCATGACAGCCTTAATCTTCTCTGGGCATGCCCAAGCTCTACCCGACCGAAGTTTTCCAAAAGCCATGCTGTTTCATAAATAATATAACATCAGGCCAATTCTTTGCTTGGAAAAGAATTGCTGTCTATGTAACTGTAAACCTCAACATTCCAATTCTCTCCTTAGAATGATGTCACAGACTTTCTTATGAAGTGCAATGTGAGCCACACACAGAAGCCTTAGCTTCCGTTGGACTTGGAAAAGGTGTTGATGTTCTGAGTCTGGAATCCTGTAGCAGATGCATCTCTTACCGAGCACTGTGTTGGGGGCAATCTGATCGGCCCTGCAGCTCACAAAAATCAGGTACTGGATTTTCCCTTTCAGAACTCAGCAAATATCCTTGCATTTGGCATGGTGACTGGCGTTTCTGTTCACATGTCAGCACCACCTCCTTCCCCGGTGGGTGCCTCAGGAGGCACAGTGACTGCATGAAACTACTCCCTGGCTGCAGACAATCGCAGTGTAAAGGGATCTCAGGTGTTCTTTTCCGAGACTAGAGTAGCCGGAGACTTTTGTGGTAGCACTTACGTAAGTCTCTGCCATTGGCCTCATTATTCAAGTCAGGGCTGGCCGGGCTGTAGGCGAAGCCACCTGGATGGCAACCTTCTGCCCCTCTCCTGCTGCTCTCTGCACACATTGCGCCTCCTCCCCTCTCCTTGAGACACACGCCTAAAAATGCTCCATTTGTCTGCGTGCTGTCCTTTCTGCTGGCCTTGTCTAATGCATGCCTTTCATTTTGTCTCAGTGGTAACTGTCTTCTCCCACTTCTTTTTTCACCTCATAATTATAGAGAAAACATTAGCAACTAGACTTTCCCTCCCCATGCCTCTTTTATCTACTTAAATATCCTTGACTGCAAGGCACCGAGTACAGCACATTCATTAATTTTTAATGCCCTTTCTTGTGGTTGCTGTCTTCCAGGGTCTGAAGGACCATGAACAATGGTCTCCCAAACCTTCGGTTGGAGCCTTTTTGTTGTTGTCGTTGGCAGGGCAGGGATGAGAGAGAGGGAAACGGAGTCTGATCAAATAAATATCTGTTGTCTGAATAGCCCATTCAAGGTGAATATGGATTTTTATCACATTAAACTCAAGCCGATGAGCCAGAGGTTTTGTGCCTGGATATTATTGGCAAACAGAAAAATAATTTTAAGTGAGGGCAGACTGAAAGTATTATTTCTCACAGGAGCTTGGGGGACAGGCTGTTGTACGTCTGCAGGGCAACCTGTGAGTGCTCCTCAGGGTCCCACTTCTTTTGACAGGTGTGTTCTCCTTGTGTGTGGGAGTCTCATCTACTCTTGCAGCCTTTTACCCTCTACCTGTGTCCACCATTCTTGTACTTCAGATGTGCTGTCTCTCCTAAGCTGCAGAAGCATGTAGAGAGGAGTTGCCTGGATCATCAGTGTTCCTCTGGACACTCTCCCTCCACATCTTCCCCTAAACATGCTCCTTGTAGGGTGGGTGATTCCATTGCCTCTCACACTAATGGGCTGGCAATTAGAGTCCTTCCGGTTTTTTTTTTCTCTACTGCTTCCCAACAAGCTGACTGAGAGTCCAGCTGAAACACTCTGTCTTAGTCTCACTCATTTGTCACCTCTTGCTTGGAAGAGCAAAAGAACTTGAGTAAAGTTCATGCCATGTGAACACGGTCTTCTCTGGCCTATCTTCCATACCATTATAAGAACCATAGTTCCTCTGCATAGATCTCATCTCAGCACAGATCTATAGATCTCATCTCAACCCAGATCTATAGATCTCATCTCAACCCAGATCTATAGATCTCATCTCAACCCAGATCTATAGATCTCATCTCAACCCAGATCTATAGATCTCATCTGAGCACAGATCTATAGATCTCATCTCAGCACAGATCTATAGATCTCATCTGAGCACAGATCGCATAGATCTCATCTCAACATAGGTCTCATAGATCTCATTTCAGCAGAGTTCACCACCAACATTTCTACAGATTTCAAGAACTGTGTAGAAGGTCAAGACTCTTCATGCTTCTACCACTCTTTGATATTTAGCTTCAGTTCATCTTGTTAGCCTTAGCTTTCAGGCCACCCAGATGCACATGTTACTCACTGAAGTCTTACTGCTCTCTGGACTCCAGTCTTTGAAACCTAGCATTTGAATTACTACAATACCTCTGTTCTTGGCTAGGGCTCTCGGAGTACCACAAAATTTTAGACCTCAAAGTTTGGACTCCTAAAGTGAGACACTTCCTTCACCAAGGCCACATCTCAGACTCCTTCCCAAACAGCTCCACCAACTAGGGATCAAGCATTTAAATATATGAGCCTATTGGGACCATTCTCATTCAAACCACCACAATGGTCAAACATGTCTTTGAGAAGATGAACAAACCCAGTAGTCACATGGTTTGGAATAAAAATCTCAAGCTCACCAGGTAGCCAAGACTAGCCTTGAACTCCTGATCCTCCTGTTTCTATCTCCTGAATTAACATATCATAAGGCCAGGGCACTAGTCAATAAGCATTCATTTATGGGAATGTCTCAACAGGTGTGTCAGTTCAGCTCAAGAGATGGTTAAGGGATGTTTTCTCATGGTGGGTGCCATATGATTAGCCTGTAGTGGTGGCAGTCACCGAGACTGGATGTAGGACAGGCATGTCCACACTCATAATTCATATTATCCCAGGTTCCCACAGAAAAACCCATCTTGACTGGGAGACACTCAGACCTATGTATTAACAGAAGTAGGTTGATCTGTGAAAGCTTGCTATTTGAATAATTTTATTAACCAACCAATATTTTAAAGTGTCTACTGCTATCTAGAATGATCATAATCCACATTACTCAAGACAGTTCTGGTTTATACCAAGTCCTAGCATCCCATCAAGTTAGTGCCCCCTCTCAATCTCAGCATTTCCTTGCTTGAAATGTGTGTGTGGGGTGGGGGTTATATAGTTTAACAGTAGCTTTTATGGTAACTCACTGTGATGGCTTGTTCACCTTCATTGTTAACTTGGCTGGATTTGGAATCACCTAGGAGACACACCCATGGCTGTGCTTTTTATGAGCATTTCCAGGGAAGATTAACTGAGGAAGGAAAACCCTTCATCTATGTGGGTAGAAGCCTCTTGTGAGGTTGAGGTCTTTGACTGAATAAGAAGCAGGAAAATAAACTAAGTAAGCAGGGATATTCTCTTCATTGTGTTTCCTGTTTGGCCCCAGAGATCAAGCTGATTGCATCACCTTTCCCACTGTGATAGACTATTTTCCTTTGGACTGTGAGCCCAAACAAACCACCGTTCCTTCCTGAAATTGCTTTTTGTCAGGCCTTTAGTTGAGTGATGACAAAGAGTAATCCGGATGCCCCTGACCATGAAGGCTCTCTGTCTTTTGCAGGAGGGAAGTAAAGGAGAATTAAAGCATAGCATAAGTGTTGGCCTTTGTGGGTATACATCACCAGAGTGCACAAGGATTTGAACTGGGGGGTTCTTGTCAATTTTATGAAAATCAGGTGGAGAAACGACCAGTTATTGAAGATAAATTGCTTCTGACAGGTCTGTGATTGGAGGCCAGCAAATCAGCTCTCTGACTGTGTGCCTTAGTTGTTTACTTTTCTTATTGTTGTGATAAAAATGCCTGACAAAGGAACTTAAGAGAGGGGAGAGTTATTTTGCTGATGATTTCAGAGGTTTCTGTTTATTACCATGAAGGGAGCAGAGTGCTTCCTGCCATGTGAAGGGAGCAGAGGGCTTCCTGCCACCTCGGGTCAGAAGGCAGAGGGGATGCTAGAGCCCAGAGCCTTTCTAGTTCCCCTCTTCTATTTAATCTGGGCTAGATAGGTGTTTCCAATCCTGAGTTTTTGTCTGGCTAATGCCTGAGGACCCTAAAGACTGCTGCTGGAGAAATAGATATGGTATGAAATTTGTTTGTCCCACAGCCTATGGCCCACTGCTTGGGAGATTTCTTAGTAGGCTGAATTCTCAGACTCTGTTGCAGGGGATTGGATATCTATACAATATCTGAATATCTGAACAATTCCTTGGGAGGTAACATATGTGGATAGCTGTGCCCTGTACAATTCCTTGGGCGATAGCATGTGTGTCCTTGGGATCCTGGTGTCCTGGCACCACCTCCAAGAGGTTCAGGGTTAATTGGTTGGGGGCAGCCTGCTGGCAGGGATATAAACACGCTGCAAGGACTGAGAACCAGCGCCCGGCCTTGAACAGGCACCTGTCTCTGCTTCTCCATCTGAAGTGCTGCCGAAGCCACATTGTTCCTGCCCCTACTTCAAATGTCTGGGAGAAACAGAAGCTGGTGAGGCAGCTCAGTGCTGTTTGCAGCGCCCAGGAGCACGAGGACTGGAGAGAGCTCCTTCAGCACAATGGCCAGCGGCTCTGAGCCAGCCTGCCCTTCTCCCTGGAGCAGTGCTCAGGAAACAGTTCTTTCCTGATGCGGAACAAAGTATTTGCGTTCTAAGGTGATAAACATGGCCTTTGCAAGCGAGTGGGGAGCAGAGTCTTCCCCCTGCACTTAACAAACCCAGGACGTGGAGATCCAGCATCTCCCTTCCTCCTCCACTTTTCCCAGCTTGCTGTTCACCTCTTGTTTGCGATGCTTTAGAAGCCCAGCAGCCCAGGGATGTTCACCTCCTGAGTACTCTGAGGTGTCTTCCTTCAAGGACTGTGCTGCCATGCAGCATTGGTCTGAACCTAGGAGAGCACAGCAAAAATTTCCCTTAGGAGAAGCCAGCAAGCCATGGCTAGCTTTCAGAGCGGAAAGGGAAACAAAAACAAACAAACCTCTTCTTCCCTTCCTCCTGCCTTTCTTCTTTCTTCTTTTCTCCCTGTCTGCTTCCATGCTTTTCTTCCCTCCAGCCTTCCTTCTTTTGAGTTATGAGCAAGAGAAAAGGGCCTCTTTAAATACAAGCTGCTGCCCCCCCCCCCAAGCAGCACTTGGGGCTTGCTGGAAAGATGAGAGCATTTTCCTTGGCATCTCCTTTCTGCCTCGGGTACCCTGCCTGTCCATGTGAAACCCTTAGAGGAAACTGCCAAGAGCACAGGTCCATGGTTTTCCTCTCTCTCCAGAGCTTGTCGGGTGGCATCTCAGAGAGGAGGACCACTATGGGAGGGCAGAGCCTCACAGCCGGGAGTGCAGGACAGGAGAAGACCCAAAGGAAACTGTTTCCTTCGGCAGAGCCTGGGGAACTTCATCTCTCCAGAGTCACTGGAGTCTCCCAAACAACCTTACGTGGCATTTCAGAGACCTCCTTTTACAGTAGGGGAAATGGAGACACCAAGCTTGCTAGTGAAGCTCACGATGCTCTAATAAGAGCATCCTGGATTTTAGTTTGTTGTTTGCAGTGCTGTGGATGTAACCTAGGGTCATAGGTAAGGCACAGCAAGTGTTCTACTGTTGGGTTATATCCCCAGCCGCTCTAGCACAGACACAGACACATGCAGACACACACATATACACAGACACAGACACACACACAGAGGCACAGACACACACACACAGACATACACAGACACACACACGCTCACACATACACACAGACACACACAGGCACACACACACACACACACACACACACACACACACACACACACACACACACTGTGTATGTGTCTGTGTGAATGTGAGTGGTGTCAGAACTGAGTCGAGGGCCTTGTACCTGCTAGGCAAACGCTCTATGACTGAGAAGAGAGCATATTGCCTCCTTGAAAGCAGGGAACAGCATTCCTAAAACGTTGATTCCACTGCCAGCTCATCTTGCTTGCTGCAGTTAAGATGGCAGCTTAGTCTGGGCTGCAGCTCTAGCACTAAGCTCGTCGGACACACTCTCCACTGGGAGGCAGGGCCTGGCTGGCTGGCTGCCTCCATGACTTAAATCCCTGCCAGTGGAATTCAGATACACAGGCAGTACCAGCGGGAGTTTCAGAGAAGAGCCTTCAAAAACCTTCACAACAAAGCACACTCTTCACAACAAAGAGACAAAGAGCAAAGGCATCCTTGCTTTTGTTTTGAAGTGCCCGTTCCTTGCTTTGCTTTCTCTTCCTTGGATCTGCTGCCTCTTGCCAGTCCTGTCTCTGAATGTTTCTGCTGGGTCAGCCTACTTTGAGCCGGGGTGGGGGGTGGGGGGATGGGCACTGGAGATAGCCCACAGGAGAGAATGTTAGCTTGTGAGGAGGGCCGATTCCACTCACCCACTCATTCAATCATCCATTCATCCCACCATAGCTCCCTTAGTCAGCCCATCTTGTGTGCTAGGTGATCAGGAACCTGGCTCCTGATCACAGTCCTGTGTTTGACCTTGCAGCCTCAGGCAGCAGTCTGGGGACCAGCAACGGGGGGTAGCCACAGCTTGGTAGCTACAATGCCCACAAGTGGCCATGCCTTCACTGCTGTTCAGTTTCAGCCCAGAATACTAATAGCTTATGCTCTAGCTTATGAGCAAGGACAGTGTCCTGAAGCCAGTGAACTGTCCGAAGAACTCAAAAGTCCAGGAACATGGCTCTCAGTGGTGGTAGCAGCACAGCTTTGGAAGGAGCCAATGTCATGTGTGCCACTTCCAAAGCTGAGCATTTGTCCCCCTCTCTCCTCCTTTCCTCTTGGGGGCTGGGGAATGGACATGGCAATGACAGTCTCCTTCCCTCATGTGCACCTGACACGGGGTGGCAGCTATAGGCTAGCAAGTCTAGGCTTCCTGATGTGTGAAGCATGGCCCGATGGCAGTGTAGGTGGCTTGCCTCTTCCATGCTAGAGAACGTGTTTCTGTCTCATTAGAGCCTCCGTCCTAGCGGGTCACTTTGTTACATCAGTTTTCTCTTTGTCTTGCTGCCACAAAGGTGTGGAGGAATTTCCAAAGGATGCTGGCCTCAGACAAGTGAGCATCCAGCTGTCACTGCTGAAGCCAGGCGGGGCAATGCAGTTCTAAACTCGGCTTGCTTAATCTTCACTTGGGCTTAGTCTGACCCTCCTAGTCTCTGGCATGGCTGACAGAAGCCAGGGCTAGAGCTTTGGGGGGGGGCAGAGATCCTGCCTTCAGGAGGGAGTGGTGAGGCCTGGGCTCACATCCTTCCTTTCCTAGCTCTGTCATCTCTGACACCGCGTTTGCTCTATGTCAGCCTTTCTCTGCAGCCCCAACTGGGATGAAGCCCAAGAGTGGCACTTGGTCTCTTTAGTTGGTGTTTCCATCTCAATGTCTAGAATAGGCTTGCTACAGAGGATGCTCAGTGGATGGACATAGAAACACCACAGAGAAAAATGAAACCAATTAAAAGTCAAGTGAAGAGTGTTGGGTGGAGCTGTCTTTGTTGGCTAACATCTTGGAGAAAGTGGCATTTTGGCAAACATTTGAAAAAGTTTTAATAAAGTTCCTCACTTATATCCTACCTTGTGTTCTTTGGATAACTGACAACCAGCATCTTCCCAACTTCCTTGCGTGGACACCCACTCCAAGTGCACAGAATGCCAGGTCCTTGGATGTCCCTCTCCATCTGGCCTGAGGACAAATAGGCAGAGTGGAAGGGTTTATTTGTCTGCTGTTTGAGCCACATTGCCACTCACTGCTTGGCAGGTGCCATAGCTCTTCCTAGTGGCCAACAAAACCCTAAATCTGTGGGGTTTCTCTGAGGCTTGACTATGATTTCGCTGGGTCAAGGCTGCAGCCACGAGAAGATGGGATGAAAATGAAGGTCCTGTTCTGTGAGGATGGCACTCTGAGATTCTGTGGCTTTCTTCCTTTCCACATTGGAACTTGTTCTTTAGGCCTTTGGTCTTTTGGATCAAGAGCAAAGAAGCAAACTCTCTTCACACAAGAACCATTTAGAAGACAGTACTCAGGGCTTAGAACAAAAATTCTGCCACTTTATTTTTCTTAGTGTCTTTAAGTATCGGGCCTCTTTTTCAGACTTAGTTGAGGGATGATTCCCAGAGGCCATTTGCCCAGATGGAAGCCCACAAGAGATTTCAGAGTATGGATAAACCCCTAGCAGAAAGCAAGCGTAACGATTCCGTGGGGAGGGCTGTCCATCTCTTGGCAAATGTCACTCTTGTTTTTTTGCCTTCCCAACATTTGTGAGGCATAGTTTGCATGTTTAAACGAAGAAGTGCTGTGTGTAAAACGTCCTCGTAGCTTCCAAATATTCTAGAAACAGTAACTTTCACTTTGGATGAGAAACTCAATCACAGATTTGCTTTTGCCATTTTCTATTTGGCTGTTTGGGAATTTATATTAGCATTCCATTCCGTTAGGGTTTTATAAGGATGTTATTTCTGTAGATAGAATATTTTTATTTGAAGAATTGTAAATTGTATTGGCATGTTTAAGTCTAAACTTCTAAAAGCACATATTCCTATCACTTTATTTTTCTCTGTGAATTCAGATTTGGTATTCAAAGAGCTCTAGGCAAATCAGTAATGCTGGAATTTTCTTTCATTTCATTATGTAATTTTTAGGAAGCTATATTTCTAATGGTTATGTAATAGTGCTTCAAGTAGTAAGTTCCTTTTTTAAAAAAATATTATTTGACTTTAGTCAAAGATCCATGTGTTCAATGAGCAAACCTTGGCTAATGTTCATAGTGTAGATGGAACAACATTGCTTGTAGTTTGTTTATATAATTTTTTGTTTATATTTGTATTATCAAAGCTTGTTTATCCATGATGTCTCTTCTGATCAAAGGCATGATAAATCTGATAAGACCAAATCATAACCTTTTGAGAAACACTTGTGAAAAATTAAATGTCTTTTCTTTACTAAGGCCAGCACTAAAGTGCACGTAGCAATAATGACAATCATTTACCAAGTGTTCACCCCAGAACAGACATAATGTTAAGTGCCTTACATGGATTATCCACCCCTCCATAGCCCTGCTAATCGGATTATCTCACAATCCCTATTTTGCAAAGAAAGGATTTGAGACACAGAAAGTGATTGTCTGAACTGGCCTGAGGCCTAGACTCAAGAAGCTGGGGAAGTGGGATGGAAGGTTATTTAGCACCGGCAACTTAGCAAGACCATATCTTTAAATAAAAAATAAAAAGCCAGGGATGGATATAACTCAGTGATACAGGTTCTGAGATCAATTGTAAGTACTGAAGAAGGAGAAAAGGAGTGAGGGACAATTGGAGGGAGTGAGGGAGAGTGAAGAGAGAAAGAGAGAGAGACAGAGACAGACAGAAACAGAGACAGAGATAGGGAGAAGAGTCAGAAATGGCAAATCCCAACAAGACTAGGACCAGAGAGCGGGCAACAGAACTCCAAGCAGAAACACAGCAGTTATTTAAAACAACACAGTTTTCAGTCACACTTCTGCCTCTGTGTAGATGGGACAGTTTATTTTCAGGACCTCTCAAATTTCCTCAGTTTTTCCAAATCTCAGTGCTTAGTGTGCTGAGTGGTCATCCCCGTAGCCATTTTGACCCAACGTAACTGACCTGTACAATTCAGAGAACGTTGAATGATAACAAAGGAAAAAGAAAGCCCCCCTGAAGTGGCAGAGATGTGCTACCTTATGGAAAACTGATTGATGATGTTCTAGGCTGCAGCCCTGGACAGCCTGGTCAAAACTAAGCTTAGCAGAGAAAGCTGATTAGGGTGTCCATGGCCGAGGGAGAGCTTGTGCATAACCAGAGGAGGGTGCTGGGGGCCAGTAGACGGGGTATGTGATTATCTGATAGCGCAGCTCCTGCTTGTGCAGCACGGTGCTTTGCAGACCATAGCCGCTCAGTGTAGTGTGGCTGATCAAGTAGACCAGAAAAATCAAACTGAAAAAAGAGCCCTCTCAAATCTCAGGGGAGGCACACTGCTCCAGTTGGCACACTCTTGTAACAGAACGAACATGTTTATGTCTGCTTCTGAGTTGCTAGGAAGGAAGCGGAAAAGACTTCTAAGGATGCTGAGAGTGACTTTGTTGACCCACGGTTTCAGCAAAAGAAGGGCTTGTTGTGGAAAATCTACAAGCAAAGAGAAGAAAGCTCTCCTCGTTACTATTGAGTGGTAAGCAGATGTGTTTCTTTGAAGTAGTAGATGGTTCTGAGGGCTAGAGAAGCCCAGATGGGCTGTTGACAGTGTTGCATTTGGTACAGTCATTACAAAAAATACCAACAAAGGATGAGTGGCTAAGAGTATCCCCAAAGGGCAAGATTAATGTAAAATAGAATTGATATATCGGTCTTGCCATTCTCATTGCCTTTCCCAATAAAATGATTTTATTTTTTTAATATGCAAAACACCAAACAAGCAGCAGAGCAAAGATTCCTCACCCTCACCTCCTTTGCTTTATCAATTAAAAAAAATGCATCTCTGCTGTGTGGGAGAAGAGACAGCAGTGAAATATTACCGGGGGCTTCAGGGAAAGATAGAACTTGTCAGCTAGCTCGTGTGATCTTTGTGGATGTCTGCTCTCTCTCCCTGCGATTTTGCGCTGTGCACTTCTTTGTTTTGCTAATATAATGATTCTCGCTTGAGCACACATCTGTTCTGCTTCCCATTGCATAGTACGTTAGCATAAATAGCTTTTGTGGCGGATGGAGCCACCTTTACAACTCAGTTTCACACCAGCAAATATAAGTGATCTCTTATGCTTCTGGGGGTCAGTCTGGGTTATCTTAGCTGACTTCTATCGAGCTTCCTCAGGCCTCTGGGTTCAGTGAGATTTGGAATGTCCTATTGCAAGGGCATGGCTACAGGGAGAGAGAAATTTGTGGCCATGTTTTAAATCTGTGCTGTTTTGCAATATGAACTAGCCTGATGGAGCATGAGAGAGGGATGAAGAGCTGAGGTAACTGAGCCTAAACAGTGCTCAAATGTGAATGAGGCTATGGGAGCACCAGATAATCAATCATATATTATATATGATATATGTTTCACTATATACGTATATATACATATATATGTATGATATATACACACATACACACACCTATATATGATACGCACACATACACACACAACACGCACACATATGTGACCTCTGAGGAAGACTTGAGTGAATACAATAGATGGAGGAATGATTTTGGGTCTAAGTTTTCAAGAAAGAACTTCCCTAGCCCTCAAAACCATCTATTTCTGCTTTAATGAAATAAAGCCTTCTTACTCAGATACAATAATTATGGTAGTAATTACAGAAAACTCCCCCAGAGACAAGGCCATAAAATAGGCTCAAAGTTCCAGGAAGTCTGCTGCCCACAAGAATTCCCAGAGGTCCCCAAAATGGAATCACCTTTCTCCTGCTCCACAGTTTTGAAAAATAAAACCCAACATATCCAGACTTCTTTATTCTATCCCAAATTAAATCTGGGCCTTCCACTTCCTTAACCTTGGCTACAAAAATCCAACTGTGCAGGCTCCTGCACACCCTGGTCAAACACCTCCAGGTTTTGATGCTGCTTTCAGACAAAGCCTACTATTGCTGTTGAGGTCTCTGGCTTTGGTCCACTTTGCGAAACTGCTGAACCTGGAAGAAAACAGAGTTGTCCTTCTTGGAAGCAATGGGTCTGAGTGGCAGGATTAGAGTTGCCCTTGGGAAGAGGATGAACTTGAGGTTAAAGGTTGTTTTTGTCAGTGAGGGACTTGACTACAAAGTAAGAGGACAGAAAAGGAACAGTTAGGGTAGCACAACCCAGCACCCTGTAGTGATGTTTCCTTTGTCCAAAGGCAGTGTTTATTTCTGGGCTATCCTTGTGGCCTGCTCTAACCATTAGAAGGTGGCAGAGATGCTGTTTTCGAGTTTCATTTTGGAGTTTCAAGCCCTGATTTCACATTATCAATGGTGAGGGGCCCTGTGAAACCCATGGACAGGGCAACCAGCACTTTTACATGTGGCTGTCCTAGCCAAACTTCTGGAGACCACAGCTGCAGGCATCCTGACCAAACGGATAAGCCCTTAAATCTGAAGCAATATAATTACTAACTGTGACTGACATTACTCTTGGGGAGAGGCAAATAGTCATCTCCTAACTCCAGACAGGGACCCAACAAGAGATCTACGTAAAGATACCACCAAAGTTTGACTTGGTGAGCAAACGAATCTTACTGTGTTTTCTTAGAGGGGTATGGATGAGAACTTACAGGGGGCAGAAATGACTCAAAGACAGTGGTGTCGCCAAAAGTTGGGAATCTGTAGCGCACTGTACAACGTTCAGGTAGCCTGACAGGTTAGAGGGGCGTCTCTTTTAGGCGTCTTAGGTGGTCTGAGCAGCCTGGCTGGTCTCTGCGAGGTCTCTCAGCAGTCTGCACTGCTTTGAGAAGTCAGGGTCTAGTGACTCTGCTCTGTTTCAGGAACTTCCTTCGAGTTGTTTATTTTCCAAGTTTAAGGAGCTTCCTTGCAGGACAAAATGTTTCTCCTCTCCCTTAGAACATCCTGTGACACAGGAGCTTCCATCCAAGATGGAGGTTTTATTTGTGAGGACATTGTTATATTACAACATCTCTGGAAGCACTTCTTATGTAGTGAAAGAAAACTGACCTAGTGGGAAAAACGACCCAAATCTCTAATGCGTAGAAATTAGGTACTGCAGGAGAAAAGCTCAAAATGTGTGTGATTAGTTTGGGGGTCTATGACAGGGATGGGTGGGGCAGTGTGGCAAGCACATGTATAGGTGACTGCTGGGAAGAGTGCGAGAACTGGATTTGGATGATGGAAATAGGGGCACATGCTCCATGTCAGTAAAAACAACTGGCAAAAATGCTGCTCATGGGGCCTTGAATGATAAAGGGTGCAGATGCTGGCTAATGTTTGTCAACTTGATGTAAGCTAGAATCATCCAAAAAGAGGAGCTCAATTGAGAAAATGTCTCCAGGCAGGCCAAGAACTCTGTGGGCAGTCCCACCCCTGGGCAGGTGATCGTGGCTTGAATAAAAACAGCAAACTGAGCAAGTGATGCAGACAGAGCATGTCACTATGCAGCCTCTACTCCAGTTCCTGCCATGAGGCCCTGCTCTGACTTCTTCTCATGATGGACTGTAAGCTAAAATCAACGCTTCCTCTCTATCCAAGCTGCTCTCATCACAGTGATATCAGGCTAACTAGACCATGCACCTAACGATCTGCAGGCCGGAGGGCTGAAGGGAGATGGATCAGTTAGTCAAGTGTTTGTTGAGCAAGTATGAGAGTCTGAGTCTGACTCTACAATGCTTGCATCAAACTCTGAGTGTGCCCACAATCCCAGTGCTGGGAGGCAAACACAGAAGAGTTGCTGGGGCTTTTTGGCCAGGGATTCTAGCCAATCAGTGAACTCCAGGTTCAGTGAGAGACTATTTTAGAAATATGTAATTTCATGACAGTTATCATTACCTGCATTAAGACCTATAGATACAAGGGGCTGGAGAGATGGCTCAGCCATTAAAGGTTAGGCTCACCACCAAAAATATAAGATCTATACAAGATCAAATCATCAAAACCCTGGCATGGATGGGGTAGATGATTTCTAGGCCCTACCCTACACTAAGGAGCCATTGGCAGTGCAGAGCTGTAAAGGGAGAAAGAATCCTTTATTGAGGATGTGGCTACTGGTAGGTTTTCCATGCTCCAGGGGATGGCTTATACCTATGGACAGCCCTAAGTGGACTTAGTGGGCATAAAGCTGGGATAGGGGTGTATCGGAGTTGAAGAACAGTAATGTGAGGAGATAGAATCATATTTCATTGTGCATATGTATGACGTTCTCAAAATTAAAGAAAAAAAAAGGGTGGAGAGCTAGTGAAGAAGACAAAGTTGGACCCTGGCATTCACATGCATGCACACGTGAATCTGAACACACACACACACACACACACACACACACACACACACACACACACACACAGATCTGGCTAAGCAGATCAGGCGAGTGTACTGGAAGAGTCCTATCACTCCTGAATGTATATTATAAGCTAGGGCAAGACAGATGAGCCAAAGCAGGAGCTTCATTCTGCAAGCAGAATTTCGAGGGAATTAGAGTGCCCGGGAGTTGCTGGGTTGGAAAATGAAACTGTCATCTCAACTTCAGCCAGAAAAAGATTCTGAATGTGGATGTAGCCCTAGTGTCAAAGGTCAAATGAAAGACAGATTGACACAATCCCTGATTTAATGTCTGAAAGAGTCAGAGTAGTGCCTCTTAGTGATTTCAGGCCAATAAGGGACTTCTGAGCATTGTTAGCCATTAAGCTAACAAGCCTAATATACTGCTCAAGTAGAAAAACTAAAAGAATAAATGTGGGAGTGACTTTGGTCAAAGGGACAGGACCATAATCTGGTAAATAAAATTCAAACAACTATTTTAAGGAGATCATACCACCAAAGGACCACAGGTTTGTTCTCAAACTATGAAATTGTTCCATTGTTAAGAGGTTCCTGGTTTCTCAGATTTTAAAGTAATGGTCAAGAACTGTGAACATTCTGCTGTTTATCCTCCTTGCAAGTTCTCAAGCTAACCTGTCATAACTCATGGGTTAAAAACACTTGGCCCTCTGGGATGGGAGTTTAGATCAGTCATGAAATCCTTGCCTAGCACTTAGTTCTTGTTTTCACCATCCAACACCAAAGGAAAAAAAGTCAAAACAAATAGTCCCCCAGGAAAACAAAACCAAACACCCAGGAACCTTTCTTTCTTGAAACTGTCCCTTTAATTGCTATTGTTACATTTATATCTATGCATAGATATATTGTCCATCCCTATCTATCTGTCTATCTATCTATCTATCTATCTATCTATCTATCTATCTATCTATCTATCTATCATCTATCTATCTATCTATCTATCTATCTATCTATCTATCTATCTATCTACCTACCTACCTATCTACCATTCATCCTATCTATCTATCTATCTATCTATCTATCTATCTATCTATCTATCTATCTATCTATCATCCTATCTATCTACCTACCTACCTACCTACATACCAACCAACCTACCTACCTACCTACCTACCTACCTACCTATTCACTCTATATAATCTTACTTGTGTGTCTATGGTTTCAAAGCTGATCACTTGATATTGGATAACCAGTTAGGAGGCTCATTCTGGAGAAAATTACCACTCTCAGAATTTCTTAGTTGCCTGTAGTTATTGTTTTCTTCCCCTATAAATGGAACCCTGTAAGACTTAACTTACTCCTTTATCCTTCCATGTTAGCAGGCCTATTGGCGTTGTACATCTTCAAGTCTTGTTTAGGCAGTTGTATCATAAGTGAATCTTCCCTGTCATTTCGAGAAGACACATTCTCATGGCAGATTTCCTGGTTCTCTGGCTCTCTTTCCACCCCATCTTCTGCTATGTTACTTGGGCCTTAGGTGCAGCAATTATATTATAGATGTATCAATTGGGGCTGGGCATCCCACATTAACTTGTTCCCTGCATTTTCACTGGTTGTGGTTTTCCATAACAGTGCCCATCTATTGCAAAGAGAAGTTTCTTTGATGAGTGTTGAGAGTATCTGTGGGTATAAGGATAAATATATAGAATTCAGCTTGGAATTACACATATTTAGTAAAATGGCAGTAGAAGGTTCTCCACTAAGATCCACGGCATCATGAGCCCCAAGTGCTTAGCTAGGTTTCTAGTGCCAGGCATGACTTCCCTCCTGTTGAGCAGGTCCTCAGTCCAATTAAATAACTGTTGGTTACCACCAAGACATGAATGCTACTATTGTTTTTATGCTATGCTGAGACATAAGTCATCCTAACAGGACAGTAAGTAAGTGTCAGAAAACTCCCTCAGATAGCTATGAGCCCAGAGGGTGAGGTCGTAGGCTTTGATAGGCAATGGATAAGGAACTCAAACAGGGATCATGTCTATGAAGCCATTTCCAGGAAGCAAAACTGAGCTCTGCGAGGCATGGTGGCTCATGTTTGTCACCTCAGCTCTTGGAAGGCCGAGGCAGGAGAATCATGATTTCCAAGCAAGCTTGGGCTACACACAGAGAACCTGCTTTGAAAAACAAAAATTTGTTCCTGACCAAGAAACAGTGTCTCAAACAGGGAATCCTGGTGCAGGAGAATTGTCTGTATTCTGTCAATCATATTTTAAATAAATGCTGACTGGCCAGGCAGGAAGTATAGGTGGGACAACCAGACAGGAAGTAAAGGTGGGGCCAGAAGAACAGGAGAATTCTGGAAAGAAGGAAGCTCTTTCCCCACTCCTGCCTAGACCACCGAAGAAGCAGGATGTGACCTGCCCCACTGAAAAAGGTACTGAGCCATGTGGCTAGCATAGATAAGAATAATGGGTTAATATAAGTTATAAGAGCTAATATGAAGCCTGAGCTAGTGGGCCAACCAGTTTACAATCTTCTGGAGACCTCTGTGTGATTTTCTTTGGGACCTAATAACTGTGGGACCTGGTGGGAAGACAGAAACCAACCAGGCCCTCGTGTTACAGAATCCTGGTAACACATACTCAGATTTCCCATAGTTTTGGACTGGCCACTCTCATTCTCTCCCCTCAGGTGAGAATGCCTATCATAGCTATCCTGTCCCTGCCTTACTCGGGTGTATTGGATGTGTGAAGTCAAACAGTTTGTCTTCTAAGTTCACCACCCTTGAAGTCGAGAGGACCTACAGGTGGACTTGATTTACGGCACTCAACTCTGGACTTCAAACCAGCTCTTGACAATAGGTGGTGTTGGAAAAATTGTTCTGCATTGCGCAAAGAAACACACAGACAAAGCATACGTAACCTGGCAAGGCAATTTGTTTTGTAAAAACAGTGTTTCATACCCCAAACTAGGCTAGCAAGCTCACACTGGGGAAAGGAGTTCACTTAATTTCTATTCTAGTGTATCCCATTGGTGAAAGCTCATAAGCAATATAAAGGGGAAGAATGTGATCATCAAGTCCCAGGAATGGTCAAGGGTTGGGAAGTACGCAGAGTTTTACAAGATGGGGGAGGTTTGTGGAATACTGGCCACAATGATAAAAAAAAAAAGTTTCACGTCTCACAATTTCTGCTCTTTGTAGTACATTTTCATTTTTTTTTCTTAAAATTTTGCCAACATATGATGACTTTCTAAGTCTTTAGTAACAGTAGGGGATTAGGGGTTGTTTTGGGAGGGTGGCCTCGGGCAGCCTCTGGATAAAACCCCCGACACAGGAGGTGGTAGCTTGCTGCCTATCTCTTTAGCATGGTTTTAAGGCGAGTCTACCTACCTGCCGGTAGGTCCTTAGCTGGGTGATTTACCTGGTCCAGCTGGAATGAGAGTTCTCTACCCGGGCCAGATATTCTATTCTCTTAATGAACAGGAACGTTCCCTAAATTCGTTTTTATTGCTACTCTAACAATCGCCTCCCCCACCCTTCTTAGAGATAACCCAAGAATTTTTTAGGAACCCTTGTGCCTGGCAAGGATGTGCCTGCCAAGATGGCTTAGGAAGCATTCCTAGCTTTCAGTTCATAGGGAAACTGGTTACTTCCTTTTCCCCTTAAACTGCCAATTTTTACCTCCTGTTTTCACCATGCCCTACCTGCAATGAGGGAACCCTAAATGACATTATGAACTTGGGTGACAACCACTCTGGCTTCTACTAGCAGAATGAGTTACTGGGTGTTGAAATCAGAGTTCCCCCTCCACCCAGTAGGGTTATTCAAAAGACCCCCAAGTACACAAGCCCATTTGTATAACAGCCAGCTATGGAGAAAAGGAAGTTCTGACTGGTGCCTGAGAAGAAATTTGAGGGGAAGTAAAACCAAGGTTATCAGCATTACAGGTTCTAGGGTGGAACCAGGAGAAGGCAGAACAGAGAACTTTTTTTCTTTTAAAATGTCCAAATCCAGGTCTATCTGAGTCTCTTGGTTAACAGCCATCTGTTGGCTCCTTCCCACTTTTTCTTTGCCCTCCAAGGCTGGTGTCCAAAGTCATGAACCAAGAATCTGCATTCAGGTGCTTTGATAGCTGTGGGAATGGCTAGAATCAGTATTAAATTCTTCCAAGATGGCTTCTAGAAAAGGTAAAAAATTGAGATTTAGCATCATTTAATGTTTAGGCTAAACAGCAGTGGCCCTGCCTTGCTTGCCTGTAGTTAGATGCTGCCGTGAGCCAAGATCTGAAGTCTTATCTGGGCAGAGATTTTCTTTTTAAGAGGAAAATTACTAGTGAGAGTGGTTGTCTCAATAACGTCCCATAAGTATTTCAGTCTAATACCTCTGAGTACAGTCCCTGGGGCGGTTAAAGAAACGTATCGGCCATTTCAGTCCTTGTCTGTACTTTCTTCTTAGGTATGTAGGACCATGAAGTTAGCCACAATTAATCATCTTTCTTTTTGTACTGTCAAGGCCAGTTGAGAGTCTTGTCCTCTGGTTCTGGCTTTCCAGAGACTCTAGTTCCTCTAGCCTTCCTGTATTGGTTGTTTTATCTCTGTGTGGATGTCAAGAGCACTGCCCTTGGAAGCCCTGAAGAGACTTTTCCTCTGTGTTGACTGGATACTGACTAGAGTTTGTCAGGGAGTATCTCTTTGGCCTCCCTGAACAATAGACTCTCCCCACAGTTACAGGCCATGTGTGGGGGGGGACCAGGCTCCAGTCTCCTGGGACCTGATTGACATTGGAGGGCAACGGTCAAGATATTGCCCCATTTTTGTGTGTTTTTGTTTAGGAGACAAGGTCTCACTATGTGTATTGGCTGACATGGAACACACTATATAGAACAGGTTGGACTCAGGATACATGTGCCCCTGCCTTCGTTGTTAAAGTTCTTCTGACCACATCAGCACAGGCCTCTAGCATGTTTATAAAACACCCAGAAGGTCAGTTACATCAGTTTGGTATTTTAACTATTATGTAATATTTAGATGGTTCTTGGGCAAGAAAACCTAAATGCTTTTAAGTAAACTTTGATTAGATATGCATTTTTGTTCTTTAAGCAAGTCCTTATAATTGTTATGCAGAAAAGAACAATAACTTCATTGTCTTAAGCAGAGGTTTGATATTGATCCATTGAACTTTGAATTCAGAAGTTTTAATACCATATACATAAATTCTCACCTTTTATATACCTTGTACAACTTTCTCAGCCTTCGTGATTGCTTAAGGTGTCCGGCTTTCTTTTTTCCCAATCTAGAAAAAAAATTCGTCCATTGGAATCTTCATGTGTAAGTCATTATTTACTGAAATTATTTCCATTTTTATATCCCTTTACATACTGGCTTTCTTTTTTAATACCACAAGACATAGGAAGATTAACAAATACATCTGTTGTGAGAATTTTCTTCCCTGTTTGTGGTGGAGGGGCCACTAAGCAATGCATATCCCCTTCCTATAAGGTACCAATGACAAATCAAAGTTTGATTTCACCAAGTTCACCCTGGGGAACCAGTGAGTTTATTGGGTTTACTCACAGAGCGCAGATTTGGGTCACCGACAGGCATGTAGGTGACCTGAAAGCAGCTGTCCTGGAAAGTCCCCACCTAGCATGGATGATGGCTTCTTTGTAGCTTTGTTGGTGGAGCCCCTCCCTCTAGTCTTCCCCAGCCTGAATGCTCTAGTTCCTCCCCAAGACCATGAGGCTACATGTAATTAAAGCAGCACACCTGCAGATGACTGGCCAGACTGAGTGGCTGTATTCTCAGGTGAGGGTTCAATGACCCTCCTCGTCCACTCCTTCTGTGAAGGACCATCAATAACCAATAAACTGAGCCGTGATCATTTCCGAGCAGACACAGCTGGTCTTATGACAACGGCAATTGTTAAGAAGGGAGCGCTGAATCCAAACTACATACACAGCACAAGTTAATATTACCTGCATATATGTTTTAAACCATGAGGCTTTGCAAGTTCCTAGGTAAATTGTATCAAAAAGATGAGACAGTAAAACACTCTTTTTTTATGCCTTTTATAGCCCAGAGAATGATCTGCTGTGGCTTTTGTTTTTGAATTAGTGTGAACAGTAGATAGACGTAGCCGTACACAGTAAAACACCATTGAATTGATGTTTCAACACCCATCAGAATTCGGCTAAGGAAGCCCTGCTGAAACTATGTGAGACTGTGAGCTCCCCTTCCCCACACCTCTCTCTGGATGCACTGTCAGCCTATTTTTTTGTTGTTGTTTGTTTTGATCTAGTATCCATAGTCTAGAAAATACAGAACATAGAAAATGAGACCATCTAAAGAACCTGGGAAGGGGGCAGCAGCCTGTGCTTTTTCCTTACCTGTCTGTGTCAGGGTAATTGGAACACGAAAGCAAAAAGTAAGGGTGCCCAGCCTCTGTGAGACAGAAACAAAAGCAGACAATAGTGCAGGCTAAGATTATTCTCTTTCAGTTAGAGAAAACCAGGCTTGAGGACACTGGACAGAAAGAGCAGGCAGTAAGACCCAGCAGTTTGTCTGTCTCTAGAGTCCTGTCTAAGCA
Source organism: Ondatra zibethicus (assembly GCA_004026605.1). Taxonomy (NCBI): domain Eukaryota; kingdom Metazoa; phylum Chordata; class Mammalia; order Rodentia; family Cricetidae; genus Ondatra; species Ondatra zibethicus. The sequence goes on along the minus strand of PVIU01001059.1, from coordinate 205,259 downwards.
GGTAGATCCCTCTTTGTCACCAGCTATTGCAGGTGCCAACTGGCAGTGGCTTGTCTGGTACCTAGCAATCTATCCTTTTGGCCCAAGTTTGGATCTGTGCTTTCCCGAGACTTGGCCCCAGGCCTCTGCAAATTCACAAATACTTTCCAGGTTTGACCTCACGGTGCTAGTTCCCATTGCTAGCTGACTAATGATAGAGGCAGATGGCTGGGAAGACTCTAAGTACCCTCTAGAAAGCCATAACTATATAATGCAAGGCACTGTGGTGAACTCTAAAAACAAACATATGTTGTAGAATATTATTTTAAGATGTGTTACATTTGTTTATGCTGTGGAACATTTGTTTACTGATGCAAAGATGTGCTGCATTCTTTAATGTTGTATTTGTTAACTCTGTGAAGCTGTGTTAGTTTGCCTGTCTAAAACACCTGATTGGTCTAATAAAGAGTTAAATGGCCAATAGCAAGGCAGGAGAAAGGATAGGGAGGGGGGCTTGCCAGGCAGAGAGAAAAGAAAAGGAAGGAGCGAGAGAAGGAGAAGGACCCAAGGAACCAGCTACCCAGCTATACACAGCAACCCATGGAGTAAAAAGTAAAGAAAGGGATAGAGAAAGGTAAAAGCCCATAGGGGATAGATGGGATAATTTAAGTTAAGAAAAGTTGGCAAGAAACAAGCCAGGTTAAGGCTGGGCATGCATAATTAAGTATAAGCCTCTATACACACTACAGAGCTGGAAGCTGGGTGGTGGGCCCCTCAAAGAATAAAGAGCAGAACAACCAACAACAAACAAACAACAACCAAAACAAACCACCAAGGAGTACTTCACCGTCCTCTATGGCATATCTTAACTCGGTCTGCGCACGGGGTTGCCTGGTCACCATGATGCTGTCCTTGGTCCTTCATGGTACTACTGAGAAACTTCCATCTTGGGACTGCTACTGATCCAAGAGAGTGCCATTTATCTTACACCCTAGCGGCCACCATAAGGGGCTAGGGATGAGTCCTCCCAAAAGAGGGGTGATGTAGGAGGTCCTTCTGTATATATGTTGCTTTTATTGGTTAATGAATAAAGAAACTGCTTCGGCCAATGGCTTAACAGAGCAAAGCCAGGCTGAAAGAGATATATAGAGAGGGTAGGCAGAGTCAGTGAGACGACATGTAGCTGCCAGAGGGGAAAGACACAAGCTGCCAGCTGGAACCTTGCCAATAGGCCACGAGCCTCATGGTAAAATATAAAATAATAGAAATGGGTTAACCAAAGAGCTAACTAGCAAGACCCTTAAGTGATTGGCCAAGCAGTGATTTAAATAATATAGTTTCTGCGTGATTATTTTGGCTCTGGGAGGCTGAGAACGAACATCAACCTCCAACAAGAGGAGAACTGGCAATCTCTCAAATGGATAAGCCTCCAAATAATTGGGATTATTGGTATTGCATAAAAAACATAAGAGCAAAGTAAAAGTAACCCACCTTCCTTCCCCTCCCTTCTTTCCTTCCTTCTTTCCTTCCTTCCTTCCTTCTTTTCTTTCTTTTTTCTTATGAGGATGTTCTTTAATACAAGCTGGGCTGTCAAGCACACACAGGGGCAGGAAGTTCATTCATTCATCTTTTTTTTCTAACACATCCCATTGTTAGGAGCTCAACTTCAAAATCTCATATGATTGGCTAGTTCATAATCCACGTGGAAGAGAAGGATGTAACAGAGTCAAGTCTCAGAATGTCCAGGGTCGGGCAAATGGGCACACACACATCAGCTTCAAAAGCTGGGAGGGTTTGTTTTATTTTTTAAATCGAATTTACTTATTCATTCTACTTGCTGACTGCAGTTCCCCCTCCCTCCTCTCTTCCCATTCCCTCCCACCTCCTCCCCTGCACCAGCCACCCTCAGTCCACTCCTCTGCTACTTTTCAGAAAGGTGCAGCTCGGATGGGAGGGTTTAAATTGGCCCTTGGCAAGCTGTTTGTCTTTAATAGAAAAACAAAAAGTAAAACAAAGCAAAAACTGTTTCTCACAGTAGGGTTTTCATTTTTAGTTTAGAAGGAGAGTCCTTTCATATGGAAAGAAGGTGAATAATTTGTGTCCTGGAGGAGCCACGGACACTCAAGAACTAGAGCACGATCTTTCTGCCAGCCTTCCTTCTCCAGCAGGGTGACTCTGCAGATCTCTTAAGATCTCTTCACCAGCAGCTGGTGTGGGATAATTGTCTGTATTCTGTCAATCATGATTTAAATAAACGCTGATTGGCCATTAGCCAGGATGTATAGGTGGGACTACTAGACAGGAAGTAGAGGCAGAGCAAGGAGACTAGGAGAATTCTGGGAAGCAGGAAGCTCTCTCGGCACTCCTGCCCAGACCACTGAAGAAGAAGGATGTGACCTGCCCTGCTGGAAAAGGTACTGAGCCATGTGGCTAATATAGATAAGAATAATGGGTTAATATAAGCTACAAGAGCTAATAAGAAGCCTGAGCTAATGGGCCAATCAGTTTATAACCTAATGTAGACTCTCTGCATGATTTTCTCTGGGACTAAATGGCTGGGGAACTGGGCAGGACAGAAACCCCAACAAGCCAGCCCTCATGTTATAAGCGGCAAAGTCTGTTTCTCCAGACTTTCATCTAGACTGTGCAGATGCTTCTGATCATTAGGGAAACGTGGTGTAGATGTGGGTGTAACGGGTCTGTCTGTGTCTGGACCCCTGACACTGTGAGGTGGGTAAGTTGAGGTAACCGGGAAGCATGTGTGGACACGTGAGGAGGAGTTTAGAGACCTAAACCAACATAGACCAATTGCTAGATGGTTGGTGAGCTCATCCTTGGTTCTCCATTCCCCAGGCTCTTGTCAGATGTCACAAATATATGAGCAAATTCAGCAGAGACCCTTTCAGGGAACGCAGAGATCTGCCCTGCCTCCACACACACAGCCAAAGCGGATTGAGGCTAGCTGTGGCTACGACACCTTTAATCTGAGGCAGAGATGAGAAAATCTCTATGAGTTCCAAGCCAGCCAGAGCTTCGCAGTGAGGCCTTATCTCCAGAAAAAAAAATAGTGACCCAATATGTCATTGCATCCTTGAATCTGAGCACCGAAAAATCAGTAAATATTTGCTGAATGAATATTTATGGTGCTATAATGAATATAAAAATATTATCTCTGCTTATAAAGATCTGCTACTTGATTGAGTCCATAAATCAGTGGATTAGTTTATATGTTCTGAAAGCTAGCAGGTGTGAAGATAGAATTCCAAAGATAACACCATCACAGAGGCAATTAAGCAAAGTCAACAGGAAAAGCCCTAACAGCTACCATCTCTGCTGATGTTTCCTTACTAGCAAGACTAATAGGAGCAAGACTAGGTTAGAAAAACAGGCTACACTTGAACATTCATTATCTCCAATGTTTGGAAGCAGAGGAGTCTCAGACTTTGGGCCTCAGAACATTTGCATACACATAATGAGGTGAGACCTGCTTTAAAGGTTCCTTTATGCAGCAGAAGGGCTGCGCACACAGCCTGGGGAGCGACTCATACAGGGTTTCTAGTGCACCTGTGTTTTGATCTAACACATCACATGGGCTCACAGGTGGCCTTTTCTAGTTGTGATATGCTAGCTACTCAAAAAGCTTCTGATTTTGAAGCATTTTGGAATTCATATTTTTGGATGACAGATGCTCTCAACCTGTACAGTTACAACTTGGTATTCAGAACAAAACAGCATTTACCTTATTTTCATGCTCTTTGTATGATAAAAAAGCAAAAAAAAAAAACCCTGGTTTATAGAACAATATGTAAATTATTAAGTAAGCTTGGTGAGATCCTTAAGGAGAAATGATGATTTCTCTAGCATGATTTTTGCTCTACACAGCCAGAGAACAACAAATCTGAATTGGGCATGTGGCTACATGAAAATATCATCTTGAAAATAACAGCTAAATAGACTAAAAAAATGAAGTTTATAGTGGGGACAAATTCTGGTGTGAAGACAGTGTGATAGGACCAGGCTGTAACAATGATTGAGCCTGATAGTAGCCAGGGACAAAGGAAAAGAAATGGTCCCCTGGGAACACACAATGCTCTAGGGTCATCCTCATTTTTATCAAATGATAATCTTCTAGAAAGCAGATAAATAATTAGCAAAGTTAAGATTTGTCCATACATGTTTTTTTTTAAAAACTTTTTCATTATAGTTCATTCAGAATGACATGGTCTACAATAAACAATAGTAATAAAGTCTGAAGGCGGATTTCCTAGACTACAGATAAATTCAGTGGTGCTCACTTAAATGATGTCTAATCTATTTTCTGATACTCCTGTGCCTTGGGGAAAAACGTCAAGCAGTTTTAGAGTTGTAGTGAGCCTTACAGGGACAGTGTTCTACTGAATATTGGTGGCGTTATCTTCATTCAAAAGTGAGGTAATTTATTTTATTTTTTAATTAAAAATAGACTTTTTCTTACATAATATATCCCCATAATGGTTTCCCTCCCCCCCACTCTTCCTATTTCTTCTTTCCCTCCCCTCCCATCGGATTCATGTTCTTTCTGTCTCTCTTTAGAAAACGAACTGTCTTCTAAGGTAATATAATATAATATCAAACAATATAATATGATGAAAAAAAAACCTAACACATCAGAATTGCATAAAAGAAGCAGAAGGAAAGGAGCCTGAGAGAAGACACAGGGACAGACCCACTTGTTTGCACACTTAGGAGTCCCATAAAAACACTAAACTGGAAGCTGTAACACACACACAAATAACCTATAGGGTAAAAGGAGAGAAGAAAAAATATTTAAATAAATTAAAAAATAATAAGATAAAATTTTTATAAAGAAGGAAAAGCCCTGTCAAGATGTTATGAGACAAAGAACCCCCAAATATGCCACCGAGTTCCTTTCCTGTTGGCCATCTACTGCTGGGCATGCAGCCCACTCCTAAGAGTAGTTTGGTTTCCTAGTGATACTTGTTTGAAGGAAACTAATTTCGTTTGCAAGTAGCTATCAATTGAAGATTGATTCCAAGTTAGGGATGTGGGCATGTGTCTACTTCTTTCCGGCCCTGTGCATGCTGCCTCAGTCTTGGTGAGCTCCTATGTGTTTTGTTCTTGTTGACTTAGGGGGACTTTTTTCATGGTGTCCTCCATCTCCTCTGGCTCTTACAATCTTTTTGTCTCCTCTTCCACCTTCTACAGTGTTTCCTGAGCCCTGGGAGTGGGCAGTGTTTGATGGCGACATCCTGTTTAGGGCTGAGTGTCCCAAGGTCTCTCACTCTGCACATTGTCTGGCTGTGGGTCTCTGTATTTGTTCTCATCTGTTGTAGGAGGAAGCTTCTCTGATGATGGCTGAGCAAGGCACTGATCTATGAGTATAGCAGAATGTCATTAGGAGTTGTTTTATTGCTGATTTTTGTTGTCGTTTGTTTTTTTAGGGCAGTAGTATTTAGGTTTGCCTAGGTCCCTGGCTATCTAGTCTCCAGGTTTTGGTCACCCCAGTAGTGCTGGCTAAAGGTTCCATCTTATCGACTCACGGACTGGGCCTTAAGTCAAATCAGATACTGGTTGGTTATTCCCACAAGTCCTGTGCCATTATTGCCCTAGAATATCTTGCAGGCAGGACAGCATTGTGGAGTCAATGGTTTGTGGCTTGGTTGGTGTTTATGTGTCTTCTTTGGTAGTCTGCAGAGTGCTTTCCTGTACCGAAGAATGCTAGCACACAGGGGTGAAGACTCTGTGACACCTCTGTGTTTAGTGAGTTGTGTAGGTGTTGTTATCAGCAATGGTGTCTTACTGTCACCAGCAATGGTGTCTTACTGTCAGTTTGCAGAGAGCAACCTGTAGTTTTGGCAATAGCCTGGGTAGTTTGGGGATTTCTATAGAACCCCTTTGGCCAACTACTCAATTAGATGTAACCCAATCCTGGTACAGGAAACTTCATTTGGTGACAAGAGATGGCCTATTGGGGTTCTGTCTTCCTTATTATTTGGCAATTTCATTTAGATCACCTTCGTATATTTATATATTTTAGGAAGCTTCTACTGTATTAGATTTTCTTATGACCCTTCAAATGGCCCTTAACTTTAGCTGTCTCTCCCTGTATTCCCTCCTTTATTTCTCTCTTTACTCCCCCTCTCCACTGGATTCTCTCGTTCCAGCCCTCCATCCATCCGTAATTGTCTATTCCATTTTCCTTTCCTAGGGAGATATATCTGCAGCCCCCACATTCTTTACTCTATATCTAACCTCTGTGGGTCTAAAGATTGTAGCTTGGCTATCATTGACTTAACAGCTAATACCCACATATTATACTCTATTTATCATTCTGGGTCTGGATTATCTCACTCAGGATTAGTTTTTTCTAGTTCTACCCATTAAACTGCAAATTTCATGATTTTAATGTTTTAAGTGACTAAGCAATCAGTACTCCATTGTGTAAATGCACCATGTTTTCTTTATCCATTCTTCCATTGAGGAACTTCTAGGTTGTTGTACATGACATTTTTAAGCAAGTGAACATCTATTGGTATATATTTGCTATAGACTGGCCCAGAACCTAGTGGACCAGTCCCTGGGCTGTGACATCATTCCTGATCATTACATTTCTCTGGGATTTAGCAGTAGGCTCTTTATTTTGAAACTGGCAAGGAAAAATGTGAAACAAGCAGCAAACGAAGGTCCCCCATGTAAGTGAGGCTGTGTGCAGCCCCGAAACCCCTACCTCGCGAGCGACTCTGCTCTCCCGACCGCTCATGTCCCTGGTCAGCAGTTCTGGCAGAAGCTGCAAACCTACCACTTGGCACAGAGTGGCAGTTACCTCTGTGAGCATCCTGGATTGGAGTCCACCGTGACTGTGATCCTTCTGCACTCAGCCTGCATGCTGCACAGTTTTTCTTCCTGTTTCAGGCAGCTGGCTTCATGTATTACCAAACCACAAGTGCTGCTCTGTTTTGGGTACCATCTACTTTCCTTATGGGATATTAAGACTCCACGAACAAGAAATGTTTTGTACTGTTCTTAGTCAAAGCCTGCTTCAAGGATGCCCACCTCTGAGACACATGAATTTGCATCTGTCAATTAAAATCTGAGAAGGTGAGAGAAAGCTTCCTGAAATTGGGACCCTGTTACATGAGAAAGACTGGGAGTATTCCTGAGTGGAAAAAAATGGGTATTACAGAGTCCAGAGGCCAGGGCAGTTGCTTTAGATGGCAGCAGATGAGGCAGCGTGACTGCAGTGACGGGGTGAAGGCTAGGCACTGGCTCAGTGTTGAGACATGGGGCATGGGTGCAGGTGGACTGAGCCATGGGCTTTGTGCATCATCATGGAGGACCATGGAGCTTGTTTTCATTCTGAAAGTTATGGGTAGTTTTGGAAGGATTCTAAGCAGAAGCGTATAGGTTCCAGAAAGATCCTTTTAGTTATAGTATGGCAATAGCTTGCATATGTCTAAGGATAAGAAAAGAATTAGGAGGAGGAGGGGAGTTAGGCAAGATGGAGGGAGAGAGAACCGCCAAAGAAATGGTAAACCAAAACCAAAAACCTATTTCTCATCCAAACACTGAAGCTAGATAAGGCATAGTACCGGAGGAGAGAAGAGAGAGAGAGAGAGAGAGAGAGAGAGACTTGGCATCTGATGAGTTTTAAGTGTGAGAGAAAAGGCAGGGTCATGCCTGCCTTCTGAGTTTCTGAGTTTCTGGTGTATAGCAGACAAAGGGTTTCAGGAGGAAGGGGAATTTTCCTCTGGTTATGTTGAGTTTGAGGTGCTATGTAGATATGCATGATGCTTTAGTGGGTGGAGTTTGGGGTAGATAATTTGGAATGGAAACCCTGGGAGGCAATGAGATGAAATGGGGCAGATGTGTGAGGAGAAGGTATAAGCTGACCTTGATAATGTCGACAAAGTCTCCAGGCACACTAGGGATATGAGGCCAAAGAGCAATTCTGCTAAAATAGCAACAGAACATTAAATCTTTGGCTGCTATAACTCAGGACAAAAGAATTTATTAAAAGAATCTATAACACTTTAATGAGAACCATTAAGGGAGTCAAACCATACTATTTATCTGGAAGACTAAAAATAGTGCTGATGTCGCCCTAGATTAGTGTATCAGTTTACTGCAATGCCTATTAAGATCACAGCAAGATATTTCATGGAAATTCAGGAAGTGATAGTAAAACTCATTTGGAAATAATCTGTGGTTCAGGAATCATATACAGATCAATACACAAATCTGTTTCCACAACACAAGATTATATAAAGTGCCTTCCTAGCATCAGCTCATCCACTGCTCACCCTGACTCCTAACGTAACACCTGTTTAATTGCTACCCCTCTTTTATGATGATTCAAGCCCCTCTCGTGTAGCGGCTCACATTCCCAGGCAGTCTTATTTTATGCTCTTGCCTCAGGGTTTACCTTCTCGATTTCTCTCTCCTGGATGTTTTCAATTTTAATGACAGCATTATTATTAATGATTGTACTAAAACAATATGGGATGGCTGATGCACATCCATGGAGTACTTCCTGCCTCTGTACTGGTCTGGGCCACAGTGAGTGGGCCACACATGTAGTGAACAGAATTCCTGCTTCAGGACGTGCAGGAGTCAGGAGGACATTTTCTTGAGAGCCATTATAAAAGCTTCCACTTTCCTTTTTAGGTGATGTCATTGCTCCCACCTCCTAGCTGGTGACAAGGTGACCAACTGACTGCTTATGCAAGCCATCTGGCTGAAGCTATGGGCTGTTGATATCAGTGGGGGTAATTTGGAAGTAGCAGGTTTTTGCAAAAGTAGTGAAATACGTGTAAGATATGAAGACAGGATAGTCCTTCAATGGAGCTCACAGAATAGTTTATCTCCCGGAGGATAACAAGTAGGTACCAAAACCAGATTCCTTATTCATCATTAGTGTTGTTTTATATGAGCTATATAACATAAACTTCACACATAACTGTTTTTAGCGTACAGTTCTGTGGTAGTACACATGCCAATGTCACTCTGTATCCATAGTCACCATCCTCAGATCCAACTGCATCTCATCAACCTCGACCCCTCAAGCTTCCTACAGCACTACACACGCAGGTCAGCTGTTCCGGGCAGTTTGTATGACCCAGATGCCATCCTTTGCCACCGACCTACTTTACTAGCTACAGTGTCCCCACATTTCATCCACGTTGTAGTGTGTGTCAGACATCCCTTTCTTTTTAAGACTGAATAATATTCTATTATATGGGCTATTCAATTTATTTCATTATTCGGGATTTCTTGTTGATTTTGTAAGACACTCTTTCATTGACAGCAAGACCAAAAAGCAAGTGTTTCATGAAATACTGAGGTTTTTACATCTCCAGAAAGTTGATGATGAGTGTGTGACTTGAGGCAAATTGCTGAAGTAAGTCATTTGCCCCAGGAGGCTGCCCCGATGTAATTCATCACAGGAAGACAGAAGAGAACTTTTCTGAGGAAGAACTGGAATCTCCTTCAAACCCAGCAGTTGTTTGGGGGGGGGGAATGTTTCTGAAAACAGCAAGTTTCTATGTGTAGCTGAGGCACATATTCCACCTCAGCACTATTAGCTCAAAATGCAGTGCTAAATCAATTTCTTTTGCTTAAAATGATTTTCTTCCCTCCCTTCCCTTTCCTCCCTCTCTCCTTTTCTCAAAACCCTCTCTTATACCCATCTTTACTATCTTTCAAATTCTTGGGCTCTTTTTTTCAAAAACTATTATTCCATGCTTGTATATGTAAATGGATGTATGCGTACGTGTATATGTACATGAACATATATATTCCTAACCTGCTCAGTCTGTAGAGTGTTAATTATATGTATCTTTCTCCCACTTTGGGCATTCCTTACATGCCTGTACTTCTTTGTATGGGGTTCAGGTCTCGTGGACTTTTCTCCTGTCCACTCTGGCGTGTCTATTATTGATGCCCTTGTTCAGCTCAAGTTTAGGCAGTCATGTTGCTGAGGTTTTATGGGTGTAGCTTCTGACATTAGTAGGAGACACAATCTCCCAGAAAATTCCATTATTCCCTGTCTTTCACAATCTTTCTGCCCTGTCTTCTGCAATGCTCCTTGAGCCTTAGGTGCAGGAGTGTTTTGTAGATATATCCACTGAGCCTGGGTTCCATGACTCTGCCACATTGACTGGCTGTGGTTTTATGGAATGGTCTGTTGCAAAGAAAAGTTTCCTTGATGAGAGGTGAAGATGACCCTTACCTGTTGATATGAGGACAGATGTTTATAGGTTATTGTTGGGGATTATGCTGGTTTTGTAAATGTGTGGTTGTAGATGCTCTTCCAATAACCATGACTTCACTAGCACTGAGTAGTTAACTAGCTTTCTAGTGCATGGTAACTCTCTTGTTGAGAGGATCTTAAGTTCGACTAGAGAGCTGTTGGTTATTGCCGAGGTATGTGTGCCAAACTACTAGTGCATTATTAGGATTGCCATGCCATGCTGGTAATTGATGTGGTTCATAGGTGTCATAGTTGGGCAGGATGATTGGTTGTTTCCTTCCTTTGAAAACTGGCATGGTGACTTCTGGTACCATGAAAGCTGGTCCTCAGGGTTGAGGCATTGAGGTCACTTCCAGCTCAGGGTACTCTGGGTCCTGATTATGAAGTATCTGGTGTCTGCTGCAATAGGGACTTAACTTGCACCTCTTGGAGAGTTAACAGAGGACAATAGCAATAGGCTGCGTGTTTGGAAATCTCTCACACAGCTCTGGACAACAACTCCAAAGAGAGATTCTCATGTCTCATGTTGGGGTTTTTATTAGGTGGTCTTGACTCTTGGAGAAAGCATTGTTAACCCAAATGAAAAAATTTCACTTAAACTACATATGTGTATTTATACATGGAATTATGTGTATTATAGATTTTTGTGGAGTTATCAGCATGATTCCATATGACATTTTAGGCATCATTGCTATTGGGTTCATCCTTCTTTTGTATTCAACTCCCTCCCTCTTTCTAAAGGCCCTTCTTTTCTAGCTCCCTGATAAAATCAATTGTATCTTGATATTCCCCTCTCTATTGCTCCCCCACTCCCATCCTTGTAGTGATTCCGTTTTACACTCCTGGCTTCTGCACTTACTCCAGGCTATGTGCTCACATCTGAAGACTTGGAGCTAGAAGATAGCTAACTTATCTCTTTGATAAGAGAACATAGTGTGCTACATTTTCATTATTCCCTTGTAGAGTGAAGAATTTCCATTTCCTAGCTATTGTGAATAGACTAGCAACACACCTGGCTGAACTGTGGAGTAGGATGCGTGTCATTTAGGCATAGGCCACAGAGTGGTAGAGCTGGGTCATATATTTAGTTTTAACTTTTTGAGAATTCTTCACACTGATTTCCAAAGGGACGCCACTGGTTTGTACTTCCACCAACAGTGAATGAGGGTCCCCTTCTCCCCACATCCCTTCCAGTGTTCATTGTATGTTATTTTGTTGGGCTTTGCCATTCTGATTGGGATAAGATGAAATATCAAAGTTTTTTTGATAAGTATTTCCTCAGTTGCCAAAGATGTTTCTTAGCCATTTCCTCCCTTCTTTTTAGAACTCTTTGCTTAGGCCCCAAATAGGTTATTTGGGTTTATTTGACATTTTTTTTTTACTTTTTGTTTCTTTATATATTTTGGACGTTAATCTTTTGTGAGACATGCAGCTGGCAAAGAGTCTCTCCCATTCTGTGGGATTCCTCTTCACCAGGTTGAGAGTTTCTCTGCAGAAGTCTTCTAGTTTTACCAAGTCCTGTAGTGATATTTCATTCATATTTTAATAAATGAAGCTTGCCTGAAGATCAGAGAGAGTAAAACAGACCCAGTGGTCAGCTTTACAGACCAAGCAGTGGTGACACACACCTTTAAACCCAGTGGCCACATTAGTTTGCTGTAGAAACCAGGCAATAGTGGTGCTTGCCTTTAATCCCAGCACTAGAGAGAGATTCCTGGAGGCAGGATCGCCATTTTGGACTGAGGTAGAGGTAAAAGCCAGTAGCTAGCTGTTTTGCTTTTCTGGCCTTCAGGCTAAACCCCAATTTCTGTCTCTGGGTTTTTAATTAATTGCTGGACTTAATTCCTGAGCAAATGGAGTCCTATTTAGAAAGTCCTTTCCTGCACCCAGATTGTGTAGGTGCTGTCAATGTTTTCTTCCGGTTCTTTCAGTTTCAGGTTTCACCTTAAGGTTGTTGACCCATTTGGAGTCAGTTTTGTGCAAGGTAGAGATAAGGATTTAATTTCATTCTTCTGCATGTGGACACCCAGTTTTTCCAGCAGTGTTTGTTGAAGATACAGTCTTTTCTAGCTTATATGTTTGGCATCTTTGCCAAATTAGAGGCTGGAGTTATGTGCACTCATGTCTGGTTCTTGGATTTTGTTCCCTTGGTCTACATGTCTGTCTTTGTGCCAGTACCATATCGTTCTTACTGTGTCTTCTGTAATAGAGCTGAAGATCTGGACTCGGAACCCCTCCAGCTTGGTTCTTTTGGTTTAGGATTGAATTGGCTATCTGGGAACTTTGTGGTTCCAGATGAATTTTAGGATAGTTTTATTCCCCCTTCTATTTCTATGAACAACAAGATGGGGATTTTGGTTAACACTGCATTAAATCTGTAGTGGATTTTGGTAAAATGGTCATTTTTCACAGTATTAATTCTACCCACCTACGAGCCTAGGATATTGTACTGGCTAGTTTTAAGTCAACTTGACACAAGCTAGAGTTCTCTGAAATGTGTTCTACATTTTATGAGTATATATTTTTCTGTGTTTAAATCTTTTTAAATGTGTTTTTCTTATTTGGTCTATACACTCTATTTTCGAGTCCCTCTGTTCTAGTGTCAGCCTGATTTGTCCTACTTGTAAATCTTTCTTCCTTCAAGTTTTTCAGTTGAGTTATTGGGTTTTTCAATTACATTTTCTTTTTAGCTTGAGTCCTCTTTAATGTTTCTATCTCCTTATTGAATTTTGTTTTCAAGTCCAGAATTGTCTTCATCATTTTCATCAACCTTATATTTGTGTGGTCTTGGAACCGCTCAGGTATTTATTCTTCTTAATTTCATTGAGCTCTTCATGTCTTCTTTAAGCTCATTGAACTCTTATATTAAGCATATGATTATTCTTTTAAATTCTATTTCCTGGACTTCATCTAGGTAATTCTCACTGACAAACATTTCCACAGAACTGGTGAATTTTGGAAAGAATATACTGGTTTGATCTTTCATATTGTTGGCATTTTTGCCATGAGATCTCAGCATGTGGACTTCTTTTGTTAGTTCTGAGTCTGATATAGACAGGGAAGGCTTTGGCAGGAGAGAGGATGCGTGGGTGATTTGGGCCTAGAAGTTGGAAATGACTTGGTTGGAATGATGTCAACCAGGCAGAGGGGGCTGGGTTGGTATGTGCTTCCTGTCTAAGCCTAGAATATTGGGTAGAACTGTCTGGGTGGAAATATTGGAGACGGTGAGGGAGAGTCCTGTGGGTTGGGAGATAGGTGGGTAGATAGGTACCATTCCCAGTTTAAAGATCGTTTGTGGTATTGGTACGGGAAGCCAGTCTAGGCCATGGCACTGTATGTGGACTCCAGGCTAGACCTGACATGTTGGGGAGAAGTTATACATGTAGATGTCAGGGAGATTTACCAGGCTAGACCCTGGAGGAAGCCATGAGAAGAAGTCTGGGTGAGGGGTAGGGTTGGAAGTGTAGCAGAGGGACTTGTAGATGGTTGCAGATAGTGTGGATCCTGGTTGGCTCAGAGGTTGGCTGCAGTGCAGGTGGGCATAGTCAGACTAGACTAGGAATGGACTCTACATCTTGTTGGTTGTGGAGAACGTGTGGATAGGGAGGCCAGGAAGATTCACCAGGTCCGACCCTAGAGGAGAATGTGAGAAGTCTGGCTCCTCTTTTACTTTGGACTACACGCTTTCTTAAACCCTGCTCAGTTGCAGGTTTTTCCTCTAAAGATGAAGCCATGACTGCATCCCACACAACAAGCCTGCTTTTGATAGCAATGCTGACCTTCTTTCATCAAACATGGTTCTGAGCTTCACACCATACTCCTGCTCGCTGTTCTTTCTGAGGGAGAGGCCAGGAAATAGCCTGGGTCCCATGATATGCTTTGCTCAGATCCACCCGTACTGAGGAAGTGCAAGACATTAAATGCATTCAGTATTTTAATTTTCTGATTTTACTTGTTATTGAATCATGAGTACTAGAACAGTATGGATCCATTGTAGAAAGAGAAACTTCACTGACTACTGAACAACGTTCATTTCATATTAGTGGCACCAGATACTTCAGATAGAAATATGAGTAATCTCTTTAGGTGACTTTTGGACATAGTTCAGGCCTGACCTTTGCACCCCTGAGGCAGACCGGATGCTATCCTGTTTCTTAGTTCTGAAAACTGAATCATCTCCTTGTTCACCAAGTGCCTGTACCTATGTTCGACTAGCTTTTACTATCAATGATCTGTTTAAATTACCAGCACCTGCATTTTTAACAATACAGGTAGTTATAACTGCCATGCCCCATGCAGTGTGTGGAAAATGTATGCAAAATAATTATATCCAACAAATTAACTTTGTAACAATAGGAGTCTTTTAGCCCAATATAAGAAACAGGAAGTATGGCTCAGAGAAGGTGATACATTACTCAAGATTACATAAGCAGGAGTGAGCTGTGCTTCCCAGAGCAACACTGAATCCTTGGTTGACCCCAGTCACCTGGGTAGACATCCTGAACCTCTTCACTGGCACTCACCCTGTTGCTGCTTGCTGGACCTTCCTATGGGATTCTGCTTGCTTAGGTGCTGTAGGTCTTCAGTGTACCATCTCTGGTCTATCCCTAGCTTCAGTGAAACTGGACTTGACACAAAATCATATTTTTAAATGTGTTTTTCTTATTTGGTCTATACACTCTATTTTCGAGTCCCTCTGTTCTAGTGTCAGCCTGATTTGTCCTACTTGTAAATCTTTCTTCCTTCAAGCTTTTCAGTTGAGTTATTGGGTTTTTCAATTACATTTTCTTTTTAGCTTGAGTCCTCTTTAATGTTTCTATCTCCTTATTGAATTTTGTTTTCAAGTCCAGAATTGTCTTCATCATTTTCATCAACCTTACATTTGTGTGTTCTTGGAACCGCTCAAGTATTTATTAATAACATGTCACATTTCTAGGACAATGAGCCCATGCTCAGTCAGCCACCATTCAAGAGTGTGCAGGCTCAAAAGGTAAGTGAGAAGCAGAAGCCACAAACCACTGCAAAATCTGGAAGCAAAGAGCGCTATGCTTCTCTGATACATGGATCAAATAAAATTCCCTCTATCAAAGAGGAATTTGTAATATGGAAATAAGTGGACCCATCTGAATATAGCTATGTTAAAATCAAGAGCAAAACAATAAAGAGTGGAAAGCATTAGAGAGCTCTGTTCAAGGAAAAAAAAAAGGCGGCCCAAAGAAAGGCAGTGGAGGGATATACTCAAGGTGTTGAAAGAGAAAGGCTGTCGGCCACAGATTCTACATCAAACAAAACTGTCCTTCAAAAACAAAGATGAAATAAAGGTGTTTCCAGAAAAACAGAAAATAAGAGCATGTGTTACTTTAAAGACAGCGCTGAAGTGAGACAGCTACTTCAACTGAGATGCCCAGCAGATGGTGACGTATCTATAGGAAGAAATGAAAAAGATCAAACAATGAAATACATTATTTCAAACAAGGCACAGTAAATTTAAAAGTTTTTATTTTTGCTCCTTAATTTTTCAAAACGCAAGTTTGCTTGAAGTCAGTTAAGGACACCATATTATTGGGTGTACAGTATATAAAATATATAATGTGTATCATGGTATACTATGTATGTTATATGAAAACTTACCTTTTCTATGATCATGTAAGCTATGTAAGTAAATATGATCTATAATGCAGGATGCATAAGCTATAATAACATTAATATTGAGGAATGGAGTTACACTGGAATTGAGTAGCTGTATAGTTCTGAAGTATGTCAGCATCAATCTGAAGTTAATTTTCATAAAGTAAATATTCACATTTGATCCCTACAGAAGTCTCTGAGAAAATAACTTTAAATATATAACCAAAAAATCAACAGAAGGATTAAAATTAAACACTAAAACACATTTGTTTACTTTATACAAAGAAAGACAGTAAAAGGAGCAGAGATCGACAGAACCTGAGACATGGAGGCAATAGCATTTCAAAAACAGTGTTCAGTGTGAATTAAATGAAAACTCATTTTTCAAAAGCGCAGCACCGAGTTAGCACGCCTTCATCTGCAGGCACTGTCCTGTTGCCAAGAATAAGGTTACCGAGATAAGTATTTCTGTCTTCAGGCTTCTCTTACACGAAGACTAGTTAACACAACCCCTGAGCAGAGCACACGTGATCTTCTTTATTTTCATGGAAGCATGGACACCAGTGGCTGGACTTCAACATCTGCCAGTTTTCCCGAATAAAAACTCCATCAGCTCATTACATTAGCTTCGTTTTGAAAACCTTTTGAAAGAGGCGATAGCTAAGAAAGGAATTTGAAGAACACTGTCCGTAGTGTCCTAAAATGCCCTTCAGGATCACCTCAGCTCTCAGGCCTGCTAGACACCGGCAGAAATTCCCACAGCCCCCTCTGCTGCTTCTGTGGGCCCTGAGGCTCTGAGTTAGGAAGAGCTGTCAGAGACAGGACGGCCTGAGGTGGAAGGCTTAGCTGAGCTGGAAATAATTGATTAGTCAGGGAAGAACATTAAAAATAACATGATGATAATGCTCCCATTAGCAAGTTTGGTGTTCTACATAGAGCCAGAAATAGATTGAAACTCAGGTCATACGAGGAGCTCCGAGTTCCCTCAAGGAAAGCAGTGGGAGAGAGGACTCCCTTCATCCTCAGCAGCTACAGCTTGCAGTTGCTGCAGATCTTAAGCACAGGGCCCACATGCTCTCTGAGGTGCTGAGTCAGACCTCAAGGAGAGGCGTCCAGGACAGCCAGGGTGGGGGTAGGGGCTTGCAGCTCAAACTCTGACCTTAACCTCAGGACTAGCTCCCCATCACCCACTGCGTTTTCTCTAACACTTCTCCTAGAGAGAATCCAGAAATGAAACTTACAAAAATAAAAAATAAAAAAAAAGATTTTGGTGATGAAAAAGTGAGTATTTTTTTGTTAAAAAATCCCAGATTTTAAATGAACAATAATTGAACACCACTAGTTACAAGGGCGTTTGAAAAGCGGTGGTGTTACAAAGAGAACATGCAGCTTGCCCTGCCCTTGAGTGATATCTAAGTCTGTTTCTGTTGCTATAACAAATTACCATAGTCTGGCTACTTTACGGACAAGAGTTTATTCTTACCATTCTAGAGGCTGGGAAGTCCAATGTGAAGGTGCTGGCCGTTCTGGTTGCTGCACCTTTACATGGTACATGAACCAGGAAGCTCTCTGTTTGAGCTTTCTCCCTGCCTCCTCCCCCCACACCCACAGTGTGCGTGTGTTTGTGTGTGTGTGTGTGTGTGTGTGTGTGTGTGTGTGTGTGTGTGCGCGCGCTCGCGTGCATATGCGTGCTTTGGATATCAAACCCAGGGCTTCACACATGCTGAGCAAGTGATCTCTCACCTAGGTCTGTGCAGCCTGACACCTCATGTAATGACATTACTTCTCACTGGAGAGGGCAGAAGCCTGTCACTGTCACAACGAAGATGACATTCCATATGTATTTCACATAGACATGAGCATTCAAATCAGAGCAAATGGCTCATGTCAGCTTTTAGCTTCCTTCCGATTGAGAGGGCTTAAGTATCTTTCCATCGGTCTTGAAGGAGTCACAATAGCTGCTATCTTCTCCCAAGTGCCGTGTTAGTTAAGATACAGGCACGAGAACCAGGCATTTGGAAGTTCGAATGACAACGGCAAGGTCACATGTATGACCAGACTGTGCAGCTGAGGGCCTGCCCTGGGCTTTCTACTGGCTAGAGTCCAGCCCTTGGGATTGCTTTCCCTGGGAAAGGCTGCTGTGGGCAGCCAGAGACACTTTCCCAAGAGGGCTCAGGGTAATGCGGGATGGAAAGAAGCCGGAGTCTGTAGCAAGGGTGTCTCTGTGACTGTCTCTAGGAGATACGCTCACTCTCCTAATTCAGAGAGCTTCTCTGGGCTGTCACCTGGCAGTCAGGGCTCCTCCACTGTGCAGAGTGGGAGAAAAGAGTGGGAAAAGAGGCTGAGGACCTCCAGTAATGCCCCCATGCACACATGTAGCGAAGCATGTTCTCATAAGCATGAGCTTGGGCTCCTTCTTCTGGCTCTTGCTATTTTCTCCTCTTTTGCCTCCTCTCCCAGTAGCTGGCAGTAACTACATACAAAGATAAATTGGAGAAAAAATGGATTTGATCTAGTCTGAACTGTGCCTGGGGAGTCTACAAGTCTTGACTTTCCCTGGAGCCTGTGTCTGGAACGCCTGGGGTCTGGCCTTCTTCTTGCAATCAGGAAAGAGCCTAGGAACAGAATTGGGCTTGGGAGAGAGGCGGTTTGTCATGAGTGCTTCACAAGGCTGTCTCCAAGGATGAACAGACTGTCTCTAGGAGGAGGAACAAAAGGATGCATTCTTTGTCTGGCTTCAGTACCAGAAAAACTGTCTTTCTCCTGAGCAATTGGTTTGGTTTGTTTCTTTCTTGTGTGTGTGTGTGTGAGAGTGTGTGCACGTGTGTGTGTGTATGTGTGTGTGCATGTGTTAGCACACCCTCTCCAAGGTGTGGTTAATTTAAAACTGGCTTCTAGAAAGCTTAGAGGCAGGTGTGTTCCTGCTCTTGTGCAGTGCGTTAGAGTTCTTTCTCCCTGTTACTTGACTTTCCTTTTCGCACATAGCTTTTATTTCTTTGTTCTTTCTGTGTCCTTGTTAAGGGGCGCACGCTCTTCTTAGAACCAAGAAGGATATAAATAAACAAATAAATATAGTACACACCTGGCTCACTGAGCCCGTGGCTCCATGTCACGCTCCACTGCTTCTTGGCTTCTTGGTTCAGTCAGAGCAGTGACAGGGGCTGTCCTTGCACTGTGTTGGCCCCAGTCCCTCTTATCAGGACATCTTGTCATCATTGGCTCTTATTTCAGGGCTTTGGCCTGTTTCTGAGCCTTTTAGTAACTGACAGCCATCTCCTGTGTCCCACATTTCTGTTGCCTCTCTTTGAGTTTGTTCCTCTGCGACCCAGGGTCTCTGAACCCTTCAAGTTTTACCTCATGTTTATGGCCATCGTGTTAGCTGTCAGCCTTATGTGGTACCTCAGGCCCAAGGAGGTCATGTGCTATGCTGTTTTGGAGTCAGTTGGATCTGGGATGGTGCAGTTGCCCCTCAACCCACATATCCGTGTACCCTCTCCCCCTTCACATACTTTCTCATGCATTCTCTCAGCATCTGCCATCACGAGGACTTTAAATGAGATCATGCCAGGAAACACATGCATATGGTGTAGCCTGGAAGCATGGATGGGACAGTAACTATCACTGTTGTGTGCTTGGTTTCACACACAAAGGTAGCCCCTTCTTAGAACTCTGTCCCTGGATATTCTAGGTTGTCTCTTTTCTGTCTGTTTATCCGTTGAACAGTTTTCATTTGCATTCTGTTTTCTAGAAATTTGCTCTCGTTTCTCATTCATGTGTGAATCTATGGTTCATTTCTCTTTATATTTGAAAAGCAGTAACCATGGAGCCAGAGGGCTAGGTCAGTTCTTAAGGGTGCTTACCACCAAGACTGATGTCCTGAGCTGGATCCCCACAAGATGGAAGGAGAGAACTGATTCCCACGGGTGTCCTCTGACCTCCACACTCACATTAAACAAACAAAAACAAGTAAATGTTGATATTTTTCTTTTAAAAAATGAATGGTAGCTTCATAACTTGACAATAGATGAACCAAACCCAATCCACGACAGGAAACTTAAGCTAAGTTCCAGATCCTTCTGTGGTAGCTGCTGTCTCGGCGAGCCTCTGTGTGTGCCTACATCCCTAAGTCCACAGTCCATTGCACTGGCCGCATCCTTTACAAACACCGCTTCCCTTCCTCCCACCATGCTCTCGAGTGCCCCTCAGCTCTCGGCTCCCTCCTGTCTCTGTCAGTTTCATAAGGCACAGAACTGGTGGTTTCTGGAAAGGGGCACGCCATATTTACATTTTAGTAGAGAGAGCACTCCATTCGCACAGCAGGCAGATATGCCTGCCTGTCTCGCTACTGTGAGTCAGGCGTCTCTGCCAATATCTTCAGCTGACAGGGTGGCGTGACAGACAGATGAAAACCTCCACACATGGCCAATGACGGTGCCTCCCAGGCAAGACAAGCTGAATGAGTTCTCTGGTGGCAGCGGGGTGGAATAGAGTTTCAAAGAGGCAGCGTGAGGTGCTCGCACACAACCCCAACTTTGCTTCTTTTGGTGGGGGTGGGGGTTTGCCTCTTACTACAGTCTGTACTCAGCCTTGTGCTAGATATTAGCAAAGTAGAGACTTTTTAGCAGAAGCCAAGAATATAGTGACAACCGCCTGGGCGAAGGCATTCTCCAGGAAGTGACTGTAGCTTTAGGGACAATGAGAAGCACAAGGCAGGAGAATGTGGAGGCGGTCTCCTTCAAGTTCACTTGTCAGGGTCGCAAATGAGCTTGTGTTAGTGTCAGTGATTCTACTGGGTGTGTGAGCTCTCAGTAGGTCTGCGTGCTGTCGGCTCAGTGACTGTGAACATGCTTTCAATGCCTGATATGAAAGGAACAGCTGTTTATGGTACACTCGGGCAAGCCGTCACCAGACAACCCGAGTAGCTGAATCCCATCGTCTCATGCATCTTCCTTTACAGCCAGAAGACTCGAGGGAGACTCCTACCCCTTCTAGGAGGAGGGCTGTGCTGAGGGCTGGAGCTGACTCAGTGACAAATGAGGAAGGGTTGGCAGCCCATGGCCATAACCATAAGGCCAAGCCATCAGGTAGGAAGCAGAGTGGTTTCTATAAAGTTACAAATGTAGCTATAAACAGGGCCTGTATTCAGCTGCTAGGCAATGAGTGGCAGGGCCAGCTGTAGACTCAGTGCCTCTGCACTGGTTAGGAAGTAGCTATTTCCCTAATCTTTTAGCATGCCCTACCTCTGCTTCCCAGCACTTTCTGAACCTCCAGGCACTCAACAGCAAAGCCACTGTGGTGTCTACTGACATGTTGTGAAATCAGGGATTTAAGTATTTCTGACTCACGGGGAGATAATAAGGATTGAAACTTAAATTATAGAGCCCTAACTAATGGTTGGATTTAGAAAGATACCTTCCAAATTGGTGGCGCGCCTCTGTGGAGTGCGGCTTTGTTCAGGAATGAAGAACATCCGTGAGAACTTACTCAGGGCTTCAGGATGGAGGCCGACATGATGTGGGCTTCAAGGAGTGGAAAGGCCCCTGTGTGGTCATTATGCAGTGGGAAGATAATGGGCAGAACCTTCTATGGTTGGAACAGTGGAAGAAGGAAGACAAGGATAGCCCATGGGCAGCGGGATCTACACTTAGACACAGGCAGGCAGAGTGCTGGCTGCAGTGAGTTATGAGGGCACCCACTCTCTCATTGTCTTCCCCATTCAAACTCCAGCTACGGGCAGCCTTGCCATTCCCAAACACAGTGGATCTCTCTCTCTCTTTTCAGGGTCTTTCCTGGAGTTTCCCCCTGAGTATGTACTTTACTCCTTCTCTCGTACATCACATCTCAGGCGTGCCCTCTTCTGGGACCCTTCTCGCATACTGTCCCATGCACTCTTAGCTTTCCTGCTGTCTTTCCCCGCTTTATTTCTATTCTTAGCCCCTGTTCCCCACACCATGAGGCACATTGTGCTCATTTTATATGTGTGTGTGTGTATCTCTATTTTCATTACTATAATATAAGCTTCATGAAATCCAGGAGCTGTTGGTATGTTTTGTTCAATGTTGCATTCTTGATACCTAGAAGAGCACACAGTAGTCTCTTATGCATGTTGTTGGTGGAGAAGAGCACACAGTAGGCTCTTAATCCATGTTTGTTGGTGGAGAAGAGCACACAGTAGGCTCTTATGCATGTTTGTTGGTGGAGAAGAGCACACAGTAGGCTCTTATGCATGTTTGTTGGTGGAGAAGAGCACACAGTAGGCTCTTATGCATGTTTGTTGGTGGAGAAGAGCACACAGTAGGCTCTTATGCATGTTGTTGGTGGAGAAGAGCACTAGGCTCTGAATCCATGTTTGTTGGTGGAGAAGAGCACACAGTAGGCTCTTATACATGTTTTTTGGTGGAGAAGAGCACACAGTAGGCTCTTATACATGTTTGTTGGTGGAGAAGAGCACACAGTAGGCTCTTATGCATGTTTCTTTATTGATTGAAGGATGAAGGAACAAAGGACTACATCTACTAAGACTCAGGTGTCACATTATACACCGTTCTTTCCTGATAGGGATGGGGAGGGTTGGCAGGTTGATAGTGTAGGGTAGGTTGAGAGGCGCTTGCAGAGGCTTCCAGGTATATCAGGGGCTCCCTCCTGTCCTATGCTTATAATTTTAATTAAGTGAAGTGCACACAGTCGCATATGGTTAGGATCACTGTATTGGATAGAGCAACTATTTGGGTAAAGGGAGTGCTCATTGTCACCCAGGGGCCTTTGTCAGTGCATGAGATAGTTTATGGGACTCTGGGGTCGCTCATCTTAGTGTCTCTTTTCTTTTCTTGTTAGCCCAGCAGGCTTGGCTTCAGTACCACTGAGGCATATGCTGCGGGTGTAGAATGTAAGGGAATGACACAGAACACATTAAGGCAGTAATGGAGTGTTAAAAGCCAAAAGCCATGTAAAGTCCACATGGATACAACAACAGCATCCAAATGAAAGACGTTACTATTATTACTGGCTTTTCCTTTTGCCTCAAGTCCAACATGTCTTGCTGTGGCACTATGGCAGCTTATTTACTAACAGAGCAGCTTGTATGGCTCCCAGGCAAGGCATGAGGACAAGGGCCTGTGTGTGATGCTCAAGATAAAGGCAGACAGCAGTTAAATTGAGCTGTGTCTTAAAGAGACACATCAGGACTGCATCTTGGCATTGGAGCACCCGAAGGCCAGAGTGTGTAGATGTGAAAAAGAAACAGAAGAACAATTGTGACCCGGAAACTATTAATTTGTGCCTTCGAGCTCCCTGCTAAATATACTAAAGCACATTGTATCCCATCATTGCTCCCAATTCAACCCAGGTGAGGTTTTTTGTTTTTTTAAAAAAAAGACATACAAAGTGCTGTCTCCACTCCTGTCCAGAGTCATCTCCATCCACCAAGATAATCCATGCTCATAATTGATTTCACTCTCGGTTTTGTCTGGTGTGTTAGACCCCTCCTGGTTGCTGCTGTCTTTGCCTTAGTAGCTCTTCCCCCAGATTTTGTGTAGGTCCTATCCTTCTAACTTCCTTCTGGTTCTTACTTCACTCTTGGCATAGTCGTAGGCCTTCCTTGGCCACCTTGCTTCCAGTGTCCACCCTTGTTCCCCTGTGTGTCTTCTACTCTGCTCGCCTAATTCCTCCTCCTTTAACCCACCACCAGTGTAATGCTCACTGGTTTTTTTTTTTCCTGCCCTAGATGTGAATTGCACAGGGGCAGGGATTTTCATCTGCTTGTACCCTCATCACAAAGAGCATCTGAAATGCATAGTATAAAAGGTTCAAAAGGAATTATGGAATAAAGAAGGGATAAATTGTGATGGAACAGCAGAAGGAAGGGTAGAAGAGGGACAAACAACACTAAGAACTATTCCAAAAAGATCACATGGAGACTCAGCACTGTAGAAGCTTCCTAAGCATATACACACACATAAAAGAGTTAAATGGATTATCCTATAATGGGGCAGCAATGCCCCTATTACACAACAGAGGTCAACAAATAAAAAGCCTACTTCTAGGAATGGGTTACTTCTTTTGGAATTGTTGGCCAGGGACATACCAAAAACCCTCAAACATTACAGGCTATCACCAATGCTCTTGGTTACCCTCCAGAACTTGACAGTAAGACCCTATAGTTGAAGACACCACACACTTGAGTCCAGAACATGGAGAAATCAAGCTGATTTCTGCTACTGATGTGGAAGTTTCATCCCTGTTGGCTAGCTTTCATAGTGCTGGAAGATGATATGCACTCATTGAAGGAGAAAGTGATCATTATTCTTATCCAGCTTTGAACCCTGTGAACTAAAATAATGATGACCTGACAAGACATGCCCACTAGTGCAATAGTGGCATGAACGTTATGGAAATAACCAATTACCTTCTGATTGGATTTAAGGCCTGCTCCACAAGGCGAAACCCAGATCTGGCATGATTATTAGGACAAAAACTTGTGCCTAGAAAAATCTTAGATACTAGGAGAGAACCCACTACTATTGTTCTGCTAAATGGACATAGTATGAAACCAACCCCTAATGATTTATCATTGTACCCATAGATCAAAGCATCTCTTAACTCTCCTCAGAGAAGCTTTTGTTTGCAATGGATGGTGATCAACATAGAGACCCTCAAGTAGCCAAGGCACAGATAGTAAGTCACTTCAGAATGTTCACCCCGAATATGTACTGTATACCTCCCAAAGTCCCAGTGGTCATAGCAGAAGAGAGGGCGGAAAGAGAGTAAGAACTTGAGGCAGAGGGATGACTACAAGGAGACAGCATCTTCTGGGCAAAGCAGAGGAACTCACAGTGGTTGTGACTCATGCTCAAGATCTGACCACTGCTAAACCAGATCAGTTCCCATCAGGGACAGTAGAGTTGGGCATAACATTCCTTATCAAAGGAACTATTGGCAATAGCTAGCTGCTGAGAGAATGGGAGTCAGTTTTCAGGAACATAAGCCCTAGGAGCCACCCAAGAAGCAAGATGCCAGCGGACTGGTAACGCCATGACACATGACAATATATAGATTAATAGAAATGGGTTCATTGAAATGTAAGAGCTAGTTAGTGATAAGCTAGAACTATAGGCCAAACAGTTTGTAATTAATATTAAGCCTTTGAGAGATTATTTAGAGGTAGCTATGGGACAGGGCAGGACAGAGAAACCTTTGATTACAAAAGTGGAAATAGTTTGTTTTACAAATTAAAATATGTTATTACATTTATTTATTTTTGCATGCATGTGTGTGGGTGTGTGCCACAAAATATGTGTGAAGGTCAGAAAACAACTTGCAGGAGTGGGTCCTCATATCTGTGGGTTAGATCTGAGAGAAGAAAACCCTGGTCATCAGGCTTGGCTGCAAGGGGTTTTACTCACTGACCTAGCTCACCTGCCCAAATTTGATTTATAGTCATATGTATGCACACACACACTATGTGTGTATGCACACACACACTATGTGTATGCACACACACTATGTGTATGCACACTATGTGTGTATGCACACACACACTATGTATGCACACACACACACGTGTGTGTGTGTGCGTGCGCGCATGCGTACACGTGTGTAGGTGTGCATGCTATGGCATGAATGTGGAATATAGAGGGTAACTTTCTGGAATTATTTTTCTTCACCTTTTCACATGGGTTCTGGGTACTGAACTCAGGTTTCTAGGCTTGTGTGGGGAGTGCCTTAGCTATCTCTCTGGCCCAAGATAACTGATGCGGGCTGAGCTATCTGCTCAAACAGCAGAAGAAAGATGTATTTGTACAAGCTGATTTAGATCTTGACACTATTGGCATTCTGGAGCATGTTTGTTCTACTTCTAGCATCCCCGCCCTCAGCCTAAGATGTGATAACCCAATGTCTATAGACATAGCCAGCCATCTGCTAGGGGGCTGAGAGTCATCAGAGCATGTGTTTATACTAGGAAGGAGAGCTCTTCAATAGCTGCTTTTATTCTGACAGTTGACAGAAAGATAAAGTACCAAATGGAAGTTAGAGGAGCAGGGAGCAAGAAGTTTGAAGAAAGAGAAGGGCCTTACTGGTCTATAAGTCAGAAGCAGCAATAGTAAACCACAAGGTTCCTTTTTCCTGGTCCTGAGAAACATGATACATGGAAGGAAAAGAAGCTTGTTTGTCAGAGGACCAAGAAAGCAGGCATTTTCTGTGAACAACTAACTGTTCAGAGATTAGATTTTCTGATATCAGATTAAGAGTGTAAAGATTTCAGTGAAAGAATTTGGGAGGAAAGGGGGAGGCCTGAATTGCCGTGTACAAACTGCTGATAAGAACCAATACAGAGCAGGCACATGGGACAGCCTAGTCCTCAGAGTCCTGAGAGGGAGAGTGCGGAGCTGTCCGATTCTTGACTCTTGGAGGGGAGGAACCCCTTGCTCCCCACTGTCATAGCAAATACGAGTAGCTACTCTACATTTTCAGTAGAATATTTTGAGTATAAAGACCTTCCATGCTTATTTAATATCTTCTCTTCAATCTTGTTGATAGATTCCTTTATTCATTTGAAAATATTTAGGTTTCTTTAAACTATTTATTTATTTATTTATTCTTCTTGAATATCTTACATCTCAACCACAGTTTCCCCTCCCTCCTATAGGCTTTTTTTTTGTTTGTTGCTACTACCGAGTCCCCAGTAAATGACACAGAAACTTATTATTAATTATAAATGCTCAACCAACAGCTTTGGCTTGTTACTAACTAGCTCTTACAACTTAAATTAACCCATATTTCTTATCTATATTCTATATATGGCTTGATACCTTTCTTGAATATAATATGTTCATCTTCCTTCTCTCTGAGTCTCCTGGTGACTCTGCCTTCCTTCTTCCCAGTGCTCTCTCAGTCTGGCTGTCCCACCCAGCCTCTTCCTGCCTAGTTATTGGCCAGTTAGTTCTTAATTAAATCAATGACAGCAACACATCTTCACAGTGTACAAAAGGATTGTTCTGTAGCACCCTCCTCTTCTCCCAGTCCCTCCCCTGACCCCTCCTCTCTCCCAGATGCCATCCTCCTCTGTGTCCTTTAGAAAAGAGCAGGGACATCAACCAAACATGGCATAACAAATTACAGTAAGAATAGGCAACAACCTCATACCGAGGCTGGACAAGGCAACACAGTAGGAGGAAAAGGGTCCCAAAAGCAGGCAAAAGAGTCAGAGATAGCCCCTAGTCTCACTGTTAGGAGTCCCACATGAACACTGAGCCACACAGCTGTAACATACATGCAGAGGACCTAGCTCACCAATGCAGGTGCCACCATTGTTGTTTCTGTCTCTGTGAGCCTATATGAGCCCTGCTTAGTTGATTTTATGAGCTGTGTTCTTGTGGTGTCCTCATCCCTCTGACTCCTACAATCCTTCCTTCCATCTACTGCAGGGTTCCCAGAGCTCTACCTAATAACATTTAACAGTTTCTTAATTTTTTGTTAAGTAAATTTATACCACTTGTAAGTAAGTTTCATCCTTTCCACATACCCAAGGCCTGCTGAGGATTCCTGTGTGGGATCCACTCCTGGGACCCTCTGCAGTGCTTAGTGGAGTCTCACTTCAGCATGCTTGGGGTGCTCAGCTGGTATGAGAGATGTTTGTTAACTGAGCAAATGTTCCTCCTAATAAAGGGTAAAAGTTGTTGGCTGAGGCTGCTCGTTCATTTCCTGGCTGCCCAGACCTGAAATAATCACACAGAAACTATATTAATTACAACACTGTTTGACCAATCACTTAAGCATATGGCTAGCAAGTTCTTATATCTTAAATTAACCCATTTCTATTATTCTGTGTATTACCACAAAGCTCATGGTTTACCGGCAAGGTTCTGGAGCATCTGTCTCCTTTGGAGGCAACATGGCATCTCTCTGACTCCGCCTACTTCCTCCCAGCATTCAGTTTAGTTTTTCTGCCTAGCTCTATTCTGCCCTGCCACAGTCCCAAGCAGCTTCTTTATTTATTAACCAATAAAAGCAACACGTATATAGAAGGAGTTCCCACACCAAAAAGTCTAGTAAATTCAAGAAAATGTAAAACCCATCAACTGTCAGCTAGCTGAGAGGACACTTCTACAAACTGCTTCTGGTCAGGTAGCCCACATGGCCACTTGTTTGTACACAGTTCCTTGGTGCCTCCCTTAAAGCTGAGACAGTTTAAGTAGGAAAGATTGTCATGTACTGGCAACTCCTGCTTTCTAGCCAGGCCCAATTCTTTTTGAAATCTTTGAGATTACTTCCTCTTGCCCTAACTAAAAGTGAAATTAATATTGTTTTTCTGTCAGCTCTCTTCTCCTTGATAGTTTGATACAAGAAAGAATGGTACACGTCAAAACAAGATAGGCCAGTGAATTCTAGTTTTATAATTCTACTTTGAGAAACTTTATGTAACGATATCCCAAAAATGTTTTCTTCTGTGTTTATCAATCTTGCTTGGAAGCTCATAGCCACACAGGGAGCCAATAAATCAGCAACACAGATAATATCCTATTGGATTCTTTTGAGCAAAGACAAATTACTAATCAACATATAAAATTTCTATTATCTGAAGAGAATACATTTTATTTATACATACAGTTGCATGTCAGATACCATGAAAAACACAGAACTGAGAGTAGAAAGAATTGTGGTTAAGAGCACTGTCTGCTCTTGCAGAGGACCCAGGCTTGGTTCCCAGCACATACGTGGTGGTGGCTTAACAATTGCCTGTAACTTCAGTTCCAGGGGCTCCAATGCCTTCTTCTTGCTTCTGCAGGTACTGCATGCATGTGGTATACAGACATTCATGCAGGCAAAACACCCATATACATAAAATAAAAATAAATCTTCAAAATGGGAAAGCACAGAATTCCTTTCATTTTGTACTGAAAGTGATCAGACTTTCTGTGAGAGGCTGGCTAACACATATATTAGGCTTTGATGGCAGCATAGTTTCTGTAACAATTACTCAATGCTATTATCTATATTATACATTATTATCTATTATCTACAAAAATAGGTAGTGGTCCAGCTTGGGTATGTGGGCAGTGGATTCCCAATCTCTGCTAAAAAGTAAAGATTCTCAGACAAGGTCAGAGAACAGATATACTGCCAATGATGCCAGAAACAGCATCAGGGTGCATCTGGTCTGCTAGAGTGGATATCTGTGGGAGGTAGTCTGTATTTTGCCCCAGAGAAGGAATTTTAAAAACGGAATTAAAACCTAAGAGTAGGAAGACATGAGACAGGGGCAGGTTGCAGGGGTTGGACCCCCATCTGATTTCCTTGATACCATGAGAACCCTGCTGCTAATTACAGCATCCCAGAACTGTCCTTGCTCTTGCTCTTTTCCCAAGAGTGATGCACACAGGAGTGCATTGTGTCTAGTCAATGCTTCCCAAGGGAGTATATCCCAAAGCAACTGTCCCAGGAGAATTTGAGCATGACAGATTCTTTTCATTTGTGATTGCCCGAGGGCCTGGGAGTAACCTGCTCAGAGTGCCTGCCAACCTTTCCGATGAGTTTTGCCTGTGTTCTTCAGGTCAGAAGGGAAAAGAAAAGAAAACACATATTAGTTTCTGACGTGGAAAAGGTCTTGGGACACAGATGGGAAGTCGAGGCAAGGGAAGATGTCCTCTGGAGCTCGCTGGCATAACACGACAGGGACTACTTAACTACTTCACCTTTCTAATCCTGGGCCCTTAGGTTATAAAGGTTGCCATGGGCTGAAATCATTTATGGGATGACTGAGCTGGTCCTTATTGGATAAAGACAAGAACTGCTTGGAATATTTTTTTTTTTAATCTTGCTCCACAGAACAGAATGAGAAAGAAGTCCGTGAGGTCAATTGTCGTTTAGAAATTCATTCTCAAGGAATTTTGGGATCTAAGGTAAATCCTTCCACTGGTCCCTCAAGAGCCCTCTGTCCCGGGGAAGAATATGATGCTGGTAATCCATACTGCCATTTGTATACTGTGCAAATGTGTGGCTTAGCTGCTTTTTAAAAAATAGTCAGGCCTGGGGAACACAACATTGATGAAATCAGACTATCTGCAAGGACTCCCGCTTTAGCCTACATCGGGCTTTTGTGTTTTCCCTCCTGAGCAGATAATATAGCCCCTTGGCATCAGAGATTTCTTTCATCCTATCTTTGAACCTGCCTGATAGATACTGTAGGGCTGAGGTTATAGTTCAAGAAATCATTGCTAAGTCTGTCACATATGTGGTTAATAAACTCCCTCCTAGGCAGGCATAGTCCTGAACTAGACTACTGTCTGGCCCCGTCAGTGCGGTGCTCCAAGGTACGCTCCACTCCCACGGCACGCTCCACTCCCACGGCACTTTCAGCCACCTTCTGCCTCAAAAGCCCTCAGAACTCTCCGCTCCTCTCTGGGTCTCACATGAGAGAGCCCAGAATGTATGAACTGTGACATACGGTTTTCCCCACTGCTTTGAAATTCGTATATGAAAGGGTTTGGGCAAAATTGGAGCACACTTATATTTGAGCGCTACAAGCTTTTATCTCAGAGGCTTCACAGTTTAGACCTTAGACTGGGAGGTGCAGTCACGTTAGGAGAGAGAACCACAAACCGGCAGAGGGTCAAGAAAAAGGAAGGCTTCTTTTCAGTACCTCCCTGCCGTTAGTGAGACGAAGATCACTGCTGCTGCTGCTTCGAGCAGATCAGAGCCCGGCAGCTCCTGCCTCCCACCCAGCCCTCACCCCCACAGTAAACTCCAAGTTGCTTAAGGGAAGACGGCTGGTCACCTTCCATTGTGGGCTTATCGCAAAGGACCCCATTGAAGCAGCCTCCGCATGAGCTGGGAAATCATTCCTTAGATTCTGTAATGTTTTACCTGTTGCTTGGAAATTTATTTAACACTTCTTATTTTTATGTCCTTTGAAAAGCATGATGTCATTCTTCTTTTACCTTTATGTTAAGAATGCCAAGTGGCATGCACAAGAGAGTAGCAGAGCCCTGGACCAGTACTTGGGGCAAGGGCTGAAGATTTCCCTTCAGCTGTCTGTCAATACCCACTACCTCAGTTAAATTCTCCCTTTGATGAGTTTTTGGAGATAAAGTCATCCTCCCAAAAGAAGCTCTATTTTTCAGGAGAGATTCCCAAGCCAGGTACATCGTTATTCTTCTGCGCATGTATTCTTCCCTCCCCTCTCCTTGGCTGATGCTCGGTGCCGCCTCTTCAGCACTGGCCTCCCACCAATCAGAATCAAACCAAGCACTTTGCTGAAGGATGTCAGGATCCTCCAGTGTCACAGCTCGAGTCCCAGCACCTCCTGTGCCACCATCTCTTCCACTATCGAGCCATGTCCTGTGCCACCCACCTCACTAGTGAGCCATGTCGTGGAAATATGTTGTCAGTTAACTGTTACAAAGAGAATTTACAATTTTCTGTTCTCATTGGAATTTTGGTCAGAACCCCAACAGGAATTTATGTTTTTGTATGAGGTAGTGGACACATTGACTTTTAAGTTTAAAATATAGAGTTAACATGGGGAAATTCTGAAGGAAATTTTGTTTTGTGTGTATGTTCCATTGTTTTTCATAAAAGGCAATTATTTAATTTTATGACATTTCTTGATATTGATTGTGTGATTTTAGACTTATCAAATATATTTTTAATAAAAATGTCAAGGTTTTAAAATTTCTATTGTGTCTATTCATTGTACATGGCATCATTGTAGGAAGGACAATTTCTACCACATAAGTACATATTGTATGGTAAGTATATTCCATCTTATATCTTGCTGCCTCTTCTTCTTTTCTCCCTCTTGTTAGTCCGCTGTGTTCCCATTGACACCTACTTTATGCAATATAGGCATGCATGATTTTATATATCTATACAGAATCTAAATTGGGTTGAAGAGACAGCTCAATAGTTAAAAGCATTTGCCGTTCTTCCAGAAGACCTGAATTTGGTTCCAGTGCACTGAAAGATTTACAGCCACTGGTAAGGGATCTGACACCCTCTTCTGGGCTCCACAGGCACCCACATACGTGCATCATATATTCACATGAATAAAACAAAATTTAAATCTTAAATTCTAGAAACCAAAAAATAAAAGAAAGTATACATTTGACTTTCTGAGCCTGCCTCGTTTAATGGGATTATCTACAGATGCATCCACTTTCTTGCAAATTATGTAGCTTCATTCTTCTGAGTGGCTGAAAAAATCCATTGTAGAGCAAATTTCCTTTATCCATTCCTTTGTGAAATGTGAAATGCGCTGCAGTGTACATCAATATGCAGGTGTCCCTGTGATATGGAGGCGTGATCTGTTGTTTATCTATTGGCTTAATAGCTGCACCTGAGTCTACTGATATTTTAACTACCGTCTGTGCGCCCTCACCCAGGCCCCACAGTCAGATGCCGCCAAGAACGCAGCTTGGTGGGATTTCTGGTCCCACCTATGCTGGCCCAGCTGTGACCACCAAATGCAGTTTTTAACTAAGTCTCTATTGTTCTAGTTCCCAATACAGACTCAGGAGTCAGATGTTGGAGAGACCTAGAAGGTGATCTTCCTTTTTGGCCGGAGATCCATCAAGAGAAGCATCTCTATACTCACTCCAAACCAAAAACAAAACAAAACAAAACAAAAAACAACAACAAAAAAATGGTTGTGAGTCTCTAAGTCCCTTCCTGCTCCTACTCATCCCTACTCCTTCCTTTATCCATATTCCTGGTTTCTCTGTACTTTCTATGGCTAATTCTTATCAAGTAGTTGCTGGCTCCACCCCCTGATCCAAGGTTAACTTTATTAACACAGTTGCAGAGTTTCAGTGTGATCAAATATCCTGCAGCATTGGACTCTTTTGGATAAATGAGTACTCCTAGGGCTGATGTAGCTGGGTGACGTGGAAGAGAAGTGTCTGATCTGACTTCCATAGTGGCTGAACTAGTTTATACTTCGGCCAGCAGCATATAAAGATACACTGTTTACAGCATATAGAGATACACTGTTTAGTGCAAATCCTAAGGCACCTGATTGGTCTAACAAAAAGCTGAATGGCAGCCTGGTGGTGGTGGCGCACAACTTTAATCCCAGCACTCAGGGAGACAGAGGCAGGTGGGTCTCTGTGAGTTTGATGTCAGCCTGGTCTACAGAGTGAGTTCCAGGGCAGCAAAAGCGACACAGGGAAAGCCTGCCTAGTAAAACAAACAAAACAAAACAAAAGCTGAATGGCCAATCGCTAGGCAGGGCTGGTGGACAGAGAGAATAAGTAGGAGAGGAGAGGAGAGAGAAGAGAGAAGAAGAGTACAAGAGATAAAGAGGGGGAGACGCCTGGGGCCAGCCAGTCAGTCAGCTACCAATCAGCCAGGCATGGAGTAGAACATGCAGAATGAAAGAAGGGAAAAAACCCTGAGGCAAAATGTAGACGAAGAGAAAGAGGTTAAGTTATAAGAGCTAACAAGAAAGGAGCCTAAGCTAAGATTGAGCATTCATAACTAATGATACTCCTCCATGTCATGATTTGGGAACTGGTTTGTAGCCCAAAAGAAAGCTTGCTACAGTGGTTTTAATTGCATCTCTCTAATGACTGGTGAAGTTAAATGTGGGTTTGTTTTTCATGTTTAATGACCACTTCATCCTTTTGAGAGTTGTCTGTTCATTTCATTAGTCCATTTATAGATTGGGTTATTTGAGTTCTTATTTAGTTTTGGGGGTTTTTTGTTTATTCTATATATTTATTATCAGTCAGATGTATAGCTACCAAATATTTTCTTGCCTTCTGTGGGTGGTTTCTTTACTTGATTAACTGCTTACTTTGTTCTGTAGAAGCTTTGTAATATCACAAGGCCTATTTGTTAATAGTCTTTGTTTCCTGAGTGATATTGAAGTCCTCTTCAGAATGTCCTTGCCTCTTTCTCAAAGTCTTTCCCACATTTTTTTCTCTCTATTACCATTGAGTTTTAGGACTTCCATTAAAGGGTCTGATAAATTTAGAGCTTGCTTTGATATTAGAGAGAGATAAGTACTTTATATTCACCTTCCAAGTGTGGGGATCCAGTTTTCCTAGCATCATTTGTTGAAGAGGCTACCTTTTCTCCAATTCATTGTCAAAATCAGGTGACTGAGCTGGATATGATGGTTCATGCCTTTAGTCCTAACATTCATAGAACATAGACAGGTTTGAGACCAGCATGTCTAAAACTGCAAGTTCTATGTCAGTCAAAAATACATAGTAAGGCCATGTCTGAGAAGAAAATCAGGCAACTGTAGTTATACAGGCTTATCTCTGGATCCTCTACTACACTGTATGTTCTAGATGTCTGTGTTCTAGATTCCATACTATGCTGTTTTAGTAACTATAGCTCTATGGCGTAACTTGGAATCAACTTCTTTGATTCACCCAGTACAGTCAATATGGGTTACAAACAGAAGGCATTTGAATAAATAATGGCAGAAAAACTTTCAGACTTGAAAACTGTAAACCTCTAGATCCAAACAGCCAGCAAACTTCAAGCATATAAAACATGAAAACTATCTAAGACCCATAGCTTTCTTAATATTCAGAACTAGTGATAAGAAATTGTTAAAAGTAGACAGAAAAGAAAATGTGTCAGATACAAAAGGAAAAATAACAACAGAATCTTCTCCCCAGAAACAAAATGGTGGAAAGAGATTGCTGAAGAACTCAAAGAACACACTGTTAAGTGAGAACACGCGCTGATGTGAGTAGACAATCAAATAAGTCATGGCTTTGATTTTGAGAATACTTGAGCAACATTTAAACAACAATAATCAATTTTCTCCTCTTTTTTCTCCAAAATTTGGTATCAAGACAATAAACCATGAGTACTGAAAACAGCCTGATATGGCATAAAAAGAGACAGGAGAACCAATGGAACTGAACTGAAGACCCAGATATCAATCCACACATCTATGAACACCTGATTTTTGACAAAGAAGCAAAAAAAATATAAAGTGGAAAAAACAAAGCATAATCAATGAATGGTGATGGCATAATGGTGATGGTATCAACATGTAGAAGAATGAAAATAGACCCATATCTATCTCTATGCACAAAACTCAAGTTCAAATGAATCAAAGACCTCAGCATAAATTCAACCACACTGAACCTCATAAAACAGAAAGTGGGAAGTACACTTGAACACATTGGCACTGGAGACCACTTCCTAAATATAACCCCAGTGGCACAGACACTGAGAGAAACAATTAATAAATGGGACCTCCTGAAACTGAAAGGCTTCTGTAAAGCAAAGGACACAGACAACAAGACAAAATGGCAGCCTACAGAATGGGAAAAGATCTTCACTAACCCCACATCAGACAGAGGTCTGATCTCCAAAATATACAAAGAACTCAAGAAATTGGTCATCCAAAGAACAAGTAATCCAATAAAAAAATGGGGTACAGACCTAAACAGAGAACTCTCAATAGAGGAATCTAAAATGATTGAAAGACACTTAAGGAAATGTTCAGCATCCTTAGTCATCAGAGAAATGCAAATCAAAACAAGTCTGAGATTCCATCTAACACCTGAATGGCCAAGATCAAAAACACTGATGACAACTTATGCTGGAGAGGTTGTGGGGTAAAGGGAACACTCTTGCATAGTTGATGGGAGTGCAAGCTGGTACAGCCACTTTGGATATGGTGATTTCTCAGAAAATTAGGAAACAACCTATCTCAAGACCCAGCAATACCACTTTTGGGTATATACCCAAAGGATGCTCAATCACACCTCAAGGACATGTGCTCAACTATAGCACATAGCAGCATTGTTTAACCAGAACCTGGAAACAACCTAAATGCCCCTCTACCGAAGAATGAATAAAGAAAATGTGGTACATTTATACACTGGAGTACTACATAGAAGAAAAAAAATAATGACATCTTGAAATTTGCAGACAAATGGATGGAGTTAGAAAACATCATATTGGGTGAGGTAACCCAGATCCAGAAAGCCAAATATCACATATACTCAGAAGTGGTTTTTAAAGATAAAGCAAAGAAAGCCAGCCTACAAACCACAATGCCAGAGAACCT
This sequence comes from Ondatra zibethicus, assembly GCA_004026605.1. Lineage (NCBI taxonomy): Eukaryota > Metazoa > Chordata > Mammalia > Rodentia > Cricetidae > Ondatra > Ondatra zibethicus. The sequence goes on along the minus strand of PVIU01001059.1, from coordinate 169,365 downwards.
AGACAAAAATGAGGACCCTAAGAAAGACTTACATAGATCTAATCTACATGGGAAATAGAAAAAGACAAGGTCTCCTGAGTAAATTGGGAGCATGGGGACTATGGAGAGGGTAAAAGGGGAGGGGAGAAAAAGGGAGAGGAACAGAGAAAAATATATAACTCAATAAAAACAATTAAAAAAAGAAATAAACTGCCAGAAACAGAGATCAATATTAGGTTTACTACTGATGAAGTTGATTAGAGAACTGGGGAATCCCTTAGATCACTGATTAAACTTAGCTAAGAGTACCTGTGAACCTCTGCATGAGACGATCTTCTCGGACAGTGACAGATAAACCCGTCCTTGGTCCTGTCACAGGACCGGAGGTTCTCTGCAGGCCAAAATGTCTAAAGTGAATCTGAGCCCGGACAGACTGAGCTGAGCACGATGACCTCAACTCATCTTCCTTAATTTGCCAATCTGATAGTTAATTCTTCTCATTGAGAAGTACGTGGCCAATAAAAATCGGAAAGTGGTGAACTATCCTTTCCTCATGGAGAGTGGACTCATTCGGAAATTATGCTCTCTCCAATAACAATCAGCTAAATTATTTAAAACTATAGACATGTAGTAGATATGAATTTGTAGCCAAGACCTTGGGAATGCTCCCTTTGGGCATCTCAGAAGCAGACCGTGGGATTTAGGTCTAAGCAGTTTCTATAGCAGTGCTACGGTGAAGTTCCAGTGAAGCCTGTGTTTGGGGAACTTGACAGTTGATGCACTTTTGAGCAGTGACTGTATCTTGAATTATTCAGTGACTATATCATCAATGAATTAATTTGTTGATGGATTCATAAAATGATCGCATCAATGAAGGCTGGTAGAGGGTGGATGTGGAGCTAGTAGGTTCCTATGTGTGCATATGTGTGTGTGGGGTTACCCTGAAGAACGCTGTCTTGTTCCTCACTCCTTGGCCTTTCTGTTTTCCTGTCCACCATGAATAAGCTGCCCTACTTCATCATCTGCCATGATGCTCAGGCTAGCTCAGGGTAGCTCAGGTTTATAGTAATGGATCCTGCCCACCAGGGACTGGGGCCTCGGAAACAATGAGCCCAAAGAAGTAGTTTTTCCTTTAAGTTGTATGTCAGGTATTTTGTCACAGGGATGAGACGCTAACACAGGAAATGGCACAAATACTAGGAAGTCACTGTTGAAGTAGGATACAATCAAAGGAAGACCATGGCAGGAGGGTCTTGGCTGGCCCTCTGTAGGTGGAGCCAATCCAGTAGCCTGACTTCCCCAGGCATCCTCTGGGAGGTTTCAGCTGGAAACTGGTGAGTCCTGAAGGCATAGGGACAGGGCCCTGCTAAGCTATATTCAATAAATTGCACAGTATTTTTGTTGTCTATAAGTGAGAATCTAGTTGCAAAAGCCCTTACCCTCCTGAGCTGGCAGAAAATTTAACTCCATTCATCATTAGTGGTCTTGTATGTGGTAGGCTGGGTGATGGTTCCAGAAGATTCTTGCTGAGCAGATGGGTTGGGGGAACCCTGGCCATCATTGCATTGTTGCTTCAGACATAAGGGAATTTTAATGTCTGGAAGCTTAGGCATAGCAGCGAGTGTAAAGGCCAAGGTTTGGTCTCTTCAGGTACAGTTTGCTTTCCCTTTGCCTGGCTTTACTCAGGGCCCTGCAAAGCAGTTGGGCTGTGAGAGATCAGCTGTTAGAACCTGGAAGGTTTCATCCCTCTCTGCTTCTGGGTTAGGGGGTTACCCTGAAAGGGTTTCTAATGACACCCCATCATCCTCAATCCTAAACACCATACCTTCTGTTAGTCTGGATTTCCATAATGGAAAGCCGAGAAGAACAGCTGACTTGAGGCCCGGCCTCCAGGGTCCTCTGAAGCAAAGGCTAAGGAAGGCGAAATACCTGTTAAGCTTGGGGACAGGAGAAAAAAAATATCAAGAGAACAAAATACAAATTAACAACTCAACAGGATCTGCAGTGAAATCAGAATGAACCAAAACATTTTAGCTTCATGTTATACACCTTTTTCGAGCTGCTGCTAACCCCTCCAGCTATGGGAATGACATACTTTTGATGAGAAAACCACAAACCCAGTGCAAACCGCATGACACCTGGTATCCAGGCAAAGGCGACTGTGCTGCCGTGTAAACAGAACCTTGCTAAGAATTAAGGTAGCCCCACATAATTAAAAAGTCAGGACTTGAATTAATTAATTCAAAGGTCACCAAAGAGCAAGCTCATTAGCTGGAGTACACGTTTCCTGGTTATAAAATCGATCTCTGTCTCCATTTCCTCTTTTGTTTTAAAGCCCTTGAAAAAATCAACACACTGTAAAGCTGATCCTCTGAAGACACACTTGTGTAAGTTTAAATACATGCATCTTCGTGTAAAAACCACATTTTGGATAGAGACTGTTTTATTATCTGAAATTTTTCATGTTGTCGTTTGCATACCTAATCATCCCTAGCCATTATGACCTGGTGCACCAAGACATAGCATTTTTCTGTAGCCTTGCCTTGTACAGAATGTCATATAAATGACATCCAATAGCATCTGGACTTTTGAGATGGTCTCAGCACACTTGGAGATGCATCTCTGCTATGTGCATTGACAGTTTATTCTTCTCACAGTTGAGCTGCCCCACTTTGTGGGAGAAGAGCATTGTGCTTACTCCTTTACCCACTGAAGGATGCTTGAGTTGTTTGCAAGTTTTGGAATTGGTATAGGGTCACAACTAACATTTGTACAAATGCATTTTCATTTGTACAGTGAAGCATCTAGATTTAGGATTGTTGGGTCGTGTAGTAAGAGTCTATTTATCTTCATATACAACCAGAGAAGTGTTTTCATATACAACCCGGGTAGCTGCTCCATCTTGTATCACCAAACACTGTCACCCTGTTTCTTCACATCTTCACTGCCCCTTGGGATTGCCAGGATGTGGAATTACTCTACTAGGTGCAGGGTGACATCTCACATGGCTTATCCTGTCTCTCTGTCACCAACATTACCGCCTGCCTGCCTGCTTATTTCACTTCCTTATTTCCTTTGGTTTTCAGGTGATAACTCTAGATTGGTGTATGCAGCTTGTGGGTGTTTGTATTTGTTTTGCTAGATGTTTTCTACGGTTTTGATTTGTGATTAGTTTCATTAATTTTAGGAAATTCTTAGCTATTATTCTTTGAAGAATTTCATCTATCCTGTTCTGTTCTTTTCTTTGAGGAGTTACAGATCCATTGCTGGTGATCATTTTGTCTCCTCAGAATGTGTTCATCCTTATCTTTTACATACATATATGTTAAGTATGAATATGCATGTGCTTGAGTGTATGTATTTCAATGTTTTAAGAACAAAAGATACTTAAGTAGTGTTTTTAATGCTTGGAGACTGGCCTTTCTCTTCTTTTCTTCAGACTTGAGTGTGGGATCCAGGCAGGAGCTGGCCTGAGTAACCCAGAGTACACCGCAGTCTTTGGGTTTCTCCAGTGATTCCTTACTTGGAGGATGTGGCCACTACTCTACCAGAGGATTTCTGCTCTTCCTCCCTAGAGAGAAAGTCTCACTAGCATTGTTTTCCATTTTGCACTATTTTACTTTAACCTTTGTATTGTTTCTCTGAGACTCTCACATATGTATGCATCATGGCTTGATTATACCAACTCCATGCCCTTCCTGTCACCTCTCAGACTCTTCCCATGTGCCCCTCCCAACATTGTATCTTCTTCCATGGTCTGCTGACACGGATGTCTGTTACTGTGTGGGTGATGAGGGTGTTGCTGTCAGATGGTCTCAGACAAGTCCTGGAGTTGTGGCTCTCACAAGTGCTCCTGTTTTCAGCGTGACCCTGACTTTCCCTGTGGGTGAAGCTTTAACAAATCCTGCTCCCTTCTCACTGGTAGATCTCTACTAGTGATCTAAGGTACTGCCCTCCCCCACCCCACCCCCCAAGCAAATCCCTCCACATAGAATGCACGGTCTGGGGGTTTCTGCAACGTCTCTGCTGTTCCATGAACAGAAGCTTTCTCAGGCTTTCCCCCCAATCTTCCAGTAAGGATCTGGTGAGGTTACAGAGTGCAACAGCCAGAAAGGAAAGCTTTAGACTCCCGCCCTCATGTCTGTGGGCGGTAGGAGCGCCATACTCTGACTGAGCCGCTCTAGCCTTTAACTCCAAACCTCTAGTGGAATCTTACCACTGGGTTTGCACTTGGCACTATTTGCCTAGGTGATGAGTGTGGCTGTACCCCCATCCCCAACCCTCGGCCCCGTATATGATTTATTTCTCTTTATTTTTGGTTAGATGTTTACCTTGTGAATCTAGGTGTCTGAAAGTTCAGAAAACGTTGCTAATCTGATTTTTGTTGCAGTTTTTCCTGCTATATGTGTGGCCGCAGTACTTTCTCCTTTAGATGCCTAAACATGCACTCCTCCTTCCTTGAGGGTTTATGTTTCTAAGCTGAGATCTTCTGTACCATATTTTTCTTGTCTGGGCTCATGCTTCTGGGTATCAGGGGCCTTTAATTAGCTCCCCCCCGTTACTTTGCAATTTTCACAGCTATGATTTAGATGTAAGTAACTCATAAAGTCTGTGTGCCGAGGCTGGCTCCTCAGGTGGTAGGACCTGTGGAAGTGGGGCCTGGTGGGTGGTCATTAGGTTGTCAAGAACGCTGCAGAAGGGACTACAGCAGTTCTTCCTGGCCCCTGGTTAAGGCTTACAGACTTGATCCTGGCTCCACCTAGCCTCTAGTACTTCCTACCTAGCCGTGAATTCTTATTACCAAAGTATTCCTGTGTCTAGGCCACCACCCACTGTGAAGTTCTTGCCAGTGGTAAATAACCCAAATTGAGAGAGAACCCCCCCACCCCATTTTTCTTTATAAGGTCAGCTTGCTTCGGGTACTCAGTCAATATAATGTACAGCAGGTTAACATGCCTACTTCCTCCTCTCGAGTTTTCCTTTGCTCTCTTGTTTATTTGCCCGAATGTTTTTCGTTTGCTCGGTTGATTGACTGTGTGCGCACGTTCCTGCTAGTTATGTGGTATGGGTTACTCAAGCACTGTGAAGCAGCTTTTCTCTGAAGACTCCTGGCGCACACCAAAAGGAGCCTAGTCCCCAGTGGCAGACAGGTTCCTGATACTCTTCTAACTGGGAGAGGAGAAAGAGCTGTTGACTGTTTCTCAGCACAGCCAGGAGAATGCAAATGCTGCCTTCACTCAGCGAGGGGGGGGGGAACACGACGATGATGACACAGATGGAAGGCAAACCCCCACTGTCACGGCTCTCCCCAAACTCTGCATGCATGCGCATGCATGCTTCCCTGTTATTAGATGTTCAAGTGTGTGAGCACCCCCCCCCCCAGACATCTTCCTGCATTTCCCCGGCAAAGTCCGGACTGGAAAGGAACTCACGCTCCTCCCTTTTAAAATAGAAACTATCCACATTGATTTCCTTTAGCTACAATGTGTATAGGATCACTGCAGACACACAAAAAATATCCAGCAAAACAAAAAATGTAGCAAAAGTCTGTTTTTTTCCTCCTCCTCTTCCAGATCAGAGAGTGGTTTAGATTCTGTCGTGCCTTCCCCAGTAGTTCTGTTTGTCTGCAAAGGGACATGTGTCTTTGCTTTTCAAATGTCAGGCTAATACACTTGACTGGTGTGAGGACACGGGTAATGGAGGAAGATTCTTGGCATCTCCAGGCTTGCTGCTGTGAGGAGCGAAGGGAAAAGCAGCTAGTCAGAGAAAGCTGCAGCAGCTTTAAATGATTGTGTGTGAAAGCCACAAAGAGGAATTGTAAAATGGCTGTGTGTGTGTGTGTGTGTGTGTGTGTGCGTGCGTGCGCGCACTCTTGTGTTTACAGACATGGGCTGCTTTCATGGCTTAACCCTGTCAGCAGGTGGCAGGGTCAGGCGGCAAGGCCACGGTGTGTAGGCACTGGAGTGTCCCTTTGTCTGCAAGCCTGGCCTTCATACTTCACAAGAAGAGCCACAGCTCTTTCCAGCTGTCTCTTTGCTAAAAGGTCATTTGGCTCTTGTTTCTCTCCCAGTGGTTCTGGTTCCCCTGACAGGAGGAGTGCCGGCCTCAGCTTTGATCTGCAAGTCCAGGACTCCTCGGGGAGCCCAGACGTTACTAGTAAACGTGTATTTGTGTCATGCCTGCCTGGATAAGGAGGGTGCTGGCAGGGCTCGTGATGCCAACACTCCATTTTGGGCAATTGTGTTCTCCACTAAAGACTGTAGGGAGGTACGGGCTCCTGATTCTGTGCACTTACCAAGTGTTCTCCTCTTCCAGTGGATTCCCTTGTGATGGTGAGAGTCCGTGGGAACGGGCTACCAATCTGATTGTTCTTTAGGTCCCTCTGTCCTAATGTTAACAGCAGCCAGGGGTTTGACTAAGAATGCAGACCTTGGATGATGCCCAAGATTTAGCCAAGCTAAGCTCTCACTTTATCTACAAAAGGAAGATGGATTCTGTTGGGTTCTCCTTTGAGAGAAAAACAGACCATCTCAGATTCTTCTGGAAGGTCAGCTCAGAGATTGTGCCGTCCCTCCATCACTGCCATGCTGATCTCCGTGGCTGGCCTCTCTGCTCAGTTATGCGCACTCTCAATGTGACTAACGATTAAGAGTGTTGATTCTGTGTGGGGTGGTGCCTGGATCCCAGCCTTCCTTCCATCTGGTAAGCTTCCCTCTGAGCTGGAGCTCCTGCTGGCTGTGGAAAGAAAGAACCCTCACCAGTGTTGATTAATCCTCCCCTCTGCCTGAGCAAGGCCTTGGACCCCACAGGGATTGGTTCAGTCTGTGGCTGGCCAACGGATGGGTGGGGGGAGTGGGGGAATGCGTTGGCCATGTTTGTGCCAGCACCGGGCCACAGGCTCAGGGCCAAGTGCACCTTTTCCTAGACATGGAGGAGCACTGTCCTCCCCAGTGCAGTGATTGCAATCCAGGCCAATTTACAAGGGCATATACTGCAGCAATTCAATGCTTCTCCTATTTCTTGTTGTGAACTTAGGATGAACTCACATATTTGTTCAAGGAACATTTAATTCTGTGCCAGAGAGTTGGCTGTGGCCCGAGAGCAGGGCGGCTGGGGTGCGCACACAGTGTGTACCGAGAGCAGGGCGGCTGGGGTGCGCACACAGTGTGTACCGAGAGCAGGGCGGCTGGGGTGTGCACACAGTGTGTACCGAGGAGTGGCAGAGCTGACAGGTGGGTCACAGAGGTGCAGCTGAGGAATCCCCAGGCCTGTCGTGGGAAGGGAAGTCCACGATCAGAATCACAGTCAGCAAGTGGGAATGGATGTGAGCACGGGGCAGGATCCAGGTGAGCTCACGCCTTTGAGGAATCATCCATTGCTATGTCTTGATCTGTTTAACAAATATCATGGAATGGAAATTTTATTTTCCATGTGGCGCTGGGACAGAATGGCACCCTTACTCTTCAGCGAGCCGTGTGCCCGCATCCTAATCTGCGGGGCCTGTGAGGTTTCTTTATCCCAAATGATGTGATTAAGTTAGGTTGCTTCACAGGAGGAGTTTATCTGGTGGCCCCTAAATATAATGGTATGCATCCAAAAGAGGCAGAGGGAGCCTGGAGACAGACACGGCACGGAGGAGGCGATGTGAAGACGGAGGCAGACTGCATTTTGGTCAAATGTTCCCTTCACTTTGTTGTGACTGTCATCTTGTATTTACGGGTGGGTGGCTGAGGCTGGTGGGAATAGGGACATTCTCTCAGTTTGGATGGAGAAGAAGAGGCAGTGTTTTAGAGTGTCTTCTCATTTGCTTTCTGTGGCTGTGATAGAACACCGACCAAAAGCCAGCTGGGGAGGAAAGGGGTTATTTGGTATTTGGTTGACACATCCTGCTTCCAGTCCATCACGGAGGGAAGCTGAGGGAGGAGGAGCTCAAGTAGGAGCAGAGGCAGAGACCATGGAGGGGCATGTCTCACTGGCTTGCTCCCTGCTTTCGTTCAGCTAGCTTCCTGATACAGTCCAGGCCCACCTCCCCCAGTGATGGCATCACCCCACAGCAGGCCGGGCCCTCCTACATCAATTAGTAGCCCAGAGAGCACCCAGAGTCAGGCCCACAAGTCAACCTGATGGAGTCAACCCCTCAACTGAGGTTATTTCTTCCCAGGTGCGTGAGGTTGACAGCCGAGGCTGTGACCAGATGTCTCAGGACAGGCTGTGTCACTAGATAACCCCAAACTCAAAGGGGTTGTTTCTTGCATATATTACTTATCCACTGTGAACTGAGGTGGTGATGCTTAGTGGAGTTCTGCATGTCATTGTCATTGCTTATCCATGATGAACTCAGGGGCAGCCAGTGGTTCTGCTTGTCATTGTCACTTGGCTCTGGAGGACTGGAACAGTCCTGGAAACTGAGGCATGGAAAGAGATAATGAAGTCCACTCAGGGCCCAGAGACACACAGTATCTTCCCACAGCCCATTTGAACACTGGTGACAGAACTGGGCTTACTGGAAATGGCTGAGGAGTGTAGGAGAGCTATCAGAACATTTAGTGAGCATTGCCGACTTCGCTATAGACAGAGAACTCTACTCCGACTGGGTGCTGCTAATGGCCTTGTGTCAGCGACAGAATGAAGCAGTTTCAGGGTCTGTGTCAAGGTCCTGGGGTCGACATGTCTACTTTGCTCCTCTTGTGCAGCCCACTGCTGGCTGCTTTGCCGGGGACTCAGGAAGAAGCACCGAGGTGAATGTGACTAACCACCACTCTAACACAGAACATTCAGCGGGCCACTTTGGACTAACTGGATGAGGTCAAGAACAATCTGAAGGTGCTCTGCATAGGAACTGACCAAATATGGCTTAGGGTAGGGTGGGGTTATCTAGAGAATAATACTACAAGAACATGGCCATATTGGGCTGGGAATGGAGGCTCTGAGCCAGAGAACAACTCAAGGTTCTGCAGCCAAGTGGGAGAGCCCTTTCTTAGGCTATTATTTTCCATCCATGACTTCTCACATTATTCCAGAAGTCCTGTTCCCTGGGTTTGGGCTCGCAATAGCCACCTGGAGTATTTTGAGTTCCTCTGTGTGTTCAAGCCTGGGACCAAACATAACCTCATTCATGACAGCTCCAGCAGTGCTGGGCCGTGAAAGTTGTTTAGCTGGGTTTCCAGCTCCAGCGATCCCAGGGTAGAAATGCCATGCAGCCTGCAGCACGGAACTGCGCTAGCCTGCATCATCAGAGCTCCTCTGATAGGCTACCAGTCTTGGCTTTTCTCATTCCTAAAGGATTGTTGCTCAAAGTGGTGTCTGCCATGGCTGGGAGTGTTTCTGAACATGAAAGGAAATATTTAAGTTTCCAAGACGTGTAAAAACCCCAAACAAGCATGCATGGGAAACCACTCATATCCCCATTAACACACTAATCCTAATCATCCGGAGAGAAACCACAAAAGATCCTACCAGATCTTTTTTCCTCCCATGGAGACGTGAATCTGTGATCAATCAGTTGAACCCAGTTTACCCACAGCTGGGGTTTCTTGTCCCCGCCCACTTTCCCTTTCATCTCCTATTGGTGCAGTATCCACTTCCTCTAGGAGGCAAGCAGCTGCTGATTGGATCTTCAAGTCAGGGCTGTACCTCTCCTCTGTCCCTCAGACGCTGGGGCAGGGAGTGGATTTGGTGCTGCTTGCCCAGGTAACCTGGGATCTCACTGCTATACCTCCACTGAGTAGGAAGGCTCCAGTTATGTGTGCTTTTGGTCTCCAGCGTGCTGGAGCAGGAGTCGTTCGTGTCCTGTCAGATCTGTGGACTATGTATGTCCTTCCCTTCTCAGCAGAGGCAAGCCGCTACGGTTAACATCTGTTGGTCGGTGCTGCTGCTCCTTTGCGTCTCCACAGCGTTAGTTCTTTTGTGACCAGGGAAACCGAGGGCCTTGGGGGTTGTAAGCACAATATGAATGTGCTCTATGAAGGGACATCTGAGAGTGCCCTCATCACGAAGTCCTGCCAGAGGTCTCACCATACAGACCTGTCCTCGGCAACCCATAGAGCCAGTAGGGAGGTTCCAGTGCCCAGTAGGGAGGGTTCCAGCAGGGAGGTTCCAGCGCCCAGTAGGGAGGGTTCCAGCAGGGAGGTTCCAGCGCCCAGTAGGGAGGGTTCCATTCTGCTTTTCCTACAGATTCATTCAACCAATAGGGGAGGAGCAAAAGACTTCCCCGAAGTTACCCGTCTTCAATATGTGAATCTAGACAAATTCTCAAATACTGCTTTAGGTAAATTATGAAGCCCAGTTATTATTTATTTATTTATTTATTGGAGCGAAACTTCCACTTGGTAGGGCGTCCCAGTTTGACAGCACAGGATGCTGAACAACAACAACAAAAATTCCTTGAAGCCAAAGACTTGGGAGAAAGGCCATTAATGAAGGTCGTAGTTGAATTGTGCCTGGTCAAACTAAAAATGAGGAAAACCTGCAATCCTTCTAGGCCTTTGCCAGATGTAATCACCAGGTTACTTCGGTAGGAAATTCCTGTTGGTAACAGTAAGATGTCAATTTAGTGGTCTGGATTCCAATTGTAACGAGACATTCCTGGTGGCAAAGGCTGCCCAGCCGCGCCTTCCAGAGCCTGAACTCTTCAGAGCTAGGAGATGTCCTTGAGTGCTCATGTGCCTGGGAGAGGAGCCTGGGCAATGGACTGAGGCAAATTTAAATAGTTTTCAGAAGGGGATTAAAACGGCTTTCAGAGCTCAAGGAAACAGCCATGCTCTCAGACCTACTGGGGAATTCAGAGATTTGGGATTAAGTTTTAGCATCACCTCCAGGAGCGCCTTTTCTGCTACGGGGCTTTGATTCTGTGCTGCTTAGGGTTCCACTGTGATCACACAGCAGCTTCTGCTTCCATTGAAGGGTCTGGGCTCCTCTTAGCATCCACACAGGGCTCTGCACATGAAAGGAACTTCTGGAATTTTCATACTTCTAAAGGCTCCAGTTAAAAACGAGAGGACCATACTAATCCTGTTTCTAATTAGGTCCCTACTCCTGGGACTTGGGTAGTGCTCGCCATACGGTGAGAGCTAGCCCATACATAGAGCGGCATCCTTGAGGGGGTTAAGGAGACCAGGTGACCTCCTGTGTAATGTAATTTGTAAGGGGTGGGATCCATAACGGGAAACAAATGTATGGGGTTGCAAAGCCATGCTCGGCGTCTGCCAGGCCAAAGCACAATTTCCTTCAAACGCTGAGCTCAGAATGAGAGCTCAAGGGAAGCACGGTGTTAGGCCAGGAGCACAATGAGAGATAATACAGCCGTCTCCAGAGAGCACAGAGATGGGGGTGAGGATAAAATTTGGGACACAGCGGTTTATACATTTGACAAAAACCCAGCTCAAAGTGAATAATATGATCTTCTTGGTGTTTGCTGCAATTTTGATAAAATTATTTGTCGTGTAGCTGAAATTTCTCTTTCTCAATCCTTTGTGGCATGGAGCTTAATGTTGCCACCGCTGCGAGCCTATGCCTTTACCAGTGATCTTGATATAACCTTACCAGGGGTCAAGTTGTAAAGGACTTCCTGGCAAGTAGACATTTTTCTTGTGAGTTTCTGGTACCAGTTAGCTATGCCACACAGAAGGGCAGGATGACCAGAGAGTGTGTGAGGTTGGATTCAAGTGTGCTTCTTCAGGTAGTAGTCAAATTTCACACTCTGCTTTTTAAAAGTATATCTGACAGGCGTGTTTGGATTTATGCACTCTGACAGCCTTTAGCATTTCTGGGCCCCTCACTAGCTCGTAGAATGGGAGAGGGCCATGGTAATTATTATAACTTTTAAAACAGGTCGGTCCTGCCCTCACCTTCTGTGCCAAATAACAGTCTCCAGATTCACAGTGGAGGTCAACGGACTTGTAGGAACAGAGCCCTGACTGCAGCTTAGGATATGAGATCTGCTTCTAGATCTCAGTGCTTTGGAAGACAATGAGAAAGGGGAGGGTCCCACACTCCTGAATAGATTTTTCCTAAATAAAAATTTACAATTAAAACTAAACAAATTTCTTTCCCCTCAATGCACTCCCCCTAGAGAGGCATTCACTTTTAGAGTCAAATAAAGGCAGGCTACTGAGAGATTTACCTAGCGTCAGGGGAGATGGCTCAGTGATGAAGACAACTGGGTGCTCTCACACAGGACCTGGGTTCAGTTCCCAGTAGCCACATGGTGGCGAACAATCATCTGGAACTCCAGTTCTCATTCTCCAGAACCTCATTCTGACCCCCACAGGCCCAAGGCACCCACATGGTACTCATATGTATGTGCAGGCAAAGCACTCATACATGTAAAACAAAAATTGTTAAAAACAAAACCCAAAGATTTATTTAAAGCCTTGGCTTTCATTTCCTTCCCATTTTAAAAAACTTACTTTTCAGTTATGATTTTAATATTTCTGCATTTTAGCTTTTGGCTGAAGCACTCTTATCAACTGACAAAATTATTTTAGGTATCAGTTATGTCTTCAGTCACAGTGACACACTGTATACTGTGAACCCCACATTAGCCCCACATATAGACATGCTAAAAATAGAAACCACACATGCAAAGTCTTTTCTGGGCTTCAAATTCACAGCCTTTTACGTTTCTCTGTCTGAGTTCTCTAGAAGCTTTGGAACCAGATGATGCAAACATCCTCAGGGCTAGGAGATGCCATGGCATCTCACCATCAACATATAGGAGAAAATAACAGTGGATGTATCTGTTATTTTGAAGGAAAAGGAAATTTGATTCTGAGTAGAAACTGCTGCCAACTGAGTTATGATATTAAGTAGCAGGTGCATTTTTCACTGTTGAGAATAACAGAAGCTAAAAGATGAAAAAGACCAGTGCTCCAGTTTTTCAAGATTATAATATAATTACATCATTTCTCCCTTCCCTTCCCTCCCCCAACCCTGTCCATGTACTGCCCCCTTGCTCTCTTTCAAATTTATGGCCTACTTATTGTTGTCACAGGTGCGTGTGCGTGTGTGTGTGTGTGTGTGGTGTGTGTGTAGTCTTAAGTATATATAAATACAACTTAGTCTGTATAATGTTACTTGTATTCATATGTTTTCAGGACTGACCATTTAGTATTTGATAACCAATTGGTATCCTCTTCCCCGGGGAAGACTATCTCTCCTGTTCTCAGCATTTCTTAGTTGTCTACAGATCTTTTTCTAGGCCTTGCGAGCTCTCTCTTCCCTGTTGGCATGTCTTGGTTTCATCCTTATTCAGGCCATGCTCAGCCATGTTTTTTAATTGTATCTTCTGACATTTCTAGGGGACTTAAACTCACAGCAAACGCTCTGTTCCTTGGGCTCTTTATAATCTTTCTGCACAATGACCCCCAAACCTTAGGCCCAGGTGTTGTAGATATATCAGTTGACACTACTCCACAGCTCTGCGTCTTGATCAGGTGTTGGTTTCTGTTACTATAAGAAGTTTCCATGATGAAGGGGTGAGAACTACACTTGTCTATGGGTACAAGGACAAAGATTAGGTTGAAGATTATTGTGGCTTAGCAAAGTGGTGGTTGTAGGTTGTAGGACCCCCTTTGAGGTCCGTGACTTCACTAGCTATGGACAGTTGACTAGGTTTCCAGTACTTGGCATGATTTCCTCTTATTGAGCGACCCTTAAGTCCAATTAGAGAGATATTGGTTACACCAAGGTATGTGTGCCACTACTGAGCCGTTAGGTAGAGTTATTATGCCATGCTGGCTGCTGTTGTGGTTCATGGGTGTCGGAGGACTGTTGATTGTTTCCTAAGCTTTGGAAGCTTACACAGCATCTTCCGGTACCATGAAAGCTTGTCCTCTGGGGGAGCAGCACTCCATTTTAGGCTATTTCACTTACAACCCTCTCAAATCACATTATGAGAATTTTTTTTCATGGCAAATTTTAAGACAAGTAGAATGGAACCCAAGGCTTAAAGCTGCAGGATAACAGAACCCCAAGAGTGGCAGGAAGGGCGCACTGCAAGCTGGGCTGGAATCAATAAGGCAGCCCTGTTCCTCTGATCAGGAATACTTTGTGAAGATAAATAAAGATGAAGAGGGGAGATCAAGGGCTCTTTGCCTCTCGCTTTAAAGTGATGCTTCATTTACTTAATGGAACACCAAGATCATCCGGGCGAGGCCTCCAAAAAGATGAACATTAACAAATTTCAGAAAACCAGAACCTGAGAGTACATGAAATAATTAACTGCCTCAAAACCGAGTTAGGACAACAAAAGGGGCAAAAACCAAACAAAAATGAAAGCATCAAAAGAATTATATTCGTTTGCTATGATAAAAAAAGAAAGGCAGGTTTATTAAATACGGAAACGTACGTGAGTGCCTGTGGCTTATTAAGACAGATTTTTTTTCTCCACAGCGAGAGCTAAGGAGAAGGACTAAACTAATGGACTGGGTCCAGGCATGTGCTATGCTATGACAGCCTGGGAATCTTCCAAGTAGGGAGAGAGGAGGGGAAGAGGAAAAGGAAAGCAGAATTTTATTGAGAGCTAAAAATTTTTGGAGTGTTTTTTTTTTAAAAATAAACAAACAAACAAAAAACAAAACAAAACAAAAAAATCTCAGAGTACAAGGCAAAGACTCTGCTGCCCTTCAGAAAGGAATTCAGGTTTCTGCACAGGGAACCAGTTCTTTGGGGGAGGGTTAAGAAAGGTTCTGAGTACTTCTGCTTGTGTAGCTCAGAGTGCTGGGTTCCTTATGGAGCTGGGAAAGCTGAGGAAGAGGGTTGGGGGATAAAAAACGGAATGGCTGGGCAAGAAGAGTAGCCAGGCGCTGAGAGCGGCATGGATTGAGGTCTGACGCTGTGGGGCTTGGAGCGAGAGGGGAGATTGCAAGGTGAATCAGTGTCCTCAGCCCTGGTCTCTCCCACAGACTCCACTCTGACACCAGAAGCTCCAAGCCCTGTCGAGGAGGAAGGGCTATTATGTTCCCCTGTGCATCCCCATTTCAAAGGGCAGATAGTGCCGGTGTAAATGTATAGACACACACACGGGGAAGGCTTCTGCCTCTGACTGCCCAGTTCAGCTGGACCAGTGGACACATAAAGGAAAAGGCAAGACCTTTAGGACTTAAAGTTTCCTTTTAAATAGACATTCGTTAATTTTTATTGTGCATATTGATCGTATATGGTGCAGTTACCCAAAGGCATTCTCAGACACGTGTATATCGAGGATAGCCCCACATCTCCTTACTTCTCCCACCCCCATGGCACCATTTGTCACCCTAGACAACTTCACTTATACTTTCACACTGCAAATACATACATGATTTAAAGTATTCTAGAGAGCATATTAAAATGAAAAAGAAACAAATACAACTAACATTAATAACACCTAACTAGCTTAGTAATACCATTTCACCATACAATCAATATATCTTAGACAGGTTTCTATTAGTGTGAAAAACAAACAAACAAACAAACAAACACATTACTAAGGTGACTTATAAAAGAAAGAATTGAATTGGGTTTATGGTTCTAGAAGGTTGAGTCTATGATGGCAGAAGGAAGGCATGGCAATAGATGGCTGGAGAAGTAGCTGAGAGCTCACACACAAGCTCTCTTGTGCCCCAACCTGTGCTGTCCATATCAGAATTAGAACTAACAAGAAAATGAGTCCACATACCAAGACCTTCTCATAAAAATACCAACAATATGAAAGATCAAGCCGCTGTATTCTCTCCCAAACCTTCCGGTCCTGTAGAAATGCTTGCAAATGAGAGCGACATGGATGAATCCCTGGACACAGAATTTAAAGAACAATAATGAACTTCTTCAAAGAATTCAAGGGGTTTAAAGAAGACACAAAGAGATATCTCGATAGAATTAAGAAGAAAGAGTTTAAGGAGAATAAAAGCCTAGTGATGCCCATAACACAAACATGAGACAGGACAGCCCAGGACTTGAGATCAGAATTCAATCAGAAGACAGAAACATTGAAGAGGATTCAAGAGGAAATGAAGATGGAACTGAAAACCCCAGTAATTATTCTAGGAAAGTCAGGCTTACAAATAGAACAAAGCAGTCAGAGGATAGAATTGTAGGACTTGAAGATAAGATTGATTAGCTAGACCAAATATGGAAGGAATATGACATTAAAAATGACAGGAAAGGCACATATAGAATATATGGGATACCATAAATAAACCAAACATTTAGATTATAGGCATAGATGAGGAGAAAGAAGAATCCAAAGTCGATGGGATATACCAAATCTTCAACAAAATCATGGAAGAAAAAGTTTCCTCATGATGAAAAGACACAACCATACAGATAAAAAAAAATTATATGGGACATCAAATATACAATACCAGAAAAGAAAATCCCCACAGTATATCAAGTTAAAACATTAAGTATACACAATTTAGAACATGGATTGAAAGCTTTAAGAGAAAAGCAGATGCAAGCCACACGAAAATGAAACCCATCAGAATAACAGCTGATTTCTCAATGGAAACTTTGAAAATCAGTCTGAAGCAGTTCATCCACATTAAAAGACTATGACAGCCAACCTCTAGGCTAATACACCCAGAAAAACTATCTGCCATAGTTGAAGGAGGAAAAGAAAACATTCCATGACTTAAACTGCCTAAAAAATTATATTCCATAAACTAAACCTAAATAAAATATAGGAATCATTATTTCAGGATGAAAGCAGGGGTGAAGATTAGCAGACATCCCATGGAAAAGAATACAAAGCTATAATTATTAAAACACAAAGTATCGCTGAGAACACAGACAAAACTCCCCAAATTAGCAACAATGGCTACAATTAACACACTCATTTCAGTAATGATTTTAAATATCAATAGCAAAAAAACACAGGGTGACAGAATGAATCAAAAACAGAATCTAGCTATGTGTTGTCTTTAAGAAAGATATCTTCGTTTTGCAGCTAGGTGCCACCCAAAAGTAAGAGGGTGGACAAAAGTGCTCCAGTCACATGGGACCAGGAAGCAAGCAGTATCGCTATGCTGACTAGACATCAGTCATGTCTGACTAGATTTCGATTTAAAACTAATCAGAAGGAATAAAGAGGGACTCTTCATTCTAATCAAGGGAACAGCTAACTAAGAAGACATTACTATCCTAAAAATAAAGGAAGCAAACTCTGTGGTGACCAACTTCATTAAAAAGGACTACTGGATTCAAAGACACAAATATCGATCCATTTATAATAGGTGATTTCACTACCCCACTCTCTCCAACAGACAGGTGATCTGAACAAAACATAAACAGAGGACCGTCAGAACTAACTGACAGCATGCATCAAGTGGGTGAAAGGTAGCTACAGAATTTTTTACCCAAACATCAAAAATACACAAGGATGCTTTTCTAAAACAGACCAGATTCTGAGACACAAATCAAATCTTTACACATTCAGAAAGATTGGAATCACTTTTTGTATCCCATTTGACAACAATGAAAGAAGATTTAGAATTGTCAGCATAAAACCTATAGTGGTCTATTATTTATGTTTTAATAAATAAAGCTTGCCTAAAGGTCAGTGCAGGGCAGCCACACTAGTCAGTCATACAGGCCAGGCATTGGTGGCACACACCTTTAATCCCAGAATCCACACTAGTTGGCCATAGAGGCCAGGCGGTTGTGGTGCACACCTTCAATTCCAGCACTGGAGAGGAATATAAGGCGGGATGAGACGGGAACTTGCTCTCTTTCAGTCTGGAGATTTCCTAGAGGTAAGAGCTCTCTAGCGCCTTGGCTACTTTGCTTTTCTGATCTTCAGGTGGAGCCCCCAAATCTGTCTCTGGGTTTTTATTATGTGTGGTAGAAAAACTTCTAGTGAATTTCTGCATGTGAACTCATGCAGATTAAGGAACTCTTTACTGAATGATGATGAATAGGTCAAAGGATAAATCAAAAGAAAAAAAAATCTTGGGAGCAAATGAAAAAGAAAACACAGCACAATACAACCTTTGTGACACCTTGAAAGCCATCTTCTAAGAGAAATTTGTAGCTCTGCATGCCTACATTTAAAAATCAGAAAGAACACAAATGGTTTAATGATGCAATTCAGAAAGCTGGAAAAACATTGAATCCAAACCTAACTAATGGCAAGAGATAATATAAATCAGCAGAAATCAGTGAAACACAGAGAAAAGAATACAAGAAAATTTAATGAATATAAGATTGGGTTCTTTGAGAAGACAAACAAGATTGATTGACCTTTGGGCCAACTAACCAAAAAAAGTACTTAATTTGACAGAATCAGAAATGAAGAGGGAAACATTACAACAGACACCAATGAAGTTCAGAATATTATTAAGGGAGGGCTTTACAAACCCGTACTCCATTTAGTTGGAAAACCTAAAAGAAATTGATGTTACTAGGTTTATTTAAATCATCACAATTAAACCAAGAAGAAATCAGCAACCTAAACAGATTCACAACAAATAAGGAGCTTGAAATAGTAATAAAAAATCTTCTAGCAAAAAAATGTTTCTGGCCAGAAGGATTCACAGTAGAATTTAATCACACATTCAAAGAGAATCTATAGCCAGTCCTTCCTAACCGCTAAACATGAAAGAAAGAGAAGGCTCACAAACTTCTTTTACAAAGTCAGTATCACGCTACACAAAAATCAAGTAAAGACACAACAACAACAACAAAAACACACAAAAATCAAGTAAAGACACAACAACAACAACAAAAAAAAACCTACCGAATAAACATAGACTCAAAAATGCTCAAAAAAATCCTTGCAAACCAAATATAGTCATACATCAAAAAGATTATATGCCATGACCAGGATGACTTTATCCCTGAACTGAAAGATGGTTCAATATACATAAGCCAATTAATGTAATAAACCACGTAAATGGAGTTTAAGACAAAAAAGTCACATGATCATTTAAGTATAGGCAGAATAAGCCTTTGAACAATTCCAACATGGCTTCATGAAAAAAGCCTTAGAGAAGGAAAGGCTAGAGGGGACATACCTCAACACAATGAAAGCTATATATGAGACACCCACAGCCAACATCGTCCTAAATGGAGAAAAGCTTGAAGCAATCCCACTGAAGTCAGGAATTATACAGGGATGCCCATGTCTTTCCAGTACCTTTCTCAAGTACTAGCTGGAGCGGTAAGTCCACAGAAGAAGATTAAAGGCATACGGATAGGGAAAGAAGAAGTCAAACTATCTCTAGCTGCAGATGATATGGCATTAGAGATCTCCAAAATTCTACCGGAAAACTTCTAGAAGCATAAGCAAATTCAGCCATGTGGCAGTGTACAGAATCAACTTGCACAAATCAATAGTTTCTCTAGACACCACCAACAAAAATACAGAGGAGCTCTGGACACACTCCCCTTCCCAGTAGCCTCAAAGAAAACAACTTGCTAGTAGGAATAAGCCTAACCAGGGAAGCGAAGGGCTTCTACAATGAAACTTTAAACCTCTGAAGAAAGAGGTAGAGAAAGACACCAGTGTTGCTGGAATTCTGTCACTGCTTTGATGGCCAATTGTGAGGGGCGGTTTGGCCCAATGGGTGGAGTTGGATTGAAGAATTGTGTGACCTGAATAAAGGGTGCAGGCAGCATTGTGCATTGATTTTACCAGTTAGTAAACTGTAACATGACCCTACTGGTCCTCTTCATTATACTAGAAATGGAAAGACATCCCATGCTCACAGATTGGTGGAATTAACATTGTGAAAATGACCATGTTTATTGCTGCTCTACTCAACAATAGCTAGGAAATGGAAACAACCTAAATGTCTTTCAACTGATGGACATATAGTAAAAGTACGGCGTGTGTACATTGTGGAACCCTACTCGGTGGTAAGGTAAAATGAAACAATGAACTTTGCAGGTAAATGGGTTGAACTAGAAAAGATCATATTGAGTGAGGTAATCCAGACCCAGAAGGACAAACACTGCATGTTCTCCATCACCAGAGGTTCCTAGCTCCAAGCTTCAGATGTGACTCATGGCCGAGAGTAACTGCAGAGAGTTGGAAAGTGAACGCGAACCATCACTACGGAAGGGGGGCAGCAATAAAATAGGGAATAGCAGTGTACATGTGATGTGGTTGGGCAAATGGGAAAAGGGGGGTTCCCTAGGAAGAGGTAGGGTGGCAGAGAAGAAAGCGGAACATTGTAAAAGCCAGAGATGGTGGCTGTGGTGGTTTGAATGAGAATAAATGGACTCTGTAATCTCATGTATTAGAACACTTGTTCCCCCATTGCAATTGTTTGAGAAAGATAAGAAGGTGTGGCCTTGTTGGAGAAGGTGTGTCACTGGAGGGTGGGTTTGAGGTTTCAAAAGTCCCTGACAGTCCCAGTTAACTCTTTCTCTGCCATGTGTTTGATATTCAAGATGTAGGCTCGTGGTTACAGTTCCCTGCCTGTAACCCATGGCTGGCCACCTCCATGCTGTCTACCATGATGGTCATAGACTCTAACCCTCTGAAACTATAAGTGCCAAGAAACTCTTCTATAAGTTGTCTTTGTCATGGTGTCTTATTTCAGCAACCGAAAAGTGACTCATGCACTGGATGACTCCAAGGGAAGCATTTTCTAAACCCGAGGAGGCTATTACACACAGGAGCAGTTATGACAGCTCACACAAGTGCTGTGTGTGCCCAAGTCAGACAAAATCTCAGCATGGGAGTGGGCATGAAGTGTCTGTCACTCCCTAGCTGATGAGTTGTTGGAAATTTATAGATGTTGGGAGAGGGAGAGTCAATCTTTAATGGTGTAGCTCCTGACAGGCCAACCATGCTCGCTCCAGTGAGTATGTGGGTGACATGAACTGGACTTGATGGTTTTAAAAATTGGGTGAGTAGGAAAAGGTGGATGAGTATGGGAAAATTTGGGGATTGGGGTAAGTATCATCAATGTATATTATGTGAAACTCTCAAGAACTAATAAAAATAACAAAAGGAATTACATTTGCTAGAATTTCATCACCATGACAAGGCACCTGCAGTAAACATTTTGAAAAGGTAATAAATTATTAAGTTATGGGTTAGTTCATAATTTAATGCATGTTGTCATGCTCTTTTATGAACATTATTGTGTCAACTTTCAGAATTACAGCATTACATAATTACTATAACTAACCAGTTGGAAATTTGAAATGTATAGACTCTTCTAATATCACTTATCAGGAAACAAAATAGAAGTTCATGTTTGGAGCTAGCCCAGCACCAAGATCCTGGAGCTAGACAGCATTTGTTCCAACTTGAGACAGAGGAAGGGGACGGTTCTCCTTGGGGTATTAGACAGAGTTAAAATCACTATTAGTGTTGATAAGTTTTTCAAGATCTTATTGTAAGCATTTGTTCTAACTCCCTAATTATCAGCTATTCGATTCTCCCTTATGGCCCTGGCTGCCTTATTCAAAAAGATGCCAACTCAACAACCAGCCAGGCTCTCTTTATGTCAATGCTGGCTGTTATGAGTGAACATTCCATGGATGCCTTGAGAAAAACATGCAATGATTATAGATGATTATCTTGGCTCTTGATGGAGTAACAACCATGATGATCTCTCGATTATTCTGTGTCTATTTCTAGCTAGGTGTGAAGGGAACCATTTCCCCTTGTGGCCTAGCAGGGGGATGCTGTGATGGGGGGGCAGGGGGACGAAAGAGGTAAGGCTGTGATTGGTGTAAACACTGTGATTATGTCCCCCCCCCCACCCCCGACACCTTTCTTTTTGGCTATATACCCAGGCTGCTCGGGCTCGCTTGGTGTGTAGTCTGGGAGACTCTTCTGTGCTGTCTCCTCTGGGGTCATAACAGTAGACCCAATAAAAACTTCTTTCCAGTAGCCATTGCTTACTGTCCTCGTCTGGGTTACTATTGCTGTGATAAAACTCCATGACCAAAGCAACTTGGGGAGGAAAGGGTCCACTTGACTTACCATTCCACAGTGTAGTCCATCATTGAAGGAGGTCAGGACAGGAGCTCAAACAGAGCAGGATCCTGGAGGCTGATACAGAGGCCATGGAGGGGTGCTGCTTACGGGCTTGCTTCTCATGACTTGTTCAGTCTGCTTTATTTTTTTCAATAGAGCCCAGGACTACCAACCCAGGGATGGTTAGGCCCTCCCACATCAATCACTAATTAAGAAAATGCTTTGCAGGCCTGCCTGCAACCCAGTTTTATGGAGACATTTTCTTAATTGAGGTTCCCTCCTCTCAGATGACTTTAGCTTGTGTCAGGTTGATGCAAAACTGACCAGCACACCTACTTTCAGTAGCGTGTGTTAAGCTGGTAACACAAAGAGAGCAGAGCCATCTGAGTGGCAATGGCCAAGACAGCTGAGTGGCAATGTTAGTGACAGCTGGGCAGACAGTGGGCTAAGCTTTGAGAGTGGAGGGCATTTGGCTTCTTGACAGCTAAGAAACATCAGCTGAGCAGTTCCGGGATGGCTGGAGAGGACTGCAGAAGCAAGGAAATGGCAGGTTACTAAGAATGAAGATAGGTAAAAGGCTCTAAAAGGACAAAGTAGAGAAATTGTCAGCTATGGGAGAATAAGAGAGCTGTCAGATCTTTGGGACAAGGGTCTTGAGCATCCGAAGCCAAGAGCTTTTAACACTGGCTTGTGTTAGACTGGGGGGTCCTGACTTCCTTGCAAACTGCAATCCTTGTAAATCTAAGGACCACCATATTCAAGGCCTGTAACCTTGGAGGACTCTGCCTACCCAGGCTCCTCCTTGCCTGCTGCTGCCTCTCACTGCTGCTGAACACGGGAAACTAAAGCTTCCAGACTGGCCCTTGAAAAGCTCCTCCTTCCTCCTAGTATTTCCATCTGGTGCCAAAGAGCCCAGCCAGCTGTCTCTTGGCTGCGCATCTTGCATTAACCCTGACTCAAGCACACACTTGCCCCGTGAGATCCTCCACCTCGGTGATGACATGCAGAGCCAGAACCCACTTCACATTGACAGATGCTGCTATGTAGAATTGTCAGCTTTTCCATTCACATGAAGGAATGGCTCTCTCGGCTCTCACAGGGTCTTGGGATAGATGGAGTGTGTTAGCCTGGTGAACAGAGCAGCAACAGGGCAATCAATACCATGGACTGCCTGGGCCACAAACTCAAACAACTCATACCCTTCACTTTCCTGTGCTTCTCTTCTGCACAATATTTCTCAAGCAGAAAATTATCATCTGGGGTGCAGGAGGGCTTGGGGACTAAGCACCCACATTGGGGATATAATTATTGGTGCATCTGATTTGGGGGTTACACATACTTCTAGGAATCTGGGGACGGGCTTGCTATTGAGTTACCATCAGCTGACTCAAAACAATAGGAGAATCTCTCACAGTATGGAAGCCACAGGTCTGAGACTAGTCGGTCCCCAGGACCTCATATCCTCCCGTGTCCCTGGGGTCTGATCTCTCTTTGCTCTTGCAGTTTCTAATGATTCCAGGATTTCTTGGCTTTTGAAGTTGCAAAAGTTGAGAAAAACCAAACTGTTCCACACATCTAGCACAGAAGCCTCTGGGAGCTGAGGTGTGAGGACTTCTCTACATTGTACAGTTCTGTGATAGCAGGGGTCTAGCCCTGCTCTGTCTGGAAGGTAGTCTCAGATCTTGTAGGTCACAATTTCCATTCCACAAAACTGTTCTTAATCACACACACCAACCATCGCCCATAGCGTCTGTTCAACTTGTCTGTACACTGGAGGCTTCCACGAACTCTCTCTCCTTGGATCTGAATAATTTATTAGAAAGGCTTCCAGAACTCAGAGAACCTTTTCTATTTCTTAGTTTATCATCTCAATAGGAATATAATATAGAACCCAGACTAAGAGCCCGATGAGAAGATACACAGAATGAGGTCTCGAGGGTCTGATTGCAGGGTCTCTGTCCCTTTGGCGGTGGGTGTTGCAGCTTCTCAGCCTACAAATGTGGTCAACAACAAAGAGCTTCTAGAATCTACAGTTGCTATCCAAGGATCTATCATGACTATTCCCCTAGGACAACAGTTGCTTCCACAATGTAGAACATTCCCTCCAACCGGGAAATCTTGTTTCAGGAGCCAGGGTCAAAGACCAAATACTAGAAAAATACTCTCTTTCTGTCCCTATTGCTCAGGAATGGACAGGGATTTGAGAAGCCCTCCGCTGGAAACTGGAGAGGAAGGTCAATATAGCATATAGTAATCTTCCTATAAATCACAGCTTCAGAGTAGATAAACACAACCCTTGCCTCTGCTTCCACAAGGCCTTTGTTCTGTCTGTGTCCTCTCTTTCTGTTTTTAAGTATGGACGCTATTGCATTTAGGACCTTCCCTAAAACAAGTGCCATCATAGGATCATTAACTGATTATATCTGCAGAGACATTATTTCCAGATAGAGTCACATTTTGAGCTTGTAAATAAAGCAAGGAGTCTTGGAGGACACCATTGGGTCCACTTGGGGATACCTGCGCCCTGTGGAGTAACCTCTTGTGATAGCTAACGACAAACTCAGGGCACACAGTGGTCTGCCTTTGATGGAGATCCTTTGCCCCTTTGAGCTTTGGCATCAAGAACGATCAAAGGATGCACGAAACTCCAAAGGCTGTGGGTGTGAAGAGCCGAGGAAATCAAGAGCTCCCTCTAGGTTTTAGCCACTGCCAGCCACACAGGGGCTTACCATCTATCTTGCAGCCCTCTCTCCATCAGGAACTGCCATCAAAACTTTTCAGGAAAAAATTAATTTCAAAGGAATGCTAATGTTATTTCCTTCTTTCTTTTGGGAAGACTTCAAAGAATATTCTTAGTCAAGAGCACTTCTTGGGACTACAGAGATAGTGTGTCTGGCTTTTTAAAGTTAACAACATTTAAACATGAATCACATGCAAAACATTGAGGTAGAGGCAGGGAGGCAGGGACAGGGGGAGAGGGGCAGGGGAACAGGCAGGGGCAGAGGCAGAGATGGTCTCTGTAGAGTGTCCCTTTTTCTGCATTTTACTATGATATTTAGAGATCAGAATTAACTTGTTGCTTATTGGTAGTTCTTTTCAGAAATAAATTCTCTCTCTCTCTCTCTCTCTCTCTCTCTCTCTCTCTCTCTCTCTCTCTCTCTCTTTCTGTGTGTGTGTGTGTGTGTAGTTCAGAAGACAACTTGAGAGAGTCCGTTTCCTCCTTCCACTACGTGGATCCTGGGGATTCAACTCAAGTTGCCAGCCTTGGTGGTGAGTGCCTTCACCCAGTGAGTATCTCATTGGCCCTTATTAGTGTTTTTAGCAGGAAAGCACACTGGAGTCATGGTGTGTGTAAAGTTCTCATGGGCACACAGAATTGAGAAACAGCTCCAGGGAAGGTTAGTGTACTCTTTTTACTGAGAAAAAAAAATGTGTAGGTGGGCATAAAGACATTAGAGGCTTCCTTGCCCCCTCAGATTGTGCATGCACCCACACAGAGCGTTATCATGGATGGCAATGAATGTCTACTGCATGAATAACCGTGGTAAACAGTAGCATATAATTCTAGCTATGGAGGAATTTGTTGGTGGTGTTCCCCAGTATTGTGGCTGTCAGACCCTGAGATGACCTATCTATATCCTTGACCCTCACTGCACATTTCCTCTTGTAACCCCTACCCTTGGATGGGACCTTGACTTGCTATTTAGCTTTTGTGTTTTTGTTTGTTTTGTTTTGTTATTTTTGTTTTTCAAGATAACTTTTCTCTGTGGGGGCCTGGCTGTCCCAGAATTCTCGCAGGCTGGCCTTGAACTCACAGAGATCTACTCCAGTCAGCCTCCTGAATGCTGGGATTAAAGGCGGTAGCCACCGGTACCTGGCTCGAACTTCCTAGCTTCTAATGAAATGAATTGGCCAAGACAATAGGATGTTTACAAAGACCAGGACTTCCTTTGGGGCGCCTTTTCTTTGACCTTCATTTTCTCTTAGATTCCTCACTCTGACAAAGCCAGGTGTCATGTCTTCAGTAGGCCAATGGGGTAACCTCTACAGGAAAAATGTTTGTCTCTGGCTAGTAGTCATCAAGACCATGAGGCTCTCAGTCCAACCACCCTGGAGGAAGTAACTCTGCCAACACACAGACACACGCAGACACCCAGACACACCCAGACACACAGACACATGCAGACCCACAGACACATGCAGACACACAGACACACACAGACACACAGACACACACAGACACACACACACACACACACACACACACACACACACACACAGGCACACACACGCACGCACACACGTGCGTGGGAAGATCCTTCCCTTGCTCACCCTGTACTGGTGGTGGCCTTGACTGAGAGCTTGGTGGAGCCACAAGAGCAGGTAAGAGTCAGAGACTGTCAGTTCAGCAGAGTCTGGGCTTCTAACCCAGAAACAACAAAAGTCGATGCTGCATGCAGAAGCAGGTAACTCGCATGGCCACTGGGTATTTGGATGCTGAACCCAAATTCTTTGCCAGAGAAGCAGAACTCTTGGCTAGGTAGGGAAGCTCTGAGGCCAGCATCCTAGACTCCCTGTTGTGCTTATATGAAGCACTTATGGGGTCAGAGGTTAATGAGGCCTGAGGAGGATACAGAGCCAGAGGTGCCCTGGTCCCAGATTCTCAGGACACCAAGGGCTTTTACCACTGTGTAGTCTTTGTACCAAACGGTTACTTTCCTTACAGGTGGAGAGATGGCTCCGCAGATAAGAGCACTGGCTGCTCTTGCAGAGGACCTGGGTTTTGTTCCTAGCACCTACGTGGCAGCTCACAACTGTCTGTAACTCCAGTTCCAAGTCCCTTTTCTGGACCCTACAGGCACTGTGTGTATGTGCGCATGCATTTGTGTATGTGTCTGTATGTGTGTATGTATATGGTGCACATACATACATAAGACAAGCATTCATCCATATAAAAATAATAAATCCTTTAAAAAAAGTATAGTTACCTTATTGATTCTACTTATGTACCAAACAACAACCTAATCACCTACATATTAGGAACAAATAAATAGAGGGAGGTGGATCTCTGTGATGAAGTCAGGCTTATTAAACAGGTGCAGAACAAAAAGTACACTTGCAGTATAGAACAAGGCTACAATGCTGCTGTGCCTTCGGCTGCTGGTCTTCTTGTTCCGAAGGGAGATTGGGGACGTCTGGGGAAGTCACCAAGCAGCTGCTGCCAGCGAACCCTGCACTGTCCAAGAGAGCACACACGACCCCCATCCTCCATTTTATCCAATCATGTATTTCCAGAAAAGACCAAGCCCATTGGACAAAGTCACCCAAATACAGTTAGCTGATGGACCGAATCCCCCCAACAAATAAGTCTAAAAATGAAGTAGTATTACATATTTTAAAATGATATAATGTATCATAATGATTCTCTCTCATTGATCATATTTATGTGACACAATGTGTTTTACAGGGATTAGAATAAATTATACTTTGATATAATTTCTTATATTTACAGTCTTCCACATCTGATATTTTCAAAACAACCCAAATGGATGAATAATTAGCTTTATTTGACCAACATGTCAAATTATTTACCTGCATCCCCAGCCAGGACCTGAACCTACCCAGGTCTCCTAGACCAGGCTCCAGCTGGCATACCCTCGAACATCCTCTTGGCTTGGTGCCCTCCCCAGCCTGGTGCCACCCCCAGCCTGATGCGATTGTCACCTCTGCTGTCCTTTCTGGCTGCAATTCCACCGCAATGCCGCTGACACCTGCTGCTCCAGTAATAGTGTGAAATGAAGAATATTTGAAAGATTTTTTATTTGGTATGTGTTCTATATCATCATGACAAATAACCACCTATTGTAGTAATAGGGGAGGGTACGGGTACGAGAAAGTGGAAGAGCTCTTCAACCATGGCTCTCACCTAGGCTCCGCCTACCCGGGTCTGCAGGAAGCTGCCTCCTGCTGAAGCCTGTCACAGTGAGTGGAAGCACCATACAGAGACTTGGAAACACAGCGTGTGAGCCAGATTTTGCTCAGTCTGCTCTACACAGGGCAGCTCCGGGATGCTACAATAGACTCCCGATGGGCTAGTTATAATGTGAACCCCAGGAAACAGACTTTCAATGCCGTCAGACTCCTCAGGCCGCAACTCAAAGCCCTGGGGTTGACTGCAACCTGGGAAATGTGTTCACTGGGAGATAAAACACGCTAGGCCACCTGGAAGGATTAACAGAGATTTCTCACCCTCTAAGTACCCAGAAAAAGGATAAACAAAGGAAAACAACCAAATTCTGTAATTAACTGAATTTCCAGAAAACAGTGAGAGATCTATCAGCAATGGTTCCATGGATGCAGTGTAATTCTTCCTCCTCTGTCTTCACATGTTGGGGCACATGTGAGTGTGTGCATGTGCACACACGGTGCACAGACAGATCTCCACCCCGTCCTCTATCCTCACATGTTGTGGCACATGTGAATGTATGTGTGTGCACGCACAGTGCACAGACAGATCTCTACCTGTCCTCTATCTTCACATGTTGTGGGGCACATGTGAGTGTGTGCCCTTGCACACACGGTGCACAGACAGATCTCCACCCTGTTCTCTGTCCTCACATGTTGTGGGGCACATGTGAGTGTGTGCCCTTGCACACACGGTGCACAGACAGATCTCCACCCTGTTCTCTGTCCTCACATGTTGTGGGGCATATGTGAGTGTGTGCATGTGCACACACGGTGCACAGACAGATATCCATCCCATCCTTTATTCTCACATGTTCTGGGGCACATGTGAGTGCATGCACTTGCACACACGGTGCACAGACAGATCTGCACTCTGTATAAATCTTGTTCCTGCTCATTTTAGAGCTACTTCCTCAGAGCCGCTCTCATTTGCATCAGTGCATATTCAACCTGAACTTGCTGCTCTTATTTTTGCCCTCTCAAGGTTCTTTCAGAACTTGAGGTCTGTCAGGTTTTTCCTGGAAACCCTCCCCCAGAACCCCTGGAACTTGGGAGTCCTTGCCTTCCAGCCCAGCTGTCACAAAGAATGCCCTTCAGCATCACCTTGGAAACCGAACCTGGCACTTTCCTGTTGAATTCCCCCATTTTCGGAGTCTTTTGTCGCCTGCTCTACAGATTCCCTCTTCCTTCTGTGGAGAACACTCTTCAGTTGCTCCTTAAGACAGGGCACACAGAAGACAATTTCCAAGACACTGCCTTTCCCAAAATGTCTTTTAGTCTCACAGACAGTTTCCCTGGGTCTACAGTTCATCTATAAAATCCTTTTCTTTGTGAATTTTGAAAATATCAGTTATTATTTTCTGTTTTTTCATAGGGCTAAATCTAATGCCATTGTGATCTATGTTCCTATGGGTTTGGCTTTATTTTTTTCTCTCAGAACCTTTTAAAATTACAGATTTTAAAAAATCTTTAATGCTGTGGAATTTTCATTAATATGTTTGATACTGATTGGGCTGCCAAATTCGTAGAGTATTTCTTTGGTAATTTTTTTCTTTTATGTTTTCTCTCTTTTGAAACTCAGATACACTTCCTAGGTTGAAAGTTTAATATGGTTTCCCCCTTATCCCATTTCTTTGCCCTTTTGCTTTATCCTCTGAAAAAGCTTCTTAATTCTAATTTTGAAGTGTAAAATTTAATTAAAATTTGAGTTTATATTTGTATATATGTCTCTCTGTATACCTTGTGTATGTTTGGCACCTTTGGAGGCCAGAAGAAGGAGTTAGATGCCCTAGGACTGGGGTTACAGCTGGTTGTGAGCAGCCATGTAGGCACTGGGAATTGAAACCCAGGTCCTTTGGAAAAGCAGCCAGTGATCTTAACCATTGAGCCACCTCTCCAGCCCCTGATTTTTTTTTTAGTTTTTTTAAATTGATTTTTATTGAGCTCTACATTTTTCTCTGCTCCCCTCCCTGCCTTTCCCCTCCCCTCAACTCTCCCCCAAGGTCCCCATGCTCCCAATTTACTCAGGAGATCTTGTCTTTTTCTATGTAAGTCTCACTTAGTGTCCTCATTGTTGTCTAAGTTCTCTGGGATTGTGATTTGTGGGCTGGTTTTCTTTGCTTTATGTTTAAAAATCAGTTATGAGTGAGTACATGTGATAACTGTCTTTCTGGGTCTGGGTTACCTCCTACAAAATTCAAGATGACGTTATTTTTTTTCTGCTGTGTGGTACTCCATTGTGTAAATGTACCACATTTTCCTTATCTGTTCTTTGGTCAAGGGGCATTTAGGTTGTTTCCAGGTTCTGGCTATGACAAACAGCCCCTGATTTTTAAAAATTCTTTTAATTTTAAGATCATTTTCTCATTCTCCCAGGCCTCTTTCTCCCCTGTGTGTGATGTATATATGTGTGTGGTATGTGATGTGTATGTATGTGTGATGTGTGTGATGTATGTGTGTATGATGTATATGTATGTGTGGTGTGTCTGCAAGGTGTATGTGTCTGTGATGTGTATGTATGTGTGTATTGTATGTGAATGTGTTGCGCAGAGAGTTGCATCTATGTGCATTCACATAGACCAGAGGAGGTCACTGAGCATTCCTCTCTCTCACTCTCTGCCTTCTCTTCCAGGCATGGTTTCTCAGTGGACCTGGAGATTGTGTTTTGCAGATACACTGACAGTCAGCATTACCCAGTCTTCTCCTGTCTCCTCTTCAGTGTTGGAGTGACAAGTGTATGCAGGGTCATTACCCAGTCCTGTCTCAGTGTTGGGGTGACAGGTGCATGCAGGGTCATTGCCCGGTCCCCTCCTGTCTCCTGTCCCTCAGGATTGGGGTGACAGTTTATGCAGGTTCATTACCCAGTCCCCTCCTGTCTCCTGTCCCTCAGGGTTAGGGTGACAGTTTATGCAGGTTCATTACCCAGTCCCCTCCTGTCTCCTGTCCCTCAGGGTTGGAGTGACAGCTTATGCAAGGTCATGTCTAAATTCCATGTGGTGCTGGGATCTGAGCTTCAGTCCTCACGCGTGAGCAGCAGGTGCTGTGAACTGCTGAGTCGTCTCTCAGCTCCCACTTTCCAATTCTTAATTATTCATTTTTGAAAATGTCTTATTCTTATTTTATTATCAATACCTATTCTTTTAGCTTGCTAGCTGTATTTTAGTTTAGAAAGAGAAAATTTCTACCCATTTCCTGCAATTTGCTTCCTCCAGGTTTCTTTTCATTCTTTTTAAGATTAAAAAGAAATGTTTGCATCAGCCCTGTTGTGTCTGGAAGATAATTTGAAGTCCCTAACTCTGCACATTGTCTAGTTGTGGATGTGTGTGTCAACTTCTCTCTGCTGCATGAGGAAACTTCTCTGAGGAGGGCAGTGATGCTCTGCTCTATGGATATAGCCATATGCTGCTAAGAGTCATTTTATTGTTATTTTTCGTTAGCAGCATAGTGGTGGTCTCTTTGTCCCTGAGGGTCTAGAACCTATCTAGTCTCGTGTTATTGGCTACTTTATCAGCGTCAAGTCTGAATTTCATCTTATGGAGTGTCCCTTAAATCAAAATAGAAAAAAAAAGTGGTTGGTTACTCCCATAACTTTGTTCCACTATTATACCGGTATACCCTGTAGACAGGTTCCTACTGCAGGTCACAGGGTTCACATGCGTGAAATTGGTGATGACTTTTCTCCTCCAGTTGTGTGCATGGTACCTTTTCTCCCCATGAGCACTAGTCAGCAGAGGCGAAGCTCCCAGATGACCACCAGCTCTCTGCTGTCTCCAGCCTTACCATCAGGTTGTGGAGATCAACTAACAGCATAAACGACAATCCTTTCCTCACACTGTGGATTTTACTTGGTAACATAAGATGTCTAGTTGGGACATTGTTTTCCCTGTTACATGGTAATTCCTTTCATGTGTTTATATATGTTAGGAAGCTTCTATAGTAATGGGTTTCCATATGGCTTTTCAAAAGGCCTTTAGTGTTAGCTGTCTCTCCTCATATTCTCTCTTTACCCTGCCCTTCTATTATCCTCCCCATTTATTCCTCCTGTTCTAGCTTCTCCTTTGTCTCTTTATGATACTGAACCCTATTGTCCCTGCCTTGGAAGAGTTTCTCTTTCCCCCTGGTTCTTTACTAGGTACCTAACCTCTTTGATTAGTCTAAATATATACATAAGGCTTAAAAGGTAACATCAACATATAAGAGAAAGCATGCAATATTTATCATTTTGAGTCTGGGTTACCTCACTCATTTACCTGCAAATTTCATTTTTCTTAACAGCTCAGTACTATTTAATTGTATAAATGTGTCACATATTCATTATCCATCTACCAGTTGATGGACATCTAGGCTGCTTCCAATTTCTGGCTATTAAGAACAGAGCAACCAAGAACATGGATGAACAAGTATCTCTGTAGTAAGAATGTAGAGTCCTTTGGATATACGTCCAAGAGTGGTATTGCTGGGTCTTGTGGTAGATCTACTTTTAGCTTTTTGAAGAATCTCCACACTGATTTCTAGAGTGGCTGTACCAATTCATGTGCCCACCAGCAATTCGTAATTATTTCCCTTTCCCTGCACCCTCACCAACATCCACTATCTTTATTTCATTTGTCTTGGCCATTCTGACTGGGGTAAGCTGAAATCTCATTCTTTTCCCCGTGGGAGGGAGGAAGAACATGAAGTTGGGTGGGTAGGAAGGTGTAGGGAAGCTAGGAATGGAAAGAATATTATCAAAATATAAGAAAAAATTAAATAAAAATAAAACAAAATATTATTAATATTAATATTTTTGTGTGTGTGCATGCACATGAACCATGGCATGTTTGTTGCTGTCAGAGGATAAATTTAGTGAACTGGTTTTTTCTTCCTATATTTATGTGAATTATCAGATACCCAGATTGTGTGACAAGCTCCTTTATCCCATTGAGCCACCTCCATGGCCTTTGCTTTGTTTTTGATTTGTCCCTTTGTGTTGAAGGCTTTCATAATGTGACAGTGACCCTAACCTGTCATTTCTAATAAAAACCACATTGTTCTAATAAAAACAACTAAATGTTTCTGAGACTCTCTGTATATAGATGAGATTTTATTTAGCAAGATTTACATCTGTTGAGCCATTGGTCAAAGGATCCCCAAAGTAAGATAGAGCAGCTGTGAAAACATCATATAGTAAATATGGAGCTATTCAAAATGCTAAGCATTGCCATATAAGCGCAACACGAAGGATGCATGGTGATTTACCGGAAGTGGTGACGAGAACCATCTCTGGGAGGGCGGCGATGTCCTGTGTTTGGACTGCAATGATGGTTACATAATTGTGCCCATTCGTCTAGAGCTACATTCAAAATCTATGCATTCTGCTTTATATGCGAAACAAGAAAATGCAGAGGGCACAGAAACGGAGTGGAATGGTGGTTACCAGTAGGTCGCAATGAGTGTGACTGGGGGTTGTCACAGGATACACACATAGACAGGAGCACTGACTAGTTCTGGTGACTACAGCCAGTAACATTTAAAAACCACTACGGGGCAGATTCTGAGTATTCTCACACAGCAACCTTAAGGAGGTGAGGTTAATATCGGTATCAATGCTATCGATTTAGCAACTCCATACTGTATACACGGTACAAAAACATTATGGCGTATGTAGAAAGCTGTCCAAAAAAAAAAATCAATTAAGAAAGGCGCAACAAAGAGTGTACACCGGAATATGCTAGACCTCAGTGAAGGTTTTAATAGGAACACTTTCCCCAGATACTCACTATTGTTAAGCGGAAGCTGAAGCACAGATGTTTGGCGCATAACTCCAAGTTACTCTCGCCGTGCCCTTCACACTCCATTTCAGCCAGACCTCAGCCTGCAGAGCAGACATGACATGCCTGCCCACCTCTGCATATTAACATGTGGCCTTATCCATGCCTAGACCGTCTCCTTTAAAACCTCCCAAACCTTGCCTGCTTCTTGTCTCCAAAGCTTTTGCTGAGCACTGAACCCTGAAAAATTACTGCACCCGCTATTTTCGTTTTTTATATTCTGCTGGTGTCAGTTATGTGGTGTTCCCACTGTGCTGCCCCGCGACATCTCTTTTATAGCCTTGCATGATTTTAATTTCTTTATTGACATTTTACTTTTCGTGTGTGCATGTCTTATCATCCTGGGAAAGATTATTTTCTAGAGGGTTTGAAGTATGTATTATACATCTTTACATCTCTCCCAGTGCCCAACATAATGCTATGAATATAGTTGGCAGTCAATAAATAGTTGCTGAATGAAGGATAAGGTAATAAATCATGCAGAAAATTTAAAGAGAAGAAATTGGAATTTTTGAAATAGAAAGAGGATTTGCTATGTCAGGAGGAACTGTTAGGACAGAATCAACCGAAGAGTACATTGAATTATCAAAAGGCCAAGTTCTTTATAGCCTGCATTTTATAAAGGATATGCATTATAATGAGATCAACACAATTTATAAAACTAATCTATAGGACCTTTGGAGCTGCTAAAAATAATCTATAATTGGGATGTGGTAATTTTAAACCTTAGTGATTCCTGCATTTATTCCCATCAACTTATTGCTAGGAATTTTGACATTGTCCCGGGAGGTAACGTCTTGCGCTATATACGGAATGCTTCATGCCATCTTTACCCCTTCCTGGTGTTGTCAAGATAACAAGCACTTCTGCAATTCTAGGTAGATGTGTGTCCTGCAAACAGCGGGAATGAACTCAGCTGTAGCATATGCTACACGTTATTATGCACAGCTTGTTAGATTCTGACTTGCCGTTTTCCCCGAGGAATACAGACTTCTGGTGTGGCAAAAAATAATATGGCCACTTTTATTTTAAAGGACATACTGTTCGTAAGAATAATAACAGTAACAACGAAAGCCAGGCCCCAAATGAACCTATCTGTAAACCCCATGTGATCTTCCTTTTACTTGCTCATCAGCCAAATTGATTTATAAGTAAGTTTTTATTGCATCATGTTTATTTTGTCACAGAGAGAAGGAATACATGGCCAGAAATTGGATGCCATATATACCCACTCAACTTGCGGTAATGAGGGCTGTTCTTACCAATTTACTGCCTGACAGACAAGAGAGCTGTTCGTTTTATCATTGTTGCCCACACCTATCAACCCTCCCTCCTACGTGATGACTACCACTGCAGTATATACAGCACATCTCTTCAGCGACTGTAATTCTTCATCTTTTGGGAGGTGTAGAACCTGTAATGGATGAATGTTGTAGACACAGAAGCAGATGATAGGTTTATCTCCTAAGTGGAACACTAATCTGTCTTTATTGGAAGGATGGACCCTCGCCATTTAATGAATGAGTTGTAAGTAACAGAGAGGATGGTTTAAATACATTTAGGGTTCAGACACAAAACACTGCTCCGGCCTTGTCTCCTGGAAAATAAGAGCTGGTGTGTTTAGTCCATCAGACCACACCATGATTTGGGAAATCCAAGGCCTATCCTGGAACTTTATCATGTTGCCATGAGTTATAAATGACTCCTAGATTCATACTGCTAGTGCTGCTATTAGCAGCAGCTGATTTCATAATATTTGGGGGACCACTGGTTGATCAAGGCACTTGAGTTATTATTTTCATTAATGACAGGTACTTAAAATTGCCCTTCTGAGATGTATCTCTCTCTCTCTGCTAGGTGTTCTGAGAAACTAAGTCACAAGCCATCCCCTCTGCCCTCTCAAGCTGTGTGTTTAGCAGCTCCAAAGGTCCTATAGATTAGCCAGCAGCGTGGTTTTTACAACCTGTTTTGTAGCATTCTGGTGATTCCCATTAATTGAACTTGTTTATTAACTGAAGCATTTGAACAGTCCTCGCAGCAGTGCACAGCTGCCTTCTGATGGCGCCAGTTTAGCCTCTTCCGAGTCCAAAGGGAGCGGGCACATCTAATGTAGCCTAAAGAAAGAGGGGGTCCTAGTAAATTTTATACACAATCTGTGTGGTGTGTACCGGGAACAAGCAATGTGGTGTAGTGTCTGGGTGTGGCATGTGGAGGTCAGAGGGCAAGTCTGTGGAGTTGTTCTCTCCTCCATCTTTCTGTGGACTCCAGAGATGGAACTTGAGTTGCCAGGCTTTAGTGACAAGCTCCTAGATCCACTGAGGTACCATGCTGCCCTGAGAGGAGATTTTTTTCTTTTCTTTTCTTTTTTCTTCCCCAGTCATTTCATGGATAGGTATGGATTCTGAGCTAAAGGGAAGAGCCTATGCCTTGCTTGTATCTCTAAGGCTATAACGTAGTCTCCTCCCTTGCCTTTCCTCCCTCCCCTCCTCTTTTCTTCCCTTCCTTTCCATATACCTCCACCCTCCCACCCCCGCTTTTCTTTTGTATGTCTACTCTGCTTTTTTCTTGTTTGGTGCCTTGACTCAAGAAGGCTGCAGCTCCTAGTCTCCCATAAACCCTGCTCGCCCTCAGTTTATCTTTCTAGGGTCACATTCCTTTCTTGAGGATATGATTGGCTTATCTTCTCTACAGAATGTCACCTTTAAGGCATTCTTTTACTGCCCCTGGATGGGGCAGGTTCTGTAGAAGAGGCCCTGGAGTACAGGCTATATGATCCGTCTCACTACAATCTAATTCCCTCTGCTGTCTTCCATGTCTTCAGGCTGCTTTGAAAATGGGAGAAATGGTACTTTGCAGTCTTACCAACCATCCATAAAATGCCATTCTAGCTCTGAAAATGCTATGTAGTAAAACAGGCTCTCGAGTGTGGGGGTCAGGGGTCAGTCTGTGCTCTGTGCTTTAAACACAGGCATCTCAGTTCCTTTTCTTGGCCACATTCTAGGCCTTGTATCGCAATTCTTAGTAGTCATGCAGTACACCAGTGTTACCATTTTGCTGGCCTTCCCTGGCAGTACCTTGTCCTTGTAAGAGACAAGTTCCACCCACTCCCAATCTCTCCCTTCCCACTGAGGCAAACTGGTCTCAACTCTCTCTCTCTCTCTCTCTCTCTCTCTCTCTCTCTCTCTCTCTCTCTCTCTGCTGTTCTTCTGAAGAGGCTCTGTCTCTTCCCCCTCTTCTCTCTCCTCCTATCTCCTTCTCTGTCTTTGTCTTTCTACCTCTCTCTTTCTCTGTCTTAGTATCTCTCCATTCCTCCCCTCTGCCCTCCCAAACCTTCCCAATACCCTCTTTCTAAATAAAACTTCATACTCCCCAATATCTCTCTGCATGGCCTTTCTGTCTATCCCTTACCTGCTGTGATCCTTCCTGCCAGGGTCACTCGTGCTGAAAATTGTAACAGCCAGGAAGCCAGGGCTTACATATGAACTGGACATCTAACTCCCCTGAGGTAAACCAAGTTAAGGCTTTTTGCTGAAGATGATTATTTTGCTTTCGGTAAATCTGTACCAAGGAAAACTGAACCTGTGAGTCTGGACTGGAGACTATGCCTGGAAACTAGTTCTTAAGGAGTTTGATGAAGAAAGAGGAGGGTGCTGTGTTGTGGTGGGTGGGGGCGCTGTAAAGAGATTTAGTCCCAACATACATGAAAAGTTTTTGCACCCTGATAAGCCCCTCTACCAACGCAACAATACAAATCATACCAAATCAAACCCAATTAGAAAAAGCCCAGGTTTAATGGATACAATTGCTCCCAGATGATTTTCCAGCTCCCCAGAGAGAAGACGGGGAAGGAAGCTGGAAAACCATATGTCTGTTTTCTGGGGGTGGGGGCAGTTTAAATACCTTGTGGGAGTGGTCTTGAGCATCACTGGGGGTCATCATTTGGCAGTCTTTCTGAGATGCCGCAGGGTTGGGGTAGAGCATCCACCTCAACATTCCAGACTCCTTAGGTCTATGGATGCCAGAGGCTGGTGTGAAGCTCCCACCAGAAAAAAACATATGTCCATAATCTTTCACTGTAGTACGTGTGCCAGTCTTCCTACGAATGTCCTAAAGGACAGTCGTTACCAGTGGACTGTTAAGATAAACCCCAGGGTTCACCATGCTGTCTGGCTTTAATGGTGAGAATCGATTGCAAACCTGGCCAGATTAAGCATCACCTAAGGAGATAAGCTTATGTTCTTGCCTATGATGGTGTTTCTAGATTGGGCTGAGGTGGGAAGACCCACCTTAAATGTGGGTGGCACCATTCCATGGACTAGGATCCTAGCCTGAATAAAAGAAGAAGTCGAGCCGAGTACCAGCATTCACAACTGTCTGCTTCCTGCCTGGGGATGCAACGTAAACACCTACCCCATATGACTGTCATTGTGATTTCCCTACCATACAGACTGTACCTTTGAACTGTGGACTGAACAAGCCTTTCTTTTATTAAGTTGTTTCCGGGAGGTGTTTAGTCACAGAAATGAAAAAAACGAACAACACACTGTCACATCGTAGATTCTCAAAAGTGCTTGCTAACTGAGCAGCTTATCGATGGAGACTCCTCTGAGGATCTCAGCGAGGACACCCCAGGACGAGCCTGCCTTCCCCCTTGTTCCTTCTGCTGTGTGGAATATTGAGCCCATTCATCATCCTAATTAAAATTTAAATGTATTTCTAATCTCAGGCATATTCAGGGAGTGTGTCCGTTCATTGTCAGACTTCAAAGGAATTGCTTTCATTTTACCTCTGGTCGCCTCGCTTTGTGAGTTAAAGGGACACACTTTTCTCAGTATTTAGACCTATAACCCATTTTGGCCTGATTGTTACACTTAAACTTATCCACATCATTCACTACCACAAGCCATGTGATCTTTTCAGTCTCTTCTTCAGTATCTCTAGCTGTACCCTTGAGGGACCTGCTTCCAGGCCCCAGAAGTGGCACTCCATGTCATTCGTTTGCCTTGAAAAGACTTTATTGACATTCCCCCCCCCTTTTTAAGATTTATTTATTTATTATGTACACAGTGTTCAGCCTCCATGTATGCCTGCAGGCCAGAAGAGGGCACCAGATCTCATTACAGATGGCTGTGAGCCGCCATGTGGTTGCTGGGAATTGAACTCAGGACCTCTGGAAGAGCAGTCAGTGCTCTTAACCTCTGAGCCATCTCTCCAGCTCGATATTTTCCTTTTTATAAAACATATTTAATATATATGTTTTAAGGGGGAACAGGAATAAGATACTATTGTGTTATCGTTTCTACCACTAAGATACAAGATTTCCCTTCATCTCCCACCTGTTAGAATGTTATTTTAAACAAAACCAGTATTTCTTTACTGTTACCCACAAAAGAGATTGTCCTGTTCAAACTCTCACCTGTGGAATTTGTGAACGGCCTCTATAGCTCATGGGCCCTTTGTGGCAGCTTGGCACATAGTTCTCCATGATTTTACTATCGTTTAATTTTACCAGTTAGAATTTAGTTCACTTCATCACATTACAATATTCTGGAACTTTTTGGTCTGCTGGGGGTGGGTTAGTTTTTATCAACTTGGCATAAAGTAGAGTTGCCTGGAAAAAAAAAGGGCCCTCAATGAGGAACTTACGCAATCAGCTTGGCATGATCATGTCTATAGGGCATTTTCTTAATTAATGATTGATGTGAGAGGAGCCAGCCCATTGTGAGTGGTGCCACCCTGAGTAGGTGGTCCTAGGGGTCATAAGGAGGCAGAATGAGGAAAACTACAGGAATCAGGGTTCCTCCATCTCGTCTGCTTTGGTTCCTGCCTCCAGGTTCCTGCTCGAGTTCCTGCCATGGCTTCCGTCAGTGTAACTGTGTAATCAATCCCTTCCTTCCCGGATTGTTCTTACCCATCGGATTTACCACAGCAACATTAGGTAACTGGAATCGTTGGTTTATTTTCTGGATTCATTTAGCATACATATCAAAATTGACATTCCCTGGGCACAGGAATTGCCGTGCTGATAAGGCAAGGGGTACAGGCAGCAGCCAGGCCAGGCCACTAGACTCCCCAAGCTGCCTTCTTAATGGAAATACATTAAGCACTATGTTCCTTTAAGAAATTCCAGATTCATTGTTGAATTGGTATGGAACGCAGGACTTGTCAGAGGTGAGACAGAAAATTATCACCAAGTCCCATATGGTGGGGAAGCCCTAGGGAGGCAAGTACTAGCATCATGTTCGGCTTTGGCAGAGGCATGGCCATGGAGATGAGGTGCTGAGAGAGAGAAAGCTGACGCCTCTATAGCTGCATCCTCCATAAGTCAGGGCAATTGAATGGAGAAAAACAAGACTACCAGCAACAAAACAAACGAAACAAAACACTCACTCCCCTGACTTTTCTTCTTTAAAAGACAAGGTCTTGTTCTGTAATTTCAGGCTGACCTGAAATTCTCTAAGTAGATGGGACTGGCCTTAACCTCTTGGTGGTCCTCCTGCCTTGGCCTTTGCGGGGCTCACAGGAGTGAGCCACCTTGCTGGGTTTCCCCTTGATGACTCATTGCCACTAGCCAGCCCAGAAAATATGAACGTGAAAATGACTAATAAGCTTGTAAATGCCTATTTTAAAAGAAAGATGTAAAAGTAGCTTATATTATAGAGTTTTCTCTTTGTACTGGATCACCCGTGTTTAATTAACAAATGTAGCTTATACCCCATTGAATATTATATTTACCAGCCAATAGATATGTACCTAACTATGTTCTAAATGCTTAGAGCACTTTTTTAAACAAAATGATGTGCTGTCAAGATATCAGATTGTATTCCAAATACAATGAGTAAATTGTGAAAATTACAGGGATGTACACAGAAATGCAGCAGGCGAGAAACTGTTCAACCAAGGGACAGCCTGTACTCTGACAATGGCCCTGCAGCCTTGCATTGCTTTCCTGGACACATTTCCTGTTTTGCCCTTAAGTCTGGCTAATAATGAAGTACACACACACACACACATACACACACACCCTCTTAAATTCAAAGAAAAGTGTGAAAGAAATGTAAAAAAAAAAAAAGAAAGAAATGCCAAGTACATGAGTTTAAGCACAATGCTTGTGACAACTTTTCGTCTTTTTGTGGTGCTGGCCTCCTGTGGACCTTCCTGGTCCTCTTGCTCAGCAGCATCTTCAGCAGGGACAGGATGGAGAGCTTCTCCCCAGCTTGAGCTGTTGCTTGGCTTGAAACCAGTGTTTACAAACCCACTCTTCCCATTGGTGCTTTCTGTGCCCGTGATTCCGGTCAGCCCTGTGCTTATCTCAGTTCGTGTCAAGTATCAATTTTTCTTTCCACATTTTGACACTTTATGGCTGGTAATTGTATTGTTTTTATTAGAAAATTTCATTGTAGTTTTTTTCTTTCTTTTTTTCCTGTGATATTGTCTTGCTAAGTAGCTCAAGCTTGCTTTGAATTTAGAGTTCATGGGTTCAGTCTCTCAAGACCTGGGTTACAGGTGAGTTCCACCATGCCTGACTTAGTATTTTTTTCTAATAAGTGCATTTATTCTTTTTTCTTTATTCTTCTCAAATATATTATGTTCCAACCTCAGTTTCCCCTCCCTCCTCTCCTCCTAGCCCCCTAACTCTCTTTCTCCCAGATCCACTCTTCCTCCGTTTCCTTTCAGAAAAGTGAAGGCCTCCCAGAGATATCAATCAAACATGGCATATCAAGTTGCAATAGGACTAGGCACATCATCTCATATTAAGGCTGGATGAGGCAACCCAGTAGGAGAAAAGGGGTCCCAAAAGCAGGCAAAAGGGTCAGAGACACCCCGATTCCCGCTGTTAGGAGTTCCACAGAAACATCAAGCTATACAACCATAACATATATGCAGACCTAGGTCAGATCCGTGCAGACTCCCTACTTGTTGGTTCAGTTTCTGTGAGCCCCTCTGAACCCTACACCATTGACTCTGTGGGGGATTTTTGTGGTGTTCTTGACCCCTTTGTCTCTTACAATCCTTCCCTGTCTCATGTTTGTCTGTGAGTCTCTGCATCTCCTCCCACCAGTTGTCGGATGAAGCCTCTCTGGTGATGGTTATGCTAGGCTCTCTGGTCTAGTGTAGCAGACTATCACTAGGAATCATTTCATTGCCTGCCCCCATCATGTTTGGTTCTATGCCAGGTCTCTGGGCTGTCCAGACTCTGTTTCTTTGTCCATTAGGCAGGTGTCAGGCGTGGGTCCCCCCTTATGGCACGGGTCTCAAGTTGAACCAGCCATTGGTTGGCCACTCCCACAATTTCTGCACCACCTTTACCCCAGGACATCTTGCAGGCAGGACAA
This sequence comes from Ondatra zibethicus, assembly GCA_004026605.1. Lineage (NCBI taxonomy): Eukaryota > Metazoa > Chordata > Mammalia > Rodentia > Cricetidae > Ondatra > Ondatra zibethicus. The sequence continues at coordinate 127,363 of PVIU01001059.1, read as the reverse complement.
ATTGTAGGGTGAAGGTTTTGTGCCTGGGTTGGTGTCCCAATTGCTCCCTTGTAAGTCTTGCCTGGTTACAGAAGATGGTCAGATGAGGCTGAATGTGTTTATTCTTGTCATTTATCTTGTCATACTATAAAATAATATTCACAGTATATGCATAGACTTTGTGTGTTTGAGATTAGGAAATAATGTAAACATTTTACATATTATGATGTTTTGTTATTGATGTTTAGGTATTTAATTTAAAAATTGGTTATGAGATAGGGTTAGCATATAACATGACTGAAAATAGTCACCCATTTAGGGTTTTTCCATGAAAAGTAGCTGATGTTTTAGGAATGATACCAAGCAGATGTTTTCATATAATTAATCACAATAAATGTAAAGGGATTAAATGCTACTTAGTGAAATACAAAGATAGCAGGGACACAAAAAAGCCAAATCCCAGCCATATGCTATTTACAACAGATCACACATATTACAAAGATATCTAAATATTTAAAACCAAGGGACAGAAAAATAGATATATAAAAGGAATAATCAAAATAAACCTGGTTTAGTTACATCAAAAGGAATTAAAAATGATTATCAAGCAATAATGAAGAGAATCCCATGTTATAATTTTTAACTTGTACTAAAGACATAGCAAATCTGAACTTTATGCTCAAAATGTAATTTAAAAATATGAAACTGAATACAAAGGAAAACTGATAATTCTATTATGGGATTCTCCATAATAGTAATAAATCAGATATTAAAAACTTAGTGAGGCTATAGAAGATTTTAATGGAACAACCAAGCTTGATCTAGTGGGCCTTTAAAAACAATAGATTGAATGGTTTGAAAGCACATATTCAGTGTGCTCCATGCAGCTCACATGAAACATTTGTAAAAGCTGAGTCAAGGCCAAGCTCAGACAGAAAATCTCTAACCACAGAGGCTGTGCTATCACCTCTTTGTCATACAATGCCCAAGAAAAGCAACTGAAATAAAGGAAAGATTGGCTTTGGCTCAGTTTCAGAAGTTGTAGTCTCGTAGGATGGCCACCTTGTTTCTGGCCTGTGCAGAAGCAGAATGCCGTGGAGCAGGCAGCAGAGGTTGCTGACCTCACGCTGTACCACCAGGAAGAAGAAAGACTGGAAAACAAATTGTAAGAGAGATGAAGGGAAGGGCAGGGGACAAGCTAAATCTCTCAAGCTAGGTCTCCCGTCACCTTCTTTCCTAATGAGACCTTGCTCCCTTATTTCTTACCTACCATCTCTAATAATTCAACTGCATTATGAATCCATCAAATGACTAACCTATAGTAAGAGCCCAAGATTCAACCACCCCCTACACAGCTGGCAACCATGGCTCTAACATGTGAATCCTTTTTTTTATATTCTTTTATTTTTCATTCAAAAAATTTACACTTCCTCCCCTTCTCCCAGTCCCCTCCTGCTCCCCAACTAACCCTCCTCCCTCCCCCTGATTCCTTAAGAGGGGGCAGGGTACCCTGCCCTGTGGGAAGCCCAAGGCCCTCCCCCTCCATCCCGGCCTAGAAAGGTGTGCATCCATATAGACTAGATTCCCAAAAAGCTAATACATGCAGAAGAGATAGGTCCCAGTTCCATTATCATTGGCTTCTCAGTCAGCCCCCATTGACAGCCACATTCAGAGATTCCGGCTTGATCATATGCTCATTCAGTCCTGGTCCAGCTGGATTTGGTGAGCTCCCATTAGATCAGGCACACTGTCACGGTTGGTGGACCAGCCTCTCCCGGTCCCGATTTCCTTGCTCATCTTCTCCCACCTTCTGCTCTTTGACTGGACCTTGGGAGCTCAGTCCATTGCTCTGATGTGAATGTGGGTCTCTGTCTCTATCTCCATCCATCAGACGAAATTTCTATGGTGATGATCAAGATATTCATCAATGTGACTATGGGACAAGGCTAGATCAGGCACCTTCTCCTCTGCTGCCCAAGGACCTAGCTGGGGACATCCCCGTGGACACCTGTGATCCCCTTTAGAGCCAAGACTCTTGCCAATCCTAAAATGACTCCCTTAATGTAGATATCTTATTCCCTTCTCCAATATCCACCCTTCCTCCATCTCCACCCTCTCATTCCCCCAAGCTCTCCCCAGTCCATCCCTTCTCCCTTCTCCCTCCCTCTCTCCCTTTCACCCCACCACCACCCCTATCCCCATTCCCATGCCTTCACCTTTTGCCTGGCGATATTGTTTGCTTCCAATTTCCAGGAGGATCTATATATGTTTTTCTTTGGGTTCACCTTGCTATTTTGCTTCTCTAGGCTTGTGAGCTATAAGCTTAATATTCTTTGTATATGGCTAGGGTCCACTAATGAGTGAGTACATACCATAATCATCTTTTTGGGTTTGGGATATCTCACTAAGGATAGTGTTTTCTATTTCCATCCATTTGCATAGCATGTGAATCTTTAGGGATCATTTCAGGTTTAAATCCTAACAGGAAGAGATGGGTAAATTTTGGTTAATTAGTAAGAAGCTGGGTGTGGTAAAATATAACTGAATTCAACTTGGAAGGTAGAAGAACGAGAATTGAAGTTTGAGAGTAGCCTGGGCTCCATAGTGAGTTCCTCATCAGCCTACATGGCCTATATGTTGGTACCATGCCTAAAACAGCAGCAGCGACAGCAAACGATCTGCAAATAAAACCTAGAGGGGTCACCAAATAGCAATTGGAAACTGTAAATTCAAACCATGGTAAGATATAATTTCATACTCACTAGAAGAGTGGAAATCTCCATGTTGGTCAATACCAATGCCATGATACAAGTCATAGAAGAGCCCTCATATACAGTTTGTCCTAAAAAGGAAATATGCTACTCAAGGAAACAGCTTTAAGAATTGAAGATTAACCTAAAATTCAGGATGGTAGCTGTTCCTGAGTGGGAAGTGAAGGGAAGAGGAGAATGAGCATCCATTAAACTGTCCATGTGCATTTGCATGCGTTTTTGTAGGAATGCTATATTTCACATTGAAAGTAGTGTTGATGAAGACAAAGACTAGTGTCAGCTACACAGAAAGTAACCTCGATTCTTCTTAGATAAAGCAATTCTGTCACCTTTTTGTCCTTTTCCTACTGACTTCCAGCGTTAGGCACACTAAATTTCAGCATGTCTCATGGTTGACTTCTCATAAATCCAAATGGCTTGTTTCCTACAAACTTTAAGATGGAAGGGCTGAGAACCTAAGACACCTGAAACTGTGTCTGTGGTCTAACATCAGTTAACTCTCTCAACCATTTAGCCAGCTTGTGGGTTTTAGCACTGTTCAGGTTTGTCTAGCATGATTTTCCTTGCAAGTAACATCATGTTTCCTAATGTGCATATGTACTTTCTAAATTATTATAAGATTTTATCTTAGGTTTCTTTTATGATGATTTCAGCATTTTTAGAAAGCGTGAGGAAGATGAAGATTAACTAACTTACTTAGTTGTGATAATCACTAGACTTATTAGAGTCCTATCTTGCCAAGCCTCTGTTTCTATGAAGATGCTGTAGTAATTTATTAAGTCGGTAACTGAACGCTTGCTTTACTTGGCTGTAATGAATCACGTCAAGTTTCTCTCTATGCCTACAGACTTCTAGGACCATCTGTCTTCTATTTGAATTGAATTTATGCTGTCTGACTTCATGCTGTACAGCCGCCGAGCTGAAAGCAGCTGTCGTTGGCTTCAGGTTTATTCTTGATTCTCTCTCTAATCCAGCACCATGAACTCTGTTTTGGGTTTCGTCTTTGATCCTCTCAAAGGACTTTTTCTCTGATAATGATTCTCTTCGTTCCCTTGCTCCCTCTACCTCTCCTCTCTCCCCTAAGTATTTACATCTCACCTTTCATCAGAAACAAGCAGCATGATTTCCTAAATTCCAATGAGCCATTAAGCATAGTTTGTTAAAACATTTGTTTATTTCACTAGCAAACCACTGTGCGCTTCATGACCCTCCCTTTCTCTTTCCCTCCGTGCCACTTCTCAGAGGGTGCTTTGTGTCTCTCCGCTCTTCCGTCTCCAGCTTTGCTTTGAGTTTGTGGGTCCCTTCACTGCTCTCTCCAGACTGACAGTGCCCCATTTGAGACTTTCCTCCTACTCCTCTCCTACCCCAGTGCCCTTCCTCCATGTTTTCACAAGTCATAAATGTCTTAATCACTTGATTTAAAAAAAAATTCCCCCACTCCAGCTTCTTGGATTGCTTATATTTTTCTTCATAGTAGTTAGGGCTAGCTGGCATATGCTTATTGGTGTCTGTTCTGTGTTAGAATAGTGCCTGCCCATACTTGGAGCACAGTAGGTATCTGTGGGTTGAATGCAGCCATGAATGTGGAAGCCGCTCTATCAGGACTGCAATAATCCCCTTGCTTGCTGGCTGCATGACTCATCCTGAGCTGCATTTGGTTCCTGTGACACGCTGTTTCCCTCAGCCTTCACGGTGCCATGCTCTGCATCCTACCCCACCCTTTTCCTTGTTCTTCCCAATTCTGGCCCATCCCAAGGCTCAGTTCTTGGGCCTGGAAATTTGTTTTCAGTGCTTACAACAACCACGGAGATTTAGGATAGACTTTTTAAAATTGTGATGAGCATTTAACATAGAAACTTTCATCTGAACGATTTTAAAGGTACAATTTAGCAGCGTTAACCATATGTATATAGCAGAGTCATACTGTAAGGTGTGTGTGTGTGTGTGTGTGTGTGTGTGTGTGTGTGTGTGTGGTGTGCGTGCCCACACGTGTTAATGGTTTGTTTCATTTAGCTTAATGACCTTGGGGTTCATCCATGTTGTAGAACAATGGATTTCTTCTTTATAAAGACTGGTTTCTTGTGGAGTAAAAACTGCATCTATTTATAGATAACTTTTTAATCTGGTTATCTGTTGATGCATCTGTTTCAGTTATTGACTGTGTAGATAAGATTCTGTTTTCAGTTCTTCTGGACAAATATCCCAAGAGGTATATCTGGACCATGGCATTTCTAGTTAAAGTTTTCTTCACAGTTTCCAGACTGTCTTCCTCAAAGGCTACATCATCACATTGACCAATGCTGCACGTCAACTCTCATTCCTTCCTGATATTATTTGGATAATGACTATCTGTGTATTGTTTTTTCAGAAATGTTCATTAGAAATTCAAATTGGATTCTTCATTGTTGAGATGTAGAAATTCTGGACAGCAGAGATGGCTTGACTGTTAAAGGCTAGGCACACAACCAAAATATGAGATGTAGGAATTCTTTATATATTCTAATAATAGTTCCTTATCAGATTTAAGGTTTTCAAATCTTTCCCCCTACTATGTAGATTACCTTTCTTTCTGTTATTTCCTTTGCTGTACAGAAATTTCTGATATTTAAGTCCTTCCTTGCATTTCCCTTGACTCTGGATTTGTGTGGATGCGTTCCAACCTTATTTGTTCTTGAACTTGACTGACTGCGTCTCACTTTTGTCCTTTCCTCTCTGTAGTGTTTGGCAAAGGCCCATTTATTAAGCGATAATTCAACACTGTGGTCACTGTAGTGAGTGATATAAATTTGTACATTGTTCCTTCTAATTTAAACTTGTTAAGTCTTCAAGTCCACATGTCTAAATGCTTCATCAGTATCTCATCTACCTCATGGCTAAGATGAGACGGTCAATTTTCTTCCTCTTTCCTCTCATTTAATAATTAATTACTTAACATTTCTTTTGAATAATGGCTATGTTTGGTATGCTTAATGTATATAAATGCAAAGGTATATTATTCCTCACTAGACAGAGGGGAAAAATGATAGTAAACATAAGAAGGTTTATGATATTGTCACATTGTTGTTCAATATGACAACAAAAATACCCAGTGCTTCAGTGAAAATAGTATGATTATATTAAATGACCATTGTACATACACATACAAACAAACATACACACACATACACACAAAACTAGCAGGTCAGCTAGTACTGTTGCATGCTGGGTATGACCACTGATGACTTTTCTCCCACAGAAACGGAATAGCTCCTTCTGGTAATGTGGAAGTTGGCTGTCAGGGAGAAGGTTCCCAGCCCCTGAATTAGTCTGCTTCCAAGTACACATGACTCCAGATCTGGTGGATCTGATATCCATTACAGACCTCTACAGAAACTGCATGAACATGGTATACATACAGACAAGCAGGTACACATACATACATGTAACTAAAATGAAAATAAACCTTAAAAAGAGAAAGCTGTATTTTGACTACTGTCATTTTGTTGGGTTTGTGGATGGTCTCTTAGACTTTTTTTTTCAGTAACTTACCTGACATTATTATCTTTGGAGATATCTTTGTATGCTTATCTTTCTCTTTCAATAGGAATATTCTTTCCAGTATCATCTATAAACTTGACTTAGTAGTCATAAGATTCTTTTGTCTATTTTTGTAATGAAAATTACAAAAGTTTTTTTTTCCTCTTCAGTTTTAATAGCTAGTTTTGCTGGGTATAACAGGCATAATAATTTTCACTGGTTGTTGTGTTCTTTCAGATCTTGGAGTGCATCTTTACAGGTCCTCCTGGCTTTAAATGTTTCTCTTGAATAATCAGGTCTTGTTCTGATGAACCTGTTCCTTCTCACAGCTTTTGATACCCTTTATTTTGTTTATGTTTTAAATATTTTAACTATAATATGCTTTGGAGAGTTTATTATCTTTTTCTATATTCTTGGTGTTTGATCTTCTTAGGCTCTTACACCAGGCTAGGTATTGCTTTCTCTAGATTTGGGAAATTTTTTTCTGTGACTTTGTTGAAAATATTCTTTACATCTCTGCCCACATTTTTCTTCTCCTATGCTCATAGTTCAAAGATTTAGTCTTTTAGTGGTGTCCCAAGTTCTCTTGTGTTCCATTAAAAAATGCCACCAACCTCTACTGAATGACCCAACACTTCAACCCTGTGACGCCATGTTTTCTACAGGGTTCGTTCTGCTGGTGAGGCCTTGTACTGAGGGCTTGACTTGGCTTACAGAGTTTCTCCTTTCTAGCATCATTTCTTCAATTCTATCTCTTCACTGTACTCTATTTTCATGTCTTGGATTGATTCCTTATTTCATCCAGCTCTTCATTTTTGTCCTCTTAGAGTGCATTTGTATCTTCTTTATGTTGTTTGGACATAGTTATAATTATTCTTTTAAAGTTATTTGTTGGGTGCTCTTCAAAATCACTCTCATTGGGAGCCATTAGAAGGGGATCAATACTTTTGGAGAAGATTTCTTATTTTTTCATGTTGTTCTTATTTCTGTGATGGGGCTTATACATCTGTTGTTAGTTTGTTGGCTCAGTTTTTTTCCTATTTTTCTTTTTTATAAGCATAAATCTCCTTTCTTCTTTCAGGGAAGTATCTGTGATGTTTATGAGAAGGTTAAATCACATTATGGTTGAAGTATCACTTTCTTCTGTGGGATTGGTATTTGGGGCCTGAGGTTCTATCCCATCTTCTTCTGAGGATCAAGTATTATCTTTCCTGGGTCATCTTGGGCTTCCTGCTAGGGTCTTTAGGTTATACTGTGAGTTGTGGGATTCTGTCTACCTGTGGGCCACACAAAGAGAGTTCAGGCCTCCTTCCAGGGTCCCCAGTTTCTGTCACAGGTACCTCTTAGAGTGCCTGTGTATATTATCCTGTGCTCAATGACTCTTCTGAATAACTTCATGCTACTTATGTCTTTGTAGGAGAAACTGTCAGCCAGCCTACCCAAGCTGCAGTCTCCCTGCCTAAACCAGTCCACATGAGCGTGTGTGACAGCCACTTCTCCCTGAGCCAACCTAAGGCCTACTGCTACACCCAGAGACTGCTTGTGCAAAGACACCTGACTGGAGAGGCCAATGAGGGAAGGACAATGCAACAGAGCTGACCATCTGAGCCACTGGGACCTTGGAAGGGGATATATAGGCAGACCCACTTCCATAATAAACGAGTCTACAGCTTTGTGCTTCTCTATTCACCTGACTCCCAGTGTTTGCGTCACTGACTCTACACCCTCTTACCCCCTCCCTCAAGGGATGTCTGAGCAGGGTAGCCTGAAAAACTTCTTCACTTAATTTACCTCTTAAAGAGGTAAAATTTATTGAAAAATTCCATTTTCTTAACAAACAAGGTAAGAAAACAACTAGGCATGATGCTTGTCTGCAGTCCCAGCCCTGAGAAGGCTGAGGCAGCAGGATCATGAGTTTGAACCCAGCCTGGATGGTGGCTTCATAGTGAATTCAAAGATAGCTTAGGCTACATAGCAAAAACTTGTTTCAAAAAAAAAAAAAAAACCAAAACCAAACTAACCCCCCCCAAAACTATAAATAACACAAAATAAAGAATTAGAATATCTGTGGGCACTAGGTAAATTTCACATTTATTGAAAGCTTCCTACATGGAAAAGCTCAAGTCCAAATGATTTGTTATTTTAAAAAAAAGCTTTTTAATTTATAGGTAAAAGTATATCCATTTATGAGGCACTCCAGGTTTCAATGCCTGCATACACTGTGCACTGCTCAAGGGAAAGTATCCCATCCTCAAAGTCATTCATGCTGGCTTCATGGTAGAAAGTGCTCACTACCTTTTCTCCCAGCTCTTTAGAAATAGCTAGCCCACTGAATCATAAATTGACATCTCTTTTAGGTTTGCAGGGTCACTGGAAGGCAAGCCCAGCTGACACAGCCCTGCCCAGTTCTGTCTTCAGCTGTGGAGTTGAGCAGAAGGCTCGCCATGACTGCTGTCTTGTTCAGGAAACCAGAGCCCTCTGTTCGCTGTCTTCTATGAAGGTGGAAAATACTGTTTATACCCACAAACCCTGGAACGGTCCCTCTGTTTTTCAGATGACATTGTTCATGCCCAACATAGCTTCCTCACCTCTGCCTCTGTACCGTCACCGTGTCCTGGAAGATTTTCTACCTGCCTTAACTAATTCAAGGCTTCCTCCTCTTCTCAGATTCTCACTGAAGTATGCCGTTTGTTTTCCTCTGGAACCTCTATTAACTATCTTCAACGCCATGTATTCCTTGGCAGTATCAAGTACCATTGCCTCTGAGCTAGCATTATTTTGTAGTTGTAGGTTTTTTTTTTTTTTTTTTTTTTTTTTTTTTTTTTTTTTTTTTTTTTTTTTTTTTTTTTTTTTTTTTTTTTTTTTTTTTTTTTTTTTTTTTTTTTTTTTTTTTTTTTTTTTTTTTTTTTTTTTTTTTTTTTTTTTTTTTTTTT